>JAVJIF010030281.1:0-528762 GCA_038442645.1 Agave tequilana
CATATTGTATTTGATGTAGGTATGGGCTCTCGCATGACGTGAGAGTGATGGTACCTTGAGGTGGATGCGTTTCCGAGTTAAAGAGGACATATTTGGATGCATCGCTTTCAAGGGGAGTTTGGTGAAGGACCACCATGTTTTGAGATATGGAGATGTGCCTCTTCGATTTTGGTAAAAATCTCTTACTCCTCATTTATTGTTTACATGCTTTTCATATCATTGACTTTAGCATGTTTTGATGTTTCTTGATTAGTATGATAAATGGCATGATTATTAGACTTGTGATATGCATGATTAGTATTTGAGACCCTATATTTATATGGACCTATACTTTTGTGTTCTCACATTTGTTTAGCTAATATGTATATCATAGATCTATGTATGTTCATTTGCCATAATGATCATATGAGTTTTTTATTTTGATTTCTATGCTTCATGTTTTGATTACATGTTTAGATGTTAGTTTTCGTTAAAACTTAGTTATATACTTGTACAAATAGTGAGCTACAATAGATTATTATATGTTTGTACTTGAATGCTCATTTGTACTTATTAGATGTACTAGTATAGTCTAGTTTTGATATTCAAATATTTTGACTTGTATTCTCATTTTGTACATGTTTTTCATGTTTATGCTTTAACTTCATGTATATGTCTATTTTGTCTAAACTATTGTCTATACATATACATCCTTTGAGCCACTTGCCTTCATGCATATACTTTTGTGGACTCGTTATGTTGGATATTATTATTCTTTGGTTTGTACAAGACATACATATGCCTTGAAGATTAAATCGTTTTGATGATTTTCATGTTTTAAGGAATTTCATATTTTGAGCTAGATTGTCTATTTTCATGATGATATGTTTTCACATAACACTTGTACACTCACTTTAGTAAATGTTTTCTCATGATTTTGTTTTCATGAGTACAATTTGTGTTATATGAATTTTGAGTGTTTAGTGATCATGTGATTTACATGTTTTTCATGAAATATTTTTTGTTTTATTCCTTACTTGAAGGATTTCATACTAGTTTACAAATTTTTCTTATAACTAGTTCGTATTCTTCATTATGGTAGAGCTTTTCAAACATATTATATTTTCAAACTTATTTTAAAAAACCCCTACCCATCCAAAGGCGGTTGGTTGGGCGACCATGCCTTGTATGCTTCTTATTGAAAATCCTTTTAAACATGTGCATGAAATGGGTGGTAAGTAATATGAGTTATACACTTGATCTTATTATGTTTTCAATTGGTATTATTGGATCTTTCAATTGGTATCACTATTAACATTCTTTTTGTATACTCATATATGTTTCTATATATGTATGCTTACACTTCAAATAGTATCAATTTCGATTGGTATTCAATTTTTCATACATATATATATATATGCTTTATTTGTGCTTACTATATCTCTATATCTTTGAGCACAAATTTTGGTTATGCTAAGCTTATTTTCTTCAATGACTATTATATTTCAATTGATTATATTTCAATTGGTATCTTATACAAGCTTATACATCATCTTGTTTAGTATTTCATAAAGGGGGAGAAAATTCATATTTCACTTTTCAATTGGTTTTGTTTACCTTTGGTATTTTACTCCCACACTTTATGTTGAAAAATGATATTGATTTTTTTTTGGTATCATATGCTCCTATGAAAAATTACTTTCAATTGTTACTAATCTTTACAATTGATATCAAGATTATCTATATGTTTACATCATTCAATTGATATCAAAATTTTTTTTTTGGTTAAATTCTTGAAAATGATTTATTTACTTATAATTGAATTCTTCTAGGTTTACTAACAATTGGTATTTAAATTTAAATTAAAACATTTTGTTTTATGTACTTTCAATTGTATGATATCATGATGCGCTAAATTGATATATTTTTTTTCAATTGGTATCATAAAGTTTTGATGTGATTTCACCCCTTATTGATATTTTTTTGTTTAGACAAAAAGGGGAAGAACTTTTTTTTATTGTTTTCTTTGACCCCTTTGTTGATGATTGATAAAATGGGGGAGAAATATTTGAGTTTATATGCATGTTTATTGTTTATATGCATGTTTATTCATAGTTTGTTTCATATTGGTATCAAGAGAATTTGTTTTATGTTTTGATGTTTTGTTGATATTGATATCAAAAGAGAATATTTATGTATTGTTTTTTTTTGGTATCAAGAACTTTTGTTAAAATTTTTATTGTTGGTATCAAGAGCTTTTATTGATTATCTTCTAATTGGTATCAAGAATTTTTATTGATTGAATTTTTTTTATTGATTGGTATCAAGAGTTTTTATGTTGCTTTTGTTGATTAAGTTTTCACATTGAAATTTTTATTGGTATCAAAAGCAATTAATTAAGAACATGTTTATTTTAAAAAAGAAAAGAAATTTATTTAAAAAGTTTGGCATCAAAAGCATGTTCATTTTATTGTTTTAAGCATGTTGATGCATATTCATGTTTAGCATTCATTGCATATATTTATTGATTTTTGCTATGCATGAGTTAAGGGGGAGCTTCTTTGAAGCTTACTTTAATCCATGCATATATAACTCCATGAGTTTTGTTATCATGAAAAAGGGGGAGATTGTTGGCCCAGAGGCCTTCTGAAAACACACCTAGAGGGGGGTGAATAGGTGTAAGTGTTAATCTAGAAACTAAATGCGCTAAATGCGGAAGCTTAAAAACTATTTGCAACACACTTAGTACACACACAAGTGTAGCCAAATTCCCCGTGAAGGGCTCTGGACTAACTCCTCTTGATTCCCCTAGATATGGATTGAGGTGCTATGTGAAGCTCTTGTGGTTAAGTACAAGTGAGGCACACACAAACAACCAAGCATACACAAGATATAGCAATATGAAATATGCAAGGTACAATGCAAGCAATGTATGATAAGAATAATGAATGATGCTTTGCACAAATAAACAAGAGAGAGAGTTGAGAGATATTGGATCAAACGCAAAGGCAAAGATATGTTTCGAGGTTCGAGCACCTAGCTCTACATCCCCGCCTACACCACCGTGTAGGATTTCCAATCCACTATCTCCCACCGAGGGAACCTTCACCGAGAAGGATTTGTTACAACAATGGAGTACCGAACTCCTCTCTCAAACACCGCCTCACAACCGAGGGGTAGGCCCGTAGCCAAACAAACACAACACCTCTACCTAAGAGGGTTACAACCACCAAGCTCCACCTCACACAAGAGGGAGCAAACACAAATCTCCACCTCTACCAAAGAGGGAGCAAACCACAACCCAACTCCACAACCTCAACCTCTACCAAAGAGGGAGCAACACAAGAAATCAAGGGTTTACAATAAGTGGTATATCTCAACCACAAACCTCTTTCCTTTTCCACAAACAAAAAGATCCTAAATAGATTAGGATATAAGATAGCTCAAGTGTGGAAAACAAGTGTTTTGATCAAAGAAAATCTCTTGGAAAAATACCAAATTGATATAGAAATGAAGAACAATAAACTAATTCCCAAAAACCTATTTTCTTTGAAAATAACAAAACACTTAAAAACAAATAGAATGAATCTTTTTGCCTTTAAACACTTTTTAAAACTTATTTTTAAAACCAGAGAATGGGAGAAATTAGCTCTAAAAATCTTAGCCAAAATCCCAAAGAAATGGGGTTTATATAGACCAAAACAGAAACTAGCCGTTAGGCTGATCTGGCAGCCTGACAGGCTAGCGGTCGGCCAGCCGGCCGACCGCCAACGGTCAAAAATCCGACCGTTGGAGCAGACCGGCCGACCGCCCGGCCGACCGAATAAACAGAGAGCACTGCTCTCAGGTCCGGTCGGCCGCCCGGCCCGACCGTCCTTGTGTCTGCCAAACGTGCACAGCTTGTGCACGTCGGTCGACCGCAAGGGTCGACCGGCCCTTGGTACGGTCGACCCGTGCGGTCGGCCGTCCTGGCCTGTCAGCCACTGTTCTGGGACAGAAACACAGTTAAAACATTTTTCTAAAAATTCTTTTAAGTCTTGTAAAAATCTTCAAAATAGTTTTATCATTTTGCATTGATATATAAACATGTGATAAACATTTCAACTCAAATATCAAGCATATGAAACCATTTTTGTATTTTAACATTTTTACCAAAAACCAAAACTTGTATTTATCAAACTTGGATTTTTCAACACATGAATAGAGAAGTCAAAATAAGTTTGTTTAAAAGTTAAGCATGCATGTATAGAATGAAACAACTATACATATATCAATTAAACTTGTTTTGATCAACTATTCATGAAAACAAAAACCAAACATAAAACGTGTGTGTTTGTGCATTTGAGCATATCAACTATACTAAGCTTTACAAATAGATCTAAACACACTATCTAAACTATGGATACCTAAGTCTTCTTGACGATCTCCATCTTCAAGTAGACCCGATCCAAAACTCTATCCATGGGCTAGGCAATGTGATCTTGAAGCTTGAACCCTGGAATCACTTGTGAAGCTTCCAACACCTCTTGTTGAAGCTATCACCAAACTAACATCTTGTTATAAGATCTGAGACTAAAACACAAGAATATTAGTAAACATAACTACATGAGTTAATCATCATCAAAACTAGGGTGGAAGGCCTTTGGGCCAACAATCTCCCCCTTTTTGATGATGACAAAACTCATGGAGTTATATATGCATGGATTAAAATTAAGCTTCAAAGAAGCTCACCCTTAACTCATGCATAAGCAAATAGATAATAAATATGCAATGAATGGCAATGCATTATATCATGCATGAAAACAATAAAACTCTTATATCAACAAAACATGTTCTAGGCTCTGGATACCAATGAAATATTCACAATAAACATGTTCTTATACCAATTTAAACTTTCAAAACAGAACATGCTCTAGATACCAATTAAAATCATAATATATGCAAAAACATAAGCATCCATATAAACTCAAATCTTTCTCCCCCTTTTTGTCAATCATCAACAAAGGGGTAAAAACAAAATCAAAACATAAACAAATTCTTCTATCAACAAAACATGATCTAGACACCAATGAAATGTGAAAGGTGCTCTAGATACCAATTAAATGAATAAAACTTTTCCCTTTTTTTTAAATAAATGCATACAAAGACATGCATATAAATCCAAATCCTTCTCCCCCTTTTTGTTCTATAACACAAATGATGTAAATAAGGGGTAAATAACAAATCATAAGATGTACACTCAATTAAGATACCAAATGAAACATATATGTCAATGAAGTACATCTTGATACCAATTGAAAGTGAACATAAAACAATCAATAAGTGATATATGCGATATACATTCATGAAGAGGAAGACGCTAAGTTAACTTCCCTACACATATGCATTATATGAAGAAGGGATGATAAGCCCCAATTCACATAACACATATTATGTAATGCATAAGGAGAGATGTGAAGCCCCCCTACACACGTGTATCGCATAAGGAAGAGTTATCAAGCTCCTCAATACAAGATACACTCAACATGAATCTATATGTAGAAGAGATGTTAAGCTCTCCTTGCATATAGGCAATGTAAATCAAAACTTTTGAATATTTCTTAAAACAAAATTTTTAGATACCAACTTAAACATAAACATCTTGATATCAAAAGAGAATATTTTCTTTTAAGCATATTATACCAATTTGAAACTATATTTTATTTTCTATCATAAAGAAAGGGAGTGGAAATACAAATACCGAATGAAACATGAAAAACGAATTTTCTCCCCCTTTATGAGAAACAAACTAAAAACATGCGTAGGCTTGAACTAAGATACCAATTGAAAACTAAATCAATTTAAACATTATAATCATTATATTTTCAAGCTTAGCATAAACAAATATATATGTATGAAAATAGATACCAATTGACATTGATACCATTAGAATATGAAAGCATACATACATAAAACATATGAGTATGCAAAATGATCAAAATTGATACCAATTGAAAGAGTTCAATGATACCAATTGAAATAACACAATAAGTATGGTATAACTCATATCACAACGAAGAATACGAACTAGTTAAAATGGAAAGTTTTGTTAACTAGTACGAAATCCTTCAAGTAAGGAATAAAACAAAATATTTTTCATGAAAACATGAAATTCACATGAGTAACAAACACATGAGTAATCATAAATATGACTCATGAAAACACACATGAGTAAACAATAAATGTGAGTGTACAAATACAATGTGAAGATCATAATTATGAAAGATGGACAATAAGCTCAATATTCCTTGAAACATGAAAACATGAAAATCATCAAAACTATTTAATCTTCAAGGCATATGTATGTCTTATACAAACTAAGGTATACATACATATCAAACACAACGAGTCCACAAAGATATATGCATGAAGGCATGTGGCTTAAAGGATGTATATGTATAACAATAATTTGGATAAAATAGACATATACATGAAGTTAAACAAAAACACATGGAAACATAAAAAACTAAATTTCCATTAAAACAAATGAAAACTCATACACATAAAACAAATCCAAAAATAGGAATACAAGTTTAAAATGTATGAATCATCAAAACTAGACTATACTAGCACATCTAATGGGTTCAAATAAGCATTCAAGCACAAACATATATAGATTTATTTGTGACCCACTATATGTACAAGTATAAATCCAAGTCTTAATGAGAACTAACATCCAAACAAATATTCAAATCATGAAGCATCAACACAAAATGTAAACCAATCATGATAAACATGATAAATTTTTAAACATGATTATTAAGAAAATTCACATGTTATTAAACTTATGATAAACATGATAGCTAAATAAATACGAGAACACAAAATAATAATCCATTTTAAATATGGGTGTCTCAAATTGTTATACATGTATGTCAAGGATTCAATAATCATGGTATTTTCTCAAAAATCTATAAACATCAAAAATATGAAATACAAATCATATATGATCAATATGTACATGCATATGCATTAGATCTAGGTCATACAAATTAGTTCAAACAAGGTGAGAACACAAAAATATAAGTCCATATTAAACATGGGTGTCTCAAACAACTAACATGTATAACACTAATCTAATTAACATGGCATATTCATAATGATCAATAAACATCAAAACATGCTATAAACATATGATATGAAAAGCATGTAAACAATAAATACGGAGTTAAAGATTCGATACCAAAACCGATGAAGGCACCTCTCTAGTCTCCAAACCATGGTGGTCATCTCCACCAAACTTTCCTTGAAAGTGATGCATCCAAATGATTTTCATGAAGCTTGGAACGCATCCACTCCAAGGTACCGCTACTCTCACGTCATGTGAGAGCCCACACCTACATCAAACACAAGAGGGGTGGTCTTTGGTACCCGTAACTTTTTGGGTCCATGGGGGTTAGTACCATTTCTAACCCAAACAAATTTATTTGCTAAATTACAATCATTTATACGATCAAAACAAAATTTAGCAAGGTGGCCCTTACGTCCACAATGTGTACAAGTGTACACATGAGCATACATGTGATGGGTGTGTCCGTGAGGAGCATGTGTATGCCGTGGAGGGTGTGCATGAAAATATGGAACTTGTTTCTTTCGAAACAAAGTTTCCAAACGTGTATGGCTCTTGGCACATTGGCTCAAAGTGGAGCCCAAACAATCCATTTTCTTCTTAATTAAATTTATATCATTTTCAATCAAAGAAGAAGTGGAGCATGCAATGGGTGGAGTGTGTGAAACTACCCTAGCATGGCAAATATGAGAATCAATCTTATTTTGCAAAACTTCATTTTTCTTTAAACAAACATTTAAATCATTTGAAATAGAAATAATTTTGTTTTTCAAAGCAACATTCTCTTTTAAAACAAAATCAACTTTTGAAGACAAATTTTCATTTTTCTTCAAAAGAGTTTCACAATCATTTTTAGATTTTAAAAACTCATTTTCTTTAAGTGCAAGATCAAGTTGAGATCTCAATGAATCCCTTTCATTATAGACCTTAACCTTCTCTTGCAAAACCCAATCAAGTTTAGAATGCAAACTTTTATTTTCTTTTTCAATTTCTAGACTTTTCTTTTTCAAAATCTTATATTTTTCTATTAACTTTTCACAAACAATTGATAGTTCTTCATTTAAAGCATGAGCATCAAAATTATCAGAAGAAGAACTAGCACAATCATTATCACTATTTAGTTGAGATTCTGATTGTACCTCAAGGGAGTCATTCCCTTGGACCATCAAGCATTGTGAGTCGGATTCTCCACTAGACTCCTCCGGTTGAATTGGCAATTGAAGCTTGGAGGTGGTGGTGGTTGTCAACATGTTCCACACTGCAAATGCGGAATCAAAGTTAGAAGCAAGCATAAGATATTCTTTATTTAATGTGCTTCTAATGGCCTCAAGGGCTTGTGCATTGGCCCCTATATGATTGCAATTTCCAAGATAGCATTTCTTGGTAGCCGCAAGAAAAACATGTAATCCTAGGGTTTGTAGGTAAATGGACATCCTTGTCTTCCAAACAAGGATGTTGGAAGCATCATACATAGGTGGGGTCATGAAGTCCATGGTAAACTATATGTGTGCAAACAAGCAAATGCAAACAAGATTAGCAAATAAATGGATCTCACTCCTAGGATGTTAAGCCTAAATATCAGGAGCGTTGGCTCTGATACCAATTGAAAACACACCTAGAGGGGGGTGAATAGGTGCAAGTGCTAATCTAGAAACTAAATGCGCTAAATGCGGAAGCTTAAAAACTATTTGCAACACACTTAGTACAACACACAGGTGTAGCCGAATTCCCCGTGAAAGGCTCTGGACTAACTCCTCTTGATTCCCCTAGATATGGGTTGAGGTGTTATGTGAAGCTCTTGTGGTTAAGTACAAGTGAGGCACACACAAACAACCAAGCATACACAAGATATAGCAATATGAAATATGCAAGGTACAATGCAAGCAATGTATGATAAGAATAATGAATGATGCTTTGCACAAATAAACAAGAGAGAGAGAGAGTTGAGAGATATTGGATCAAACGCAAAGGCAAGATATGTTTCGAGGTTCGAGCACCTAGCTCTACATCCCCGCCTACACCACCGTGTAGGATTTCCAATCCACTATCTCCCACCGAGGGAACCTTCACCGAGAAGGATTTGTTACAACAATGGAGTACCGAACTCCTCTCTCAAACACCGCCTCACAACCGAGGGGTAGGCCCGTAGCCAAACAAACACAACACCTCTACCTAAGAGGGTTACAACCACCAAGCTCCACCTCACACAAGAGGGAGCAAACACAAATCTCCACCTCTACCAAAGAGGGAGCAAACCACAACCCAACTCCACAACCTCAACCTCTACCAAAGAGGGAGCAACACAAGAAATCAAGGGTTTACAATAAGTGATATATCTCAACCACAAACCTCTTTCCTTTTCCACAAACAAAAAGATCCTAAATAGATTAGGATAGAAGATAGCTCAAGTGTGAAAAACAAGTGTTTTGATCAAAGAAAATCTCTTGGGAAAAATACCAAATGATATAGAAATGAAGAACAATAAACTAATTCCCAAAAACTATTTTCTTTGAAAATAACAAAATACTTAAAAACAAATAGAATGAATCTTTTTGCTCTTTAAACACTTTTTAAAACTTGTTTTTAAAACCAGAGAATGGGAGAAAATTAGCTCTAAAAATCTTAGCCAAAATCCCAAAGAAATGGGGTTTATATAGACCAAAACAGAAACTAGCCGTTAGACTGATCTGGCAGCCTGACAGGTTAGCGGTCGGCCGGCCGACCGACCGCCAACGATCAAAAATCCGACCGTTGGAGCAGACCGGTCGACCGCCCGGCCGACCGAAATAAACAGAGAGCACTGCTCTCAGGTCCGGTCGGCCGCCCGGCCGACCGTCCTTGTGTCTACCAAACGTGCACAAGCTTGTGCACGTCGGTCGACCGCAAGGGTCGACCGGCCCTTGGTACGGTCGACCCGTGCGGTCAGCCGTCCTGGCCTGTCAGCCACTGTTCTGGGACAGAAACACAGTTAAAACATTTTTCTAAAAATTCTTTTAAGTCTTGTAAAAATCTTCAAAAATAGTTTTATCATTTTGCATTGATATATAAACATGTGATAAACATTTCAACTCAAATATCAAGCATATGAAACCATTTTTGTATTTTAACATTTTTACCAAAACCAAAACTTGTATTTTATCAAACTTGGATTTTTCAACACATGAATAGAGAAGTCAAAATAAGTTTGTTTAAAAGTTAAGCATGCATGTATAGAATGAAACAACTATACATATATCAATTAAACTTGTTTTGATCAACTATTCATGAAAACCAAAAACCAAACATAAAACGTGTGTGTTTGTGCACTTGAGCATATCAACTATACTAAGCTTTACAAATGGATCTAAACACACTATCTAAACTATGGATACCTAAGTCTTCTTGACGATCTCCATCTTCAAGTAGACCCGATCTAAAACTCCATCCATGGGCTAGGCAATGTGATCTTGAAGCTTGAGCCCTGGAATCACTTGTGAAGCTTCCAAACACCTCTTGTTGAAGCTATCACCAAACTAACATCTTGTTAAAAGATCTGAGACTAAAAACACAAGAATATTAGTAAACATAACTACATGAGTTAATCATCATCAAAACTAGGGTGGAAGGCCTTTGGGCCAACACCTTCCACTCTAGTTTTTGATGATGATTAACTCATGTAGTTATAGTTTACTAATAATCTTATGATGTTTAGTTTCAGATACTTAACAAATATATTAGTAGGTGATTAGCTTCAACAAAGGAGCTTTGGAGCTTTCACTTGGTGATTCAAGAGCCCTAGCGTCAAGTTCATATCTAGCACTCGTTGGATTCAAGCTCGGTGGATCACGTTTGGATCGAGTCGACTTGGAGACGGAGCTCTACAAGAAGACTTTGGTACAGTGTTTAGTTTATATTTAGATCCATTGTTAAAGATTAGATAGTGTGATATGCTCAAGTTCACAACACACACTTGTTTAAGTTTCATGTTTTGGTTTTCGGTTTTTAGTTTAACCGATCTTGGTTTTCATGAATAGATAGAATCAATATGTTTACATGATTTAATGTATATTAGATTTGTTCTATATACATGTATGCTTCAGCTATTTAAACAAAATTAGTTTGATAGTCTATTTCATGAATTTGGAGTTTTGGTATTTTAACAAAACTTATTTTTCGGATTTAAAGTCGAAAACAGTGACATATATCTCTTTCATGTATATTGGATTCTATCCATATACTACATGCTTAAATATTGTTTCAATATCATGTTTTTGTATTTGGATGAGTTTTGGACAAAACGATTTTCCATTTCAAAAATCCTAGTTTTGGAAAAACGGAATTTGGTTTTCGGTAAAATTTCCATAACATAAAAATGGTTCAAATAGTTTGAAATATGTATTGAATTTTTTCACACATGTTTGTATATCAAAGTATTATACTGAAACTATTTTTGTAGATTTTTAGAGAAGTTATGGGATTTATTTGATGATTAAAAATCAAGTTTTTCAAGTCCTGAATTCAGTCTGCCAGGCTCTGGCAGTCGACCGACCGGTCGACTGGACCAGGAGTCGGTCAACCAGAACGGTCGACCGGATGTGCATGACGTGCACAAGGCCATGTCAGTTGGTCGGTCGACCGAGCGGTCGACCGACTGAAGGCAACCCACTCTCGGGTTGTCCCGGTCGACCGGCCAGAGAGCCGTTACTCTCTGGTTCTGGGCGCGGTCGACCGGGCGGTCGACCGGCAGGCTCAACGGTCATTTTTTTTACCATTGGCCGGTCGACCGGCCGGTCGACCGGAAGGTCAAAACTGACCTTTCTGCCAGCCAACGGGCAGATTTGGATTGGGCCTATTTATACCCCAATCTTTGGCCAGTTTTCACCAAGATTTTAGAGAGAAAAATTTCATACTCCTTTAGTGTTTTCAGCAAAAAGTTTTGGGTTCAAATTCTTATTCTCTATTTGTTTTTAAAGTGTTTGTTATTTCAAAGAAAATTGCCTTTTGGGAATTTGTTTTTGGTCTAAAAATTCTATATCTATTTGGATATTTTTCCAAGTGATTTTCTTTGTTAAAAATACTTTGTTTTCTCACACTTGAGCTTATCTTGCTATCCTCTCTATAGGATCTTATTTTTGTGAGAAAGAAATTGGTTTGTGGTCTTTTGATCACTAAGTTGTAAACCCTCCTACTTTGTGTTATCCCTCTTGTGTGGAGATTGATTTTTGGAGTGGTGGCTTTGTGCCCTATCCCTCTAGTGAGAGGTTGATTTGTTGGCTCCCTCTAGTGAGAGGTGGAGATTGTGTTGGAATCCCTCAAGTGTGAGGTGATTGTATTTGTGTGGCTTTGTACCTAGCCTCTAAGTGTAGAGGTTGTGTTTGTGATTGAGAGGAGAGTTGCGTACTCCCGGTTGTATTGCCCCAAATCTTCAGTGGAGGTTCCCTGTGTGGGAGTCCTGTGTGGACAAATTAGTGGAAATCCTTCTGTGTGAAGGTGGGGACGTAGAGCTGTGTGCTCGAACTTCGAAATAAATTTCAGTGTTTGCGTTTGATCCATTGACTCTTACTCTCTCTCTCTCTATTACTTTGTGCATCTATTCATATTGCCATATCATTTACATGCTTGTGTTGATTGTGTGTGCCTCACTTGTGTTTAACCACGAGAGCTTCATATCGCACCTCAACTCTTATTCAGAGGAATCAAGAGGAGTTAGTCTAGAGGCCTTCACCGGAAATTCGGCTACACTCGTTGGTTACATTAAGTGTGTTGCAATTAAGTTTTAATTTTCGCATTTTGTTCATTAGATTAGCTGTACACCTATTCACCCCCCTCTAGGTGTACTTACAATCACCCCCACTTAAAAACAGCAACGCAAACTCCAAAACCACTCCATATCCAACCAATCATACCAGAGGTGGAGATCAGCACTCCGAAGAGACATGATTATACCAATTCTAAAAGCCAAAGGTAAAAACAAGCCAGATATGATCTAAGCATTAAATATTTTCATTCCAAAATTTATTTCCATCTAAAATAGTTCTATTCCAAATACTATTCCATTATATTTATTTGATTGCATCTAATAAGAGTAATACAATAAATTTCATTACATCACTGTGTTTACAATTTTTAAAAAGAAATACAGCAGATCTAAGTCCAAACACACCAGTCCTGTCACCATTAACATGCTTCCGATACTAAAGCAACAAAGTTTTGCTCGTTGGAGAATCCTCCAGGAAGAAATCATCCATCTTCATCTATGCCATGGCTCATGAACAAGCAATCCAATGCCCCTGCCTCTGAGTCTCTCTGAGGCAGCCAAATGACGACTCCTATGAAACCCTGCGAGAGAGAGGCAATACCTCTCCGTATTTTGAAGCTTGCAAGACACATAAGAAGGTGATATATCACATCTCCTTTGAGGTACTTTGAGGAAGAGCTCCGAACCCCAGGGTGAGAAGCAATTCACCGGCGCACCCAGCCGATGAACTCCCTCTCCTCCTCCCTTGTACACACCATCTTGAAAGGGACTGACGACCTCAAGGATGAAACTTGCTCGTTCTAAATCAATCAACCCAGAAACCAGATTGCCCGATCTAGTTAAAGAAAGAATCCTACATGGCATCCTCGAGAACTAAACATGGGAGTTAGTGAAGCCACCCAGGGGACAGAAATTATTGGCTGCCATGGGTCTTTAAGAAGAAAGAAAGAATTCATGGTGTTGAGTTTGTAAAATACAAAGCACGCTTGGTAGCCAAAGGCTACAGTCAGATAGAGGGTGTCAATTTCAATGACGTATTCTCTCCAGTTATGAAGCACACCTCTATTGACGTGTTGCTAGCCATGGTTGCTTGGTTCGATCTAGAGTTCGAACTTGATGTGAAAACAGGCTTTCTTCATGGTGAGCTTGAAGAGCAAATCTTTATGCATCAACCAGAAGGATTCGTTATTGAAGGCAAAGAAGACCATATGTGCAGGTTAAAGAAATCTCTTTATGATTTGAAGCAGTCACCTAGGCAATGGTATTTGAGGTTTGATACTTTCATGATTGAGCATGCTTACTCTAGGAGTAAATATGATAGTTGTGTTTATCATCGAAAGCTTAATGATGGTTCTTTTGTATATTTGCTTTTATATGTTGATGACATGTTGATTGCAGTTAAAGACATGTCTGAAGTTGATAAGTTGAAAGCTCAACTCAAATAAGAGTTTGAGATGAATGATTTAGGAGTAGAGAAGAAGATTTTGGGAATGAAAATTCACAAGAATAGACAAGAAGAAAAATTGTTCCTATCTCAGAAGAAATACATCGAGAAAGTGATTGAGAGATTTGGCATGCTTGATGCCAAACCTTTGGAAACTCCACTTGCTGCTCATTTCTGACTTTCAGCAGATTTGTCTCCTCAAACTGATGAAGAGGAGAAGTACATGTCTCATGTTCCCTATGCCAGTGCAGTTGGAAGCATTATGTATGCTATAGTGTGCACTCGATCGGACATTTCACATGCAGTCAGTGTCGTAAGTCAATATATGGACAGGCCAAAAAAAAGTCATTGGCAGGCAGTGAAATGAATTTTGCGATATTTAAAAGGATCTACTAATATTAGTCTGTATTTTGACAGGGAAATTAATTCTGATTGCAAAATTGCTAGATATTCAGATTCAGATTTTGCCAGCGATTTGTATAGAAGAAGATTTCTGACATGTTATGCTTTCACTCTTTCAGGTAGTGCCATTAGTTGGAAGGCGACTTTACAGTTAACAGTTACTTTATGTACTTTGGAGGCAGAGTATATGGCGGTTACAAAGACAGTAAAAGAAGCTATTTGGTTAAGAGGCTTGGTTAAAGATCTCAGTTTACACCAAGGAGTAACTACAGTGTTTTGTGATAGCCAGAGTATTATACATCTGACAAAGCACCAGATGTATCATGAGAGAACAAATACATTGATGCCAGGTATCACTTTATCCAAGAAATTAATTTCATTAAAGTTAAGAAAATTGGTACTGCAGATAATCCAGCAGATATGATGACAAAGCCCGTACCTTCGTGCAAGTTTAAATATTGTCTCGAATTGCTTGGTGTTATAAGTGGTGCAGGTTGAGCCCGTCGAGGCTAAAGAAAACAGTAAGAATCTAAAGACGCTTGATACAGTTTAAGTTAAGGTGGAAAGATTTGTTATTCATTCAAGACAAGATGGAGATTTGTTGATATGTCTTTAATGAATAGGAACAAACCAAGCCATCTTTATAGACTTTTTCTCATAATCAATTAGCCACCCTATAAAATCTCTAACCACCCTAAAAGTCATCAGTAACTACCTTATGAAATCTCTAGCCACCTTAAAAATCATCAGCAGCCACCCTATGAGGATCTTAGCCACCCTAATGAAATCGGTTTGGCCATCCTATGATTTTGATGTATGTGTGGAGTGAAGTGATGAAGAGGTTTACAAGTTTTGCCTATAAATAAGCATCAGATTGCATGAGAATTTAAGATAAGAAAGTGAGAATGAGAGAATTGCTAAATATTGTATTATCCTCTCCTTTCTCTTGTCATTTATCTTCCTTTTGTTAAGCTCTAATTAGGTTGGTTTTATTGGGCTTGGGTGAGTGAGATTAGAGTTGTAATTTCTTGTATTCTCCCCTTTTGATTAGTGGATTCCTCTTGATGTCTTCTTCTGTGGATGTAGGTCGCATTGACGGAACCACGTTAAATACTGATGTGCTGTCATTTTTTGTTTCTATTAGTTTATATTGCTATCTATTTAATCTCTCTTTATACTTACCATCTCTTGCATTAGAAGCCCACAGTTACAATATATACTCATATAGAAGGCCCACATATAGTCCAGTGTGAACTGAATTTTATAAAATAATGTAATAATACATACAATTTGTAACTTTTCTGTATATAATATCTTCTTTTTAGGTTAGTTTAACTAGCATTAAAATATTTTTGACTTTTAAGTTATTAGAAGTCACAAGTTCAAGTCTTTATGAGTGTAATATTATTTTTTAATACTTTTATCTCTTATCATATTCAATTTACGATCGTACTGAAATTCTTATTACATTTGCGCCCAAGCTGAAAAAACATTCTGCGCCACCACTGGCCATATACCCTCTCTAACTACACAAAGATACAAGCCATGATGAAAAATAGTGACTAATGATAAAAATATTAAATGTTGAGTCTAGTATCACATCCCTATCTAGTTACATATAGAGATAAATGACGATAAAAACAGATAACTAATCATAGAGAGATCAACTATTTTGAGCCTACAAATAAAAAATATGTCCAAAGGAAATTTCCTCTCATATGTCCAAGGAAAGGGTGGCAAGATTCCCAAGACCATCACAAGTTCAAGAATGAGAAATGCATTCTTGATTTCCTTTTCTTTTTCTTTTATTCTCTGTTTTTTTTAATTTCAATCAATAGATTAGCCAAATGTGCCAAGATGGAAAGTTTATAGAGTGTTCGTGGTGCATGTGAAAAACTCAGAAAGAAAATGACAATTCAAGGCGTAGGTGCTAAACTGTATGGGATAAATGAAGCACTTGAAATACTTGACCAATTTTGTACGTATATGTGTGTGTATATACACTTAAAAGAACTACTTTTTCCAGTAATAAAGGACTTACACAACAACCCTCGTCTCTCTCTCTCTCTCTCTCTCTCTCTCTCTCTCTCTCTCTCTCTCTCTCTCTCTCTCTGATTAGAAACGTGTACATGTTAAGACAGAATCGGTTATATAAGTTAAATTACAATGTTTCACCAAAATTATGATCTTCAGCAGGAAAATAATTTCAAACATGTAATATTGGATAGATGAAATTAAACAAATTGCAAGCACAGGTTGGACCGTTTTAATCTCAAATAAATTAAGACAAGCACCCAATTATGATTGCAACAGTATACCATCAATATTAATGAGCAGTAATAACAAGTGTATCAAACTCACACAATTTCACAAGTATTTTTGACAGCAAGAAGTATTGATAATATTTTAGAGATAATATATCAAAACTCGACAATAAATGATCGTGTCCAAGAAAACTCACCTACTGAGGGTCAGATTGAACTTAAATTCCTACTGATGTCTGTTAGATGCGTAGAGTTGTCTCACACGAGCCCAACACCTCAAAACTGGATCAATTCGGACTTCGGATGGCTGAGAAGCGGCTTGAAAATCAAACCCGATCTGTAAACCAGTTTGTTTTTGCAAGCGGGTCAAGTTTGCACTGTAGCTCGGGTCTGATCCGGTACTGAGGGTCGGGTTGACTCTACAGTGGGTTGGCTTATGCTGCTAGCGGGTTGGGATTGCTACTTGAAGTGGATTCAGGTCGGATGTGCAATCGGGTCGGATCTGGCATATATGAATTGGATCCAAATTTGATTCCAATCAAATGAAGATGATGAGACCAATGTCGACGAGGGTTGTTGGGCTCGGATTGCTATCGCAAAGGAGGCCAAAGGTCGACGAAGAAGCTAATGGAAGGGTTGGGTGGCGATTTCGGACGACAGTGCGGCTGAAGCTGAAGACAAGGACATGTTCAAAGTTCGGTAAGGTCAGGTGCGAAAGAAGGGGTCGCGAGTGGTGGTCGCAGTCGAAGATGACAGCCAAGCTTGTGGTCGAGGTCGGTTGGTTTCGTGAAGTTGATCGCGATTGGCGGAAGATGAGAGGGAAAGGCTAGTGGCTAGGAGAGAGGGCACAGGTGTACGGGCGCGGGAGAAAGGGGGCTTATAAGGAGAGAGAGCGCAGGAGAGAAGGGAAGGAGAGATGATGGCCACAGCTGTAGGCGGCAGGGCAGCAAGCGAGGGCAGTGGTGGAAGACTACTTAGGGTTATGGTTTTGGGTAAAGAGAGTTAGAGTTTGAGAGAAAGAAGAGAAGGTGTGATGGACAGTGGGTTTTGGGATTTTCTATGGATTTTCGTGGGAATTTTTATTTTTGATTTTTTATAAGGGTTTGGAAAAATGTTTGGATTAGGGTTTGGTGAAGAAGAGGAATGAGATAGACTAGTTATAGGTTCACCCTACTAAACTAGGGTTAGATAGAGTTTCACACTCTTAGACTATGAATCTTTAGTATTTTACACCTTTAAATGAAAGTTTGAGAGTGAATCAAAATCATTCACAAAATTTGTTTTTCATAATAATTCCGTATTCATTCATTCAATAGTAGAAGAGCCTATAAATAGTCTTTAAAAATAAAAAATCAGTTTCCATCCAACATGAGATTAAATACATACTAAATAAAAATATTTAAAATAGAAAAGCAGCAAAGTCAAAATTCAGATACAATAAAAGATTACACAACTACCCAAACACTACTCAAACCATAGGGACGTAGGGATGTGGACTCGTCTTTTTCATCTCAGGTAAACGAGTCAAGGCGGTGTGGCTGGATGTCTGCATCACTCACTCACTCACTCACTCACTCAACTCACTTTCCAGGCTCCCCTAACTAAAGTCAAGCTATGCTCGTCTACAATCAACACCTCAAAATAGCAAGCAGAAGACTGCGCGCCACCCCAACCCAACACACACACACACACACACACACAACACATACTGGTGAGACTGAAGAGTGGGGAAAAAGATCCAAAAATGAAGAGATAAAAATTAGAGCTTGCACAAAAGCACTTAATATATATAGGACTATTTCTAATCATATGTAGTTCTAGGTGGTATTTTGCTTTGCTTTTCTCATGGCTGCTTCTATATTTGCCCAAGCATCATAATTCCCTAGCAGCTTCATCCTTCATTCTCTTTTGGACTTGAGAAAGAGAGAAAAACAGAGAGACAAAAGGAATAAAGAAACATCAGTCAATTCCTTTCTCAAAGTGGAGATGATGAGGCTCTCTGAAATGTTTTCTTTACAGGGATCTGAGCAGCCATTGCAGACCTCAGCTGCCCACAACAACAAAAAACAAAAACAAATCAGAAAAAAAAAATTAAAATTTGAAGAGGATATATAACAATTTCTTCTTATTTTGGAAAAGCTCACTCACCTCGTCATACTTTTTCCTGAGCTTAGCATTCTCCTGCGCAAGATGGGAAACTTTAAGTTCCAACTCATTTGTATAAGCCTGCACAAAAATAACATAAAAATTCTGAGCTGCAGAAAGAAGAGAAAATTCTTTAAAAAAAAAAAAAAAGAAACAGTTAATTAATTAATTGCCTGTTTCCTGGCTCTGGATCTTGCAGCAGACTCTCTATTCTTGATCATCCTCTTGTGCCTCCTATCATCGCAGCTCCCATCATTACCAGCAAACCCATCACTCGTCTTCTGCTCACCAAGTCTCTTCCCAGAGCAGAATCCAAACTGGGGGATGGAGCTGATGAGATGAGAATTGGGGTCCAAATGGCAGGAGGAAGACTCAAGGTTGAGGTCGATGGGGAGGTGGTAAGGGTTTGAAGAATGAGGAGGGGGAGGTGGTGGTGGTGGTGGTGGTCCCTCTTTGAAGGGTCCAGCAAGGAAGTCCAGAAGGATGCCTGCAGAGGATCGGTGGTTGGTTGTTCTTGGGAGGTGGTGGTGTTGAGGTGAGAGGAGTTGGGTGGCTGGGATTTCAGTGTCGAGACTGGAGAGGTTGATGCCTTTCCACACCTCTTCCATGCTCCTTCTTGGTGACGGGAGAGGATGAAGATGAGTAGGAGATAAGAGTTTTAAGAGTTTGAGGGGACTACTGATGTGAATTTTAATGTCTCGTTCAAGTATATGCGTGTAATCGTGATATTTTGCAGGTCGTATCTTGAGGGAAAATGATTGATTTTAATTTAATATTATTATTTAGACGAATTGGGATACAAGAAGAAATATATTTATTATGTTTAAAATTTTTTAATAATTTGAGAAAAAATAAATATTTAAATTTGAACCTACTATTTTAATAATATAACTAGATCACTACAAAAATCATTATTATAATTATTAATTTATTTTTTTAAAATAAAGACTATAATGACTTATCAATTTAAATTAAATCAACAACAATAACAGATATAAATCAAAATGAATTAGATCTAAATATGATTATCCTAAATTTTCTATCTTATTCATAAATTATTATTTAACAATATATAATACATCATAGTCTTGATTATCTTTGAATTATCTTATCTTAAAACTATATAATCTTGTGCTTATTTTCATCGAAGCACAAAATAAAAAGATCTAGATGATTTAACAATTTATTAATCTAGTTTCATCAAACCTACATAATTTTTAAGAGCTAGCTACTCATAATCAGATTAAGAACAACATAGATTAAATAAAATGAATTCACGAAAGAAAAACAAAAAATGATCAACTAAAAATAAAAACTTTTATTAATTGAAAAATACTTATAAACAAGAACTTGAAGAACAACGCTTGGATCTTAAAGAACAGAAATAACCTCAAGAAACATCTATAATTTTTTTATAAACTATTGTATCCAGTTAACCTTAGAATTTCTTTACCTTTTATAGTAGAAGAGGAGGGGTACCAAAAAATCCAAACTAATAAGGTGAAAATATTGCACAATTTTTGACTTGATTTCTTTAATTACTTGACAAATATGGTGAAAATATTGCACAATTTTTGACTTCATTTTTTTTAATCACTTGTTTCTCCACAATTTTTGATTTGATTTCTTTAATCACTTGAAGCTCCATAATCTTTGACTTGATATTAAAATCACCTGGCGGGGTGAATAAGTGATGATTAACACTAATGAAAAACTTAAAAGTCATGTGGAAATAAAACTCGCTAATCACAATATATATAAAATAATAAGTATTAGCACAAGCAAGTAAAGAGAGTTGAGTTGAGAGAGAAAATTCCAAACGCAAACACCAAGATGTGTTTCGAGGCTCGACCACATACTCTACGTCCTTATCTTCACCATAATGAAAGATTTTTCACTATACTTGTGATCACACGCGTGTGTTGCATGTTTTCATATCATATATGCCATATTTTTGCATTTTTAATTAAATAAAATTCTGTTATTAATGTATTTTCATGTTTAATGACGAGTAGATTAATTTAGAAAGAAAATAGAGAGATAGACAGATTTATCCAATTAAATCCAAAAGTTTAAAAGAAAGATGATCGATTCAAATCCAGAGGTTCTAAAGGTCATACTATCTGAATACCAGGTATATCAGATGAAGGAATAACGGATTAGAAGAAGGCCCTATCGGTTTCACTGAGGATAAAGAGATAGATTGTTAAATCTAAGTCTGAAATTCAAAATCCAAAAGAATAAATGGATAGAAAGAAGATCAACGGATGAGATGAAGCAATTTAGACTCGGATTCGGACTAGATACATTTTAGCATTTGAATTATAACTTTCGCTACCGAAACTCAATGAAATTTTGGCGTCATTGACAGGGAGGGACTGTAACTTTATTGATTAACTTTCTTCTCTATTCTTGGTGGATAGATTTAACAACAAGAAATTTTTTTTGCTGCAGTGGACATATAAGTGGCCCTAGACTCGGCTCAGGAAAGCAGAGCCCAGAAGCCCTTAAATTTGCTTCATTCCCATGTTAATCTGAGTGAACTACTTACCTATATTTTTTACAGATTGGCTGAATTGTAAAGTTTAAATATCTGTAGCTATTTATTTGCTTATTTGACTCGCTGTACATACATTTCTAATTCAATAGTAAAAGATTTATTGTAAATGCTTAAAACGGTTTAGACTTTGCATTTGGCACGTGTCTATTTTGTTACATTTTCTATTTACTATAAAGAGTGCTGGAGCCGAGATATGTGTGCATAGCATTTAGTATATTTTTCATTCTTGTATGAAATATTTCTTGAGTGTAACTTTTTCTATATACTTGTACACTGCACTAAACTGAATTAAGGGCTTGTCGTATAAAGATAAGTTGGGAAAGTAATTACCCTCCCTTACCCCACAAAATATCTCCTCACTCACTAACCCAAGCCTAACTAAAACTGAGTAGACGTTGCTCGAACTCAAATAGGAGACTGACCTAAGGGAAAAGTTGATTAGAATTTGACTCTTGCCAAATCAATGTCAAAGGTTGAGGATTGATGAGACTGATTGCACACATTTATTGTATTATTCTTTATTACATATTCACATTTATCATGTAATAAATCTGCTAAATTTTTTGTCTTAAATGTCTATTTTGCAGAAGATAATCATGGGCAGAAAGAGGATAAAATCAAATAAATATCAGTTAAATTCATATTTAACTCGATCTATTTGGTTAGAGGAGGATGATCCCAAATCTAGTTATCTAAATTCAGTTTTTGATGAATCAAGTGGTTAAAGCTAAAGATCAACCGAGTATAACGTCAAATACGGAGTCCAAATCCAAAGGGATAAATGGATAGAGAGAAGATCAATGGATGAAATGAAGCAATTTTGACTTAGATTATAACTGGATACATTTTAGTATTTGAATCATAACTTTTGCTAACATAATTCTAATCTGATAATTCAAGATGATCCAGAAAGAGAACTTAAAGGGCTACAACTCTTAAGTTCATCACTATTTCTAATTCTATCATTTAATAAGTTATATTTAATAAATAATACGCTAATAAGCTGCAGATCAGAATTGAATATCCACATCAAATCAAGTTTGGAGATAAGGGGAGAATTCAAATTCAGAAATAGCCTGCTTCCCTTATCTTCATACTCCTCTACCATCTGCATTTCTCCTATAAATACTTGCAATCTCAAATGCAAAAAAGGACGACCAAGTAGAGATAGATTTTAGGCCAGTTTTTCATTCTTTTTAGTGTAAGTTTTTATTCTCTTTTTATGTAATTTTTATTTCTTTGTAAGCATAGGCTAGATTAAGATTCATGTAAGTAAGAGAGAGAGGCTTATGTTGGGAGTAACACCGATGTACCCTCCTCCTTTCTTCCATCTTTTCTGCGAGTAATAAAAGGTAACTTTTTTTTTATGTTCGTCTTTACTTTTGTTTTCTTCTTCTTTCTATTTTTCATTTTTTGATTATGATGAGCAACCAAGTGAATCTAGAAGCATCAGTATAGCCATATTTGTATGAGTATCACCGATATTTCATGATGATGTTCTCCTTCTCAAGATTTCAAATCATTTCATTCTTGTTCATCTTAATGATGTAATGCAAATGGGAACTGAGCTTGATCTTATGGGTTATGCGTTGATCGCCTCTGAAGCAAGATAAAACATGCAAGGGTTTCAAGTAAGTCATCAACTAAAGGAAGTAAGTTTTTCTTTTAGGTTTTTTTCTTTTAATTTTAGCGTAAATTACTAACACCACAATCTTCCAAATTTCTTACACCCTGATCTCTTTTGACTCGGATATTACCAGCCGGCGTATCATAACTTTAATCAACCAAGTGTGCCAGATTGGTCTTATTCGAATCAATACATGCCCCAGTCCTAATACTATGAATAAGATTGGAATAATCATTACAACTCTTCACATAGTCAATGGGAATACAACTCCCCTGAGTCATATTGTCAACCATCATTCCAACATTCAGCCTATAATTTTTTTAGTCATGATCAACCAATAGAAGAAAAATCTGAGGCTATGAAAAGTATAGAAGTCATGGTTGAGTCTCAAGAATAAAAGCTAAAAATGATGGACTCACAATTCCCACAAGACTCCCAAATCCAAGATCATTACCTCATGTTCCAAGTCCCACAATAAGAAGAAGAACCTATGAGCTCAGATAGGAGTATGAAGAACCGGATTCAGTCTGAAAATAATTATTTCCAATCTATTAATAGGCTAGAAGCACAAATGAGTCGTTATATCAACATAGTGAAAGATAGGAATGAGAAAACTCTACCTAATACATATTCGATCATTCCAGATTGCCCTAGCCATATTGATAGGAACAAAGAATCTTGGTGTCTTGGAGACTTTGATCAAGACTCAATTTCATTACATCAATTTGAACTTGACCAATTCCAAATATTGAACAAATTGGCAAGTTTTTCATTCAATGAGATTGAACTTGAATGTGAATGTGACCCTGATCCCCAACCTTGTGATTCAATTTTTATTTTTGACTTTATGTTGACTCCGATATCATTACCCAATTTGGACCAATTTTTAGAGCCAACATTTATTCTCGTACCCATAAATCTAGAAATTGAATCATCAAATTTGGATAGTCACATTCTATTGATGGGAGAAGAATGTGAATTTCAATTCTTTGATTTGGACTCAACTCTTGAAGCAAAACTGACTCTCAAACCAAAAGTTAATTTTCTTGAGTTACTAATGGTTCCCGAACCTATCACTTTTGTATTCAAGTCAATTATTCCACCAAGTCACATTCTTTTGTTGGACATAGGTATTGACCGTAATGACTCTGTGATAATTTTTCAAGACTGGTGATGTAAAAGGAATAAGTTTCAAGATAGAATCTTTCATGATCCTATTCATATTAGGGATTGTAATTATATACGTAGAAAAGCGGTCAATAAATGTTAGTTCTGTGAATCACCACATTATCTTGATTGGGTAGTAATGCTTAACCCAATCCGACCACCACCGAAACCGCCACCTTAAGGCAATATTTTTTTTCATTTCTTTTTTTCATGCATCTATACATTCATTCATACATTCAGGACAATGCATGAGATAGGTGTAGGGGAGAGTTCTAACATAACATAGGTGTTCTTTTTATTTAAAATAAAAAATTAACATTTTCCTATCAAAAAAACTTTTTGAAAATAGAGCAATATTTTGACATATTTTTTGTCAGAAATTAAGTCAATTTTAAGGAATAGGAGAATCATAATTAGGATTTCTTATACTTCTCAAAATAAGATTATTTGTTTAATTTTAGAGTTAGGAAGAAAATTTGAAAAAGTAATTTAATCTTGATTTTTACCTTGATAAAATATGCATGCTTTATACACTTACAGACTTAGGGTTCAAAAATATAGATTCTTATGCCTTATATAAAAATATATATTTATATCAAGAATCCTCTGATTAAGCTAGGAATTTATGCCTCATAAAGTATAAGTTTTCATGCCTAAAAGTGGTCCGTATAATAAAATCCTTAGTTTTTTGATCTTGTTTGCTCGAGTCTTTAAGTCTTTGGGGGCGTTTTCTCACCCGATGCCTTAAGAACACTGGTTTGGGGGTCACCGATTAAAAGCTAATTACATGGGTAGATTAGAAAGCCTAGTAGAACTAAGGAATATAACACAAAAAATATAAATAAATAAAATATGGCATAAAAGTTAGAGTGAAAGAATTCTTAGTCAAAATTTCACGGTCACAAATGTGCATATGACTTAGGGTAAAGTAATAGATTAGATGAGAAATACAGTTTGACTCCTAACCTTGATTGATAACAAGTTTTTGAGTAGAGACTAAGTTTAGAAATGAAAATTTTGATTTTCCTATAACTTATAGATTACTTGAACTCTTACAATAATACTTCAAATATTTTCTATCTTTTTCAAAATGTTTTTTGAAAATACTAGCACTTTGTTTATTTTTTTTTATGGATTTTATGAGTGCAATCTACTGAAAACCCTCACAAGAGAAAACTCTTCTAGGGATAACCTAGAGGTTTAATGACTTGTTGCACATGCTCGTGCAATCGCATAACCTGCAAAAGTAGTCTAATAAATTTTTAAGTTTAATCTTGATGTTTTGCCTCGAGGACGAGCAAAAGATAGGTGTGTGGGTGTGATCACACACATGCGTTGCATGTTTTCATATCATATGTGTCACACTTCTACATTCTTATTTAAATAAAACTTTGCTATTAATGTATTTCCATGTTTAATGGTGTGCAGAGTAATTAAGAAAGAAAAGAGAGAGATAGACATATGTATCCAATTAAATCCAAAAGTTCAAAAGAAAGGGGATCGATTCAAATCCAAAGGTTCTAAAGGCCATCTTATCTAAAGATTGGGTATATCAGATGAGATAATATCATTCAAATTCAAAGAAAAAACAGATTAGAAGAAATCCCTATCGGTTTCACTGAGGATAAAGAGATAGATCATTAAATTTAAAGCTGAAATTCAAAATTCAAAAGGATAAATAGATAGAGAGAAAATTAATAGATGAGATGAAGCAATCTAGACTCGAATTCATATTGGACATATTTTAGTATTTGAATCATAATTTTCGCTATCAAAGCGCAAATCATATGATTCAAGATGATCTAAAAAGAAGACTTAAAGTGCTACAGCTCTTACGTTGATCACTATTTCTAATTTTATCATTTGATACGTTATATTCAACAACTAAATGCTAATAAGATGCAAATCAGAATTGAATATCCACATCAAATCAAGTTTGGAGATAAGGGGAGGATTCAAATTCAGAAATAGCTAGCTCCCTCTGTATTTTGACTTATTTTCTTATCCATTTCTATCCTATAAATACCCCACACATCAGAGGCAGAGGGACGACGAAACAGAGAATAGAATAGATTTTTGTATAGGTAACTTAAGTTTTCTTTCTCTTTTAAATGTAATTTTTATTTTTTTCTGTAACTGAGATCGAAGAATAGTTTCATGGGAGAACAAGAGTGATGCTTATACTGAGAGTGACACTGATCTAAGTAATCTTTCTTTCTTTCATTGTTATTCAATTCAATCAAAGTTTCTTTTCTTCTCTTATTTTTGCTGCTTCTTTCTTCTGTTTTTGTGAATCCAAACGACTCCAATAGCTTCGAAGTTACCTCGCCATTGTAAGTGTCGTTGATGGCCTATGATGATGAACAATGATTTCTATGATAATATAGCTTGCACTTTCATTTTGTAGTATAGATGAGGAATGGAGAAGATCTCATCTGTCATACTTTGCTCGCCTTCACGCAAAGGTACATCGTTGATAAGGATTCTAGGTAAGCCATCAACCGGATGAGGCAGGTAAGTTCTTTAGTTTTCTTTTTCTTTCTTTTATCCTTAGTTTAGATCATCATCAACTCTCAACTCTATTCACTTTTTCACTTTCTTTATATAATTCTATTTTCTATGTTCTCCATCTTTCACAATTTAACTTATTTGCTTTTTCTTTTAAAAAATAACAGAAGAACTTTAATAATTTTAAGTAACTTAAAAGAGAACTTATAAAATTTTCATCGCTAGTCCCTCTCTATGAATCACGACCCGCATAGCGACTTGTTATATCGGTTGTATTGAGAACTTGCACACATTCTATTCTTAAGTTTTAAAATTTTATATTTTCTGTGTGCAGGTTTCAACTCAATCAACTTGACTCTCTTACAATCAACTTGAAACAACCAACATGAAAGTTCTCCTAGAGGAGGTGAATAAGTGAAATGCTAATCAAATACGAAAAATATAACAATTAAAATGAATAGTGAAACTGTCAACTCAAAAACAAGAAGTGAAGTCAGATTCTCAATTTAGAACTTTAGAGATTTTCCTCCATATTCCTCTAAATTAAGAGTTGAGGTACTGAATTACCTTCTTATTTAAATGAGAAAAATCGATTAAAAAAATAAGAAATACCAATTGAAATACCAATGCAAAGCTAAAAAATTCTAAGCTTCTGAATCATATATCTATCATGCAAACATTCAATTCACCCCAAATAAAAGAAAATCTACTATAATCAAGTGATTTTGCAAAACTATCTGCCAATTGAAAATCAGTAGAAATATAATCATTTCTCATAATGATCTTTAAAAAAGTGATATCAAATCTCTATATGCTTGGTCTCACTAAGTTGATTTGCATTCTTGGTCATAAAAATAGTACTAGTATTATCACATAATATTTTAATATGATCATAATATAAATCATAATTAAGAAGAGTATGTTTCATCCAAATCCCGTCAGCAAAATACTCTGCTTCGACGGTGTAGAGGGTTACAAAATTTTGCTTCTTAGAAGACAATAAAACAAGACAATTTTTTAGAAATTGTCAAGTTTCACTAGTGCTCTTCCTACCCATTCCACAACTGGTATAGTCAATATCTGAATAACTCATCATAGAAAATTGTCTTGTCTTAGGATACCTCAAGCCTATTCCAATAGTACCCTTAAAATATTTAATAATGTATTTTACTGCAATCAAATGAGGCTCTTTAGGACAAGATTGAAATGTAGCACACAAACAAAACTAAACATGATACTCAGCCTACTTGCCATCAAGTAAAGCAAACTACCAATCATGCTATGATAAAGTTTAATGTCAATATTTTTACTTTGTTCATCTTTTTGTCAAGTTTGGTTGTTGTAGCCATAAGAGTAATGCTAATCTTCGCATCTTCTAACCCAAATTTTTTGACAAGCTTTCTTATGTACTTGGCTTAATTAATGAAGATCTCATCGCTTCTTTGCTTGATTTGGAGTCTAAGGAAATAGTTAAGCTCTCCCAACATACCAATTTCAAACTCCTCCTTCATGCATGATTCAAAATCCTTGCATAGCATTTTATTAGTAGATTCAAAAATGATATCATCAATATATATTTGTACTATTAAGATATCATTATCAATATGTTTTGTAAATAAGGTGGTATCTACTTTACTCTCAACAAAATCTTTCTCAACAAGAAAATTACTAAGTCTTTCATACCAAGCTCTTGGAACTTGTTTTAAACCATACAAAAATTTTTCATGTTTAAAAATAAAATCCGAATGTGTATGATTAACAAATCCGGTGAGTAGTTTCACATACAGCTCCTTCTTAATAAAATAATTCAAAATTGTACTTTCATATCCACTTGAACAAGCTTTAAATTTATAAATAAGGAAAAATCAAGGGTCATCAGTATGGATTTAAGTCGTGCTACAAGTGCAAAATTTTCCTCAAAATTGATGCCTTCGATTTGGGTGTAACCTTAGGCCACTAGTTTAGCTTTGTTCCTAATTACGATATCCCACCTATCTAATTTGTTTCTACAGATCCATTTAGTACGAATAGTTGGTCTATCATGGAGCCTAGGAATAAAATGTCAAACTTGGTTGTTCTCAAATTGATTGAGCTCTTCTCATATTACAAGTAACCAATATGAATCACCCTCAGCCTCGAGGATCTTCTTGGGCTCTATGTGTGATATGAATGCAAAATGGACACATATATCTTGGAATTTGGGTCGAGTAGTTATTCTCTTGGATACATCATCTAAGATGAGATCTTTGGGATGACTTGTTACGTATTTCCAATCCTTCAGAAGTGGTTGAGTTGGCTCAACTTAAACATCTTGGACTTCACCTTTTGCATTGTTCTTTACCTTGTCTTCTTCTTATACCGGTGAGTCTTCTTCTTATACCGGTGAGTCTTTCATGAAAATCTCCTCAAGGTCTTCACTTAAGGAGTCAATCTCTACAATATTCTTCACAAGAGAGTTAGATTCCTCAAATTTTACATGCATAGACTCTTCAATATTCAAAGTTGACTTATTGAAGACTCTATAAGCCTTATTTGTATTTGAATATCTAACAAAAATTGCTTTAAAAGATTTTGGATCAACTTTCCTAAATTGCCTTTTGTATTCAAAACAAAAAATTTGCATCCAAAAACTTCAAAATAAGAAACATTGGGTTTTCTTAAATAATAAATCTCAAAGGGAGTTATTGGAATATTTGCAAAAATAAATTATATTCCCAATGTAGCATGAAGTGTTTATGACATAGGCCAATAAATATTGAAAGAGTCTGTATTCACTAATCATGATCCTAACTATTTCTTGAAGAGTACTATTCTTCCTTTTAACGACTCCATTTTGCTATGGAGTTCTAAGACATGATAATTCATATTTGATTCTATTTTCTTTACAATAAGTGATAAAAGAATGGTTGATATACTCATCACCTCTAGCACTTCTAAGGAGTAAAATTAGAAAATCTTTTTCTTTTTCAACTATTTTTCTTAAAACATGAAAATGTGAAAAACCTTCGTCTTTTGTTCCAAAAGGAAAGCCCATGTAAACCTTGAAAAATTATTAACCAAGACAAAAACAAAACAATTTTCACTATGACTTTTGATTTTAATTTAACCAAACAAATTCATATATATCAACTCTAATGGTCTTGATGTCAAGATATCCTTGATTGATTTGAAAAAAGAACTTGATTTGTTTTCTAAGTTGTCATCCATCACAAATAAGGTCCTTTTCAAATTTCAAGTTAGAAATACCTTTCACTAATTCCTTAGGATTAATTCAGGATAGATGGTCAAACAAAATATGACCTAGTCTTCTATGTCATAATCAATAATTTTCATTAAAAATATTTAAACAAATGGTATTGCATTATAAATTTAACATGTCAATCATATAAACATTATTTTCATGAAAACATAAAAGAACACATGTATTTATTTTCTTATCTAAAATATCACAAGTAAAATCATCAAAAATAACTTAAACATTCGTCACATAATTGACTAATACTTAAAAAATTATACTTGAAGACTTCAACTAAAATAACATTCTCAAATAAAAGAGATGAGCCAATCTTGATATTACCTATTCCAATAATTTTACCCTTTGAGTCATCTCTGAAGGTAACGGTGCCACCTTCACTGTACCTTATTAGAGTTGTAAAGTTGTTGATATCTCATGTCATGTGCCTTGAGCAACTGCTATCAAGAAACCGCCATTCCCTATGCCTTGGAGCCTTGGTGTATACTTATATTATTTAAAATAGACGTTGAATTTTATGCCCAAATTTTTTTGGGCCTTAAAATATTAGTTTTTTGAACCTATGCATGACTATTTGAATCATTTATCTTATCATAGTAAAACTTAGCAAAATGACCTTTTCGGTCACAATAAGTGCATGTGTACACCATATTATATAAAAATGTATGACCTGTGTGAGCATGATGAACATGAACATGTGGAGTGTGATCAGCATGTGATTATGCTTGTGTGTGAGCATGATGTTGTGTGTGAGAAACATGATGGGTGGATGGTTTTTCTAAGTTTACCTCATTGAAAACATGGCTGCTAATCTAGCATTGTAAAATTCATACTTTTTTAAAACATTGCTCAAAGTATAAAGATTATCATTATAGAAATCTCATTTTCATCAATACTATGAAATTTGGCTTTGCAAGAAATCTTATATGCATCAAAATTATTTTGGGGCTTTTGAAGAGAAGAAGATTAAATTTCTTTTTCTTTTGAAATAACAACTAATTAGTTTTGAAGAAGTTTATTTTCTATCTTCATTTTTAGATACGTTTTTTTTGAGAAAATCATAGTTGTTTGAAAGCTCTTCAAAAGCTTCATCAAGTTCATCCATTGATAACTCACAATCATCAAGAGTTGTTTTGAAAGTTACCTTGGGTGTGTTCTCATTAACCATGAAGCACAATGTGCCGTATCCACCTCTTCCTCGGATTCGCTCTTTGAATCCCAAGTTGCTTTCAAAGACTTCTTTTTGTAGGGTTTTTTAGAGGTGGTAGGTTTGCTCTTGGTCTCTGGGCAATCGGCAATGATGTGTCAAGGCTTCCTACATTTTAACAAACATCTTACTTTTCTCCTTCCCTTTCCATCTTCTACAGTTATTGAACCTGACCTTGTTGTATATTCTCCTTATATTCTTTACAAGGAGAGACAAATCTTCATCATCTTCGGTCATCTTTTTTCATCGGAGATGGCGGGAGTAGATTTGAAAGAAAGAGTCTTCTTTCTTTGAGGTGCCTTATCTTCTTTAGTTTTTCTTTCTATCTCATGGGTCTTATGATTAGCAATAAGACCATTGATCACCATCTCTTTCTTATCATTGAGCTCCTTTAAACTAGCAGACTAGACTTCCAAAGACCATGATGATCTTCCTCACCTTTTGGTCATTGTCAATTTATTACCTAGAGAAGTAAGACCATTTATGATTTTAGTAATATTGATGATTATATCATCAACAGTTTCATTGTCATTCATACTAACATTTTCATACTAGAAACACAAGAGATCAATTTTTGCTCTCTTGACTTGTGATATTCCCTAGTGTATGACAACCAAGTGTGAGAAAATTTCATAGGTGGATTTGTAATGAATTACCCTAGAAATGTCATCGTCATTCAGGGCTTGAAACAAGGCATAGTGTATCTTAGCATTAGCATCAAACTCCTTGATGGCAATATCAGACCAAGTATCCTCATCACCATCGGGTGCATTAAAGGGTTTGGTCATTGCCTTTGCAATTCAGCTTCTTAGAAATTGCAAGAAGTTTGTGTGAGAGACAAATCATTTTAAAAGAATAAATTTGAGAGCTTAAAACTTGTATAAACCGATTTGTAATTGAGAGCTCTTGAAACTTGAAAACTAGAAAATTTTCAAACTTTTTTCTTTGAATAAAACTTGATTTTCTTGAATAAACTTGTTAATAATCCTCTACAGATGAACTATATATATAGGCAATAGGTAAAATTCACTAGAGGGGTAAACTAAGGTATTCGGAGGATGATTAGACTCAAAAACTGCAAAAATACCCATTGAAGACTCCCAAAAATAAGTTAGATTTGAAAACTAAGCGTTATCATAGTAGAGATAGGCCGAGCCTTAAACAATAACTTAGGATTTTTAAAACTTATCAGTCGATCGATCGCCTGGTTGACCGAAATCAAAAGCAGAGAGCAACAAAGTTTGGTAATTGACCGATCGGTTGATCGGCAAACATGCACAAATAGCAAAAACTGCAACCACTAGTCGACCAACCACTGTGCATTTACTTTGCACATAAGGTGGTCGACCGACCTACCACAAAAATCTGATTAACTTTGTTTTTGAAATTGAACTCTTTCCTAATAAATTATATATGTATAAAAATAGTTTTAGTAACATATAAGCTATGAGATATAGTGTATAACTGGATAAAGAAATTTGGAAAAATATTAGGCACGTATCAAAAATATTTTGAGAAACATGTGTAAACATTCAAAAAGAAATCAAAAACTAGACATTGAAATCATGTATGTGTGCGTATGTGTGTGTATTCTTCAGCATCAATTCAACACCATATACTTGAACATTCTAATTTCTTATATAGATTCTCCAAAAATCTATTTGTTCATCGTCCGAGCTTGAATCCTTTCCTTGAGTAACTTGAATTTTCCAACACCTTCATTTTAAGGAAGAATGAAATCTAAATCTTCTTGAACCTTGAAAAATTTTAACACACTTGAACTTGATTAATACCTCATAACCATATGAATCTTGTAATCATTAAAATAAGAAACTGGTGTCTGTAACCTTGGGCCAACACAACGTCTGATCCTACAAGATCAGGAGCAACAACTCGAGCCTGCAAGCTCTACCAAGGTCGCAACCTCAACAAACTTCAACAATACAAGAAAATTGTGATCTCTTCAAGATCACAAATGCTCAACAAATACAATCTTATAATTTGAAGTAGAGAATGGAAACTCAAGATTGTGAGAGTGAGAAAACTTGTAAAGGTTTTGAAGTGAAAGCACAAAGCAAGAGAAATTTGAATTTTAGGGCTCTAAACTTTAAAATCTTGTAAAATATTATTTCTTATGTATATGGATTTTCTACAGTGTCCCTATTTATATGAGGACAAATATAGATGTTTAAAACTCAAAATAATCGTTTAGAGATAATTCAGAAAAGTTCAAAACATATTATAGTCGCTAAAGGCAAAAAGAATGCTTTTGCAAAGTTGCCGTTCGACCGCAAATGGCTAGAAAAACAGCTATTGGAGTCTGCGGTCGATCGCTCGATCGATCGAGCTTAAACAGAGCTCTGCAGCTCTATCTGTCAACCGATCAGTTGACCGAGATTGACAAACAGAAAGTCTTGCAAGAGCCGTGGTCCACCGGTCGGTCGACCGACATGCACAGCTCAGATATATGCACAATCATGTGAATATCTGGTCGATCGGGTCATCGATTGGCAGAGCAAGTTCAATGTTGGTGGCTAACCGAGTGGTTGACTGACGCAACCAAATTTTCAGACATTTTGTTTTTTAAAAATTATTTTACAAGATCATCTAAATACACTTTGTTAAAACTTGCAAAAAAATAAGTTCATGTAAATTCTTTGACAAAGTTCATGTAATCAAGAATCAACATGACATATAAACTCTTCATTTAAACTCTTGAAATTTAATTTTGCAGCAGCAAAGTCATTTTGAAATAAATCTTTTGAAAATTGTTTTTCTCAAAAATGAATTTCTATACGAAATTCAAGACTAAAAATCATTTGATCTTTTGCAAGAAATCTTAAAATCAATTTTATGTGTGTATACTAATTAGCCTTCCAAACTATAAAAAAGATTTTGACAAAACAGAATCTTACATATATAAAAATCTTCTATTCTTCATATACTTCAACGCATCCAAACTCGATTTCCCGAGCTTAACTCCTTCTTGAGTACATGGTTCGTTCTTTCTACTTGAGCTCTTGATTCAACTTGTGTTAGCTTATTTCTTGATTTAGAGTCTTTTGTTGAATATAACCAATCATATTAAAATCCTGTTAAACCAGTAACTTGAACACTTATGAGATCATTAGTATTATAATAACTATATGAGATAATTATCATCAAAACTAGAGTGATTGACCTTTGGGTAAACAGATTTTATTTTATTTGTTTTTAATTACTTGATTTACTCTCATGTGAATCTGAATCTGAGTTGATATAGTTGAGCTTTGTATTTGTAAAAGTCCACCTTTTGGGCACCTGGCATTTGTTCTTTATTCAAAACCTTCCTTCTACACGAAAATACTAAAAATACCCAAGTAGCATTGCTTATGAATAAAAAGCAGGAAAATAGAGGATAAAAGTGCAACAAAATAATGTCAATCAAATACCACTAAACCTATCTTTTACTAGTTCACGAGTAAAACAAAACCTAACTCACTTTCGTAGGAGACGTGATTGCACTTAGCACTGCAATAATCTTTTAAAATCTTAGGTTGCCCTAGTAGACGAATGTTGTCTCATGACGGTTTATAGCGAATTTACCCATAAAATTCGGAGAAGTAGAAAAGAATAAAAGGATAAATGAAAAAGAGAGAAAAGAGAAAAAATATTTTTTTACTTACAAATATCCACAGCTAGTCTTATTAGTAAATAAGTTTCTAAGTATCTAAGATTCTTTTTTTGTAAGTATTATCTCAAATAAAGAAATCTTATCATCTTATTACAAAAACTTAAGTCATATTATTAACACCATCTTTCCAATGTTTTAGATCCTATGTACCTTGGATCGTCATGCATCTTGGGATTTTGATTCTAACTTTCACACTTCTTTTTATTTTATTAAGTTACTTAAGGAGGTGCCTTGTTTAGGTTTTCTAGCATACCCATGTAGTGAGTTTTAAGCTATTGACTCTCAAATCAGATGGTTTTAGGGCACTAGGTGTAGAGGCACCCTTAGGACTTACTTGCCTTCAAAGCATCATCCAGTTCATAAGATTCAGATGAAGAAGAAAAAGACATGGCCATGATTACAAGAAAATTTAGAAAATTTCTAAAAAAATTAAGTTCAATAAAAATAAAGATACTAATAAATTTTCCTTGTGTTTTAGGTGTAACAAATCAGGACACATAAAGAAAGATTGTCCTTTACTTAAATTTAAAAGTCAACTTCAATAACTTCAACAGATTGAACGAGTTCAAGAAGAAGAAGAAGGTTTTTCATGCAACATGGGACGATTGTGACTCATCTTCTTCCAATAAAGAAGAAGAAGCCACGGAATCAACCAACATATATTTCATGGCTCAAGAAGAAGAGGTATAAGAATTTTGTAATGATGATGAACTATTAGATGCTTTTAATGAGTTATTTTTTGAATTCAAAAATGAAAGATTGAAGAATAAGTTTTGTCAAAAGAAATAAAAGTGATTGAAAAAAATATGATTATTATATCAAAACATCTTCTTTGAATTCTGAAATATCTGATTTGGAAGATATTTCATCTTTAAAAGAAAAATATGAAGAACTTTTATAAAATGTTTCAAAATTCAATAAACGTAAAGAAGATTTGAATAATTTTTTATCTTCTTAAAAGGTTCCAAATAATCAATTTGGCATTATTTTTTCAAAGAAAAACAAGCTATAAAAAATTGATTTAACATTGGTTTTGTAAAAGAAAAATTGTCTCATGCATATAGTAAGATAGATCATATTTTATATCATTCTCATATTAAAAAGAATTCTAAAAGTTTTTTTTGGAAGATCCAAATTTAAATTTATATTGGTTCCTAAAGATTTGAATTCTTTTGATAAGGATGCTTCTATTAATTCATACATAAACACTGTTTGTAATTCTATTAATATGTTTATGTTAAGAAGTGGAAACCAAATTCTAAATGGATTTGGATTCTTAAAGGCTAATCCTTTCGGACCCTGAGGGATTGATATATGTTCATAAACGGACTTTCAGATAGCACTGGAGGGCATTGATAGTAGGGTTGAACGACCTAACTTTTAACTGCTCTGAAAGAGCATTATCTCAATTTCCAAAGCGAGCTAGAAAAGAATAAAATCTCATAACATAAAGATGTCGAAGGGCGAGTTATGCAGCACGAGCAAACTATCTCCCTTCCGCGCTTTCCACATGATGAAATGCCATCCTTATAGTTTTGGTGTTTTCAGTACAAAACTTGGTTTTGGAAGATATGGCAACAACAGTTGCCTCCTGCCTTGATCGACTGCTCCATTCATCACCTACCACGGGCACCTCGACTCCCCCCATCATAAGTAGGGCCTTTCCCTTTTATTTTGATTGGGTTTCCCATGAAAGAACCACTCTTTAATGCCTCTGGGGGTGCTGGGAACTATAAACGCATAACCTGAAGGGGTCGGCTCCAATATGTCAACCTGGATCGCTGGTACCTTTCGCACTGACTATATATGGCCTTGTGAAAGGACATTTTTGAAAAGCTAAGAAAGGGAAACCAAACGTCAGATGCCGCACGGTGAAAACAAGAAACGGAATACTGAGGTCACAAGGCAAGGGAGGACAGAACCACACTTCGACTCACCAAGGATAAGGTGACGTACTATCCTAAAAAAGATCTTGTGGGTTAGCCAATCCAGTAAAGGGGCGGCTTGCAATCTTCCTTCTTTCCAGCTCTGAATCAAATAAAAAATTTCAGACTAAAAAAGATGGCTGGAATGATTAAAGAACTGCATCTCTAAGCGGTTGAGAGTCCGCTCGGGCACGTGTTAGTCTGCGAGTGTGGAGGGGCGGTAGAGAGTCCGCTCGGGCACGTGTTTGGCTGGCAGTGGGGGTAGGATCGGTTGGTGGTCTGCGCGGGCACGTGTCTATCTGGTAGTGGTTAGGGGCACGTGTCCGTCCGCCATTGTGTAGTGGCACGATATCAAACAAATTGTTATATCTTATAGGTATCCCAAAAGAAAAGATGGATACTCGATAGCTCTTGTTCCAAACATATGACTGGATGCATATCAATGTTTCTTCCATACAAAACAAGAATGGAGGAACAGTAACTTTCAGAGACAATAATAAAGAAAATGTTATTGGTATCAGCATGGTTGATAATTCTAATAAAACTATTATTGAAAATATACTTTAGTAAGTAGTTTAAAACATAACCTCTTGAGTATTAGTCAATTATGTGACAAGGGTTATAAAATTATTTTTAAAAAAGATGATTGCCTTATTTAAGATGCAAATATAATTGATGTTATATTTAAAGGTATTCGGAAGAATAATATTCATGAGTTATCCATAAATTTTCTACCATCTTCAAATAATTTATGTTTAGTTGCTTCTAATAATGATTCTTGACTTTGACATAAAAAATTTGATCATTTGAACATGAAAACTATTTCAAAGATTTTTCAATTTGATTTAGTAAAAAGTCTTCCAAAACTTGATTTTAAAAATGATCATTTGTGTGATGCATGTCAACTCAGTAAGCAAGTGAAATTTTCTTTTAAATCAAAAGATTTGATTTCTACTAGTAGACTATTAGAACTTCTTCATATGAATTTGTTTGATCCTACTAGAATTTCATCTTTGAATAAAAGCAGATATTTTTTTTGTTATCGTAGATGACTATTCTCGATTAACATGGGTTATATTTTGAAAAATAAAAGTGATGCTTTTGATGAATTTTCAAGTTTTTGTAAGACAATTCAAAATGAAAAGTCTCTAACCATTATCACCATAAGAAGTGATCATGGAGAATTTGAGAATGAATCTTTTACAAATTTCTATAACAAGTTTTGGTATTGCACATAACTTTGCATTTCTTAGAGCTTTTCTCCAAAACGGAGTTGTTGAAAGGAAAAATAGAACATTGTAAGAGTGTTCTAGAACTATGCATTTTGATAGTAACTTGCCAAAATATTTTTTGCCTGAATCAGTTGCAATTGCTATATTTTGAATCGCGTTTTAAAGGTTCTTGATTTTTGGATAAATCAAATCATAATTAATTATATTTTTAATCAGTTGCAACTGCATCACTATAGGATGGTATTGATTTTGACAAAACTTATGTTTTGGTTGCTAGAGTTGAGTCTCTTCGTATTTTACTTGCTTTTACTTGTTATAAATTTTAAACTTTAGCACATGGATGTTAAAAGTTCCTTTTTAAATGATTTAATTAAGGACGAAGTGTATGTAAAACAACCTCCCGGTTTTGAATATGAAAAATTTTCTAATCATATTTTCAAGCTAAAGAAGGCTTTATATGATCTTAAACAAGCACCAAGTGCTTGGTATGATAGACTGAAGAGTTTTCTTTTGGATTCTAGTTTTGAAATAGGTAAAGTAGACACTACTCTTTTCATTAAACATAGTAACAATGATATCTTATTAATTCAAGTATATGTTGATGACATTATATTTGGTTCTACTAACGAAATTTTTGTCAAGAGTTTTTTAAGACATTGTAAAATAAGTTTGAGATGAGTCACATGGGTAAATTAAACTTCTTTTTTAGGTTAGCAAATCAAACAAATGAAGGAAGAAATCTTCGTCAATTAAAGCAAATACGCAAAAGATCTACTCAAACACTTTGATATGAAAAATAATGGTGTATGAAAACTCCAATGGAATGTATTAGATAAAGAAAAATATAATAAGAGTGTAAATTAAAAATTATACCGAGGTATGATTGATACATTTTTATATTTCACTGTTAGTGGATCTAATATAATGTTTAGCATTTGTTTATACGCTAGATATCAGTCAATCCTAAAAAATCACATCTTAAAGCAGTGAAAATGATTCTTAAATACATTAAAAAAATAGTTAATTATTATTTGTTTTATCGAAATACAAGCACCTTTAATTTGCTATCATATAGTGATGCTGATTTTACTAGTTGTAAATCAGATAAAAAGAGTACTAGTAGCACTTGTTACTTTTTAGAACATTCGCTAATTCTTGATTCAATAAGAAACAAAACTATGTCTCACTATCTACAAAGAAGGAGAATATATCACTGCTAGTGTAGCATGTACCCAAGTATTATTGATGAAACAAACGTTAATTCACTATGGCATTAATTGTCCCATATCTTCAATAATGTGTAATAATACAATTGCTATTAATTTATCTAAAAATCCTATTCAGATTCACGTACAAAATCTATTAATACTCGACATCATTTTCTACTTATTCATGCTATTAAGGGTGATATATCTTTACACTTTATATCTACTGATAAACATGTTGGCCCAAAGGCCCTTCACCCTAGTTTTGATGATGATGATTTCGTGAAGTTATTTATACTAATGAATTTTTATTAAATAAGTTACTTGCTTAAAGGAATATCAAAGGAATGAATAGTTGTTCCTCAAGACTCATAAGTTTGAAAGCTAACAACAAAGTGATCCAAAGAGCGTAAGTCTCAAGAACACACATTGAACTCAAGATTGGAGTCTAGCTCGGAGATCAAGAAAGGATCACGAAAGAAGAAATGAAGAAAACTATTTTTATTTTTTTATCCATGTAAGATTTAGATTTGTTGAAAACATTTAGAGATTTAGAGACTCAAGAGATGCACACACGCACACACTTAAAATATTTATTGTGTTTTGATTCTATATCCTTGAAAAGGATTTTGATTATTTTGAATTGTATTTTCAAAACATATTTTGAAAAATACATTTTACAAAAGGAATTTCTATTTTTACAAAAACAAGTTCTATATTACTATTTTTGTGTTGATCAAGGATCACACATATTTAAGCTTCAAATATATCCATGAACTTTGTTTTGTAAAGAGACAACAAAATATTTTGATGAAAAATCAAAGTGTATTTTTAAACATTTCCTTTACTTTAACTTTGGCAATTGGCCGATTAACCGTCTGGTCAACTGACCTGTAGAGCTATTTACTCTCTCGGTCGGCTAGGCAATCGACCAGTTTTGCATGACATGCACAAGTAAAGACTTGTGCACATCGGTCGACCGAGCGATCGACCACGTGTAAGGCTTTGGCCTGCTAACCATAATCAGCGACCGAGCAATCAACCTGCAATGCACAGAACTCTTTTTTAGATTCAGTCGACCACTAGGTCAACTGCAATCTCCAACATTCAAAAATTTGACCATTGGCGATCGACCGGCTAGGCGACCGGCAGACTGTTAATTGTCTGATTTAGCTCAAATGGCTAGTTTGTTAATCTGTCTTTCTGGTTTAATTCTCAACAGTTATTTTTGGTTTAATCTTTCAGTTTTGGACCTCTATAAATAGGGATACCTATTTTAAACCCTAAGAACCTTTTGCTAAGATTTTTACTTAAGTTTTTCTAGAGAATTTCAAAATTTATCCTTTTTGAGTAAAATTCTATATCCAAGTTTTCAAGCTTTGTTCTCCCGTTCATTATTCTTCAAAGATTCACTCACTCACAATCTCTGGGTTTTTATCTCTTTATATTGGTTATAGGATTGAGTTGTGAGCTTTCTGCTGATCAAGAAGATTACTCCATTTATTATATTCTAGTAGCGTAGAGGTTGTGGCCTAAAGCGAGCTTGTAAGTTCATGGTTATAAGGTGTTACGACACTAAGTGAGAGGACTTGTGAGTCCAAAGTGTTATTGCAGGAACATGTAGAGTGGTGATCTTACGCGATAAAGCATACTGAAAAATCCTTCGTTGCGGTGAAAGCGGGGACGTAAAGCAGTGGCTTGAATCTTATCGCGGATCCGTGATCGTGGATCCACGACTCTGGCCATGGATCCATGACTTAGTTGGATCAGTTAGGGGAGTATTTGCTACCCTTATCTTCATAGTCTTCTCCCCAGATCATTTTGCCTAAAAATACTCCACAATTCCAGACGTACACCGCCAGAAAGGTAGGATTAGGATTACTGTTCTAGTTTAACTTAGGATTTTTGTTTCTCTTCTTATGTAATTTTCTGTTTTTATATAAACTTAGGTCAGAGAGAGATACATGAGAGAAAGAGAAGAAAATTTGTATTGAAAGTGATACCGATGTAATCTTAATCTTTTCTTTTATCGTTTTTCAGTTTAATCGAAATTTACTTTTTGTGTTCGTTTCCTTCTTGTTTTTACTTCACTTTTTAGTATCGATTGCAATCGAGTCAAATAGAATCGGAATAGCCTTGCTTTGGCAAGTTTCATCAATAGCTTATGATGATGATTTTAGTCTCAATTTGTATTAGTTCATGCTTACTTCATTTTGATGATGTAATGTGGATGGGACTCGAAACTTTTATCGGCTATGTGCTGATCATCCCTAACTCAAGGTAAATCGTCGCCAACGATATAAGGTACAACAATTTGAAAGATCACCTAGAGGGGGGGTGAATAGGTGATTATGCTAATCTACTCAACTCAATGTGGAATTTAAAAACTAAATGCAATACACTCAAGTGCAATCAACAAATGATGCACACACAACCAAGCCAAGCAATTATGAATGCACAATATGAATATTTGCAAGGCACAAAGTAAAGAGAGATAGAGAGAGTCAATGGATCAAGCGCAAACAACAAGATATGTTTCGAGGTTCGAGCACCTAGCTCTACATCCCCGCCTTCGACTCACGAAGGATTTCCAATCCACTAGCTAGTCCACCTAGGACTCTTACAAGGAGTACCCAACTCCTCTCTTTACAACCACAACCTCCTTCTTGAGGCAATCTCCAATCCAACAAAACAATCACCTCACAACCCGAGGGATTAGCACAAAGTAAACACAAGGATCACCTCACAACTTGAGGGATACAACCCAAGGCACAAAGCCAAACAAAGATTGGGTTTTTAACTTGGTGGTCTAAACAACAACCACAAACAATTTCTTTCTCTCACACAAAGATCCTATAGAAGAGATAGTAGATTTTAGCTCAAGTGTGGAGAAAACCAAGGGATTGAAACCAGCAACTCAAAGAAAATCTTTGGGAAATAATAGAAATGAAGATAGTGAAGTTCAAACAAAAGCTTTTCCCAAAATCTCTTTTCTTTGATTTTTCAAACCCTAATAAAAACACCAAAAAGATTGTTCAATTTGAATCCAAAAACCTCTTTTGATTGCTGTGAAAACACCAGAGAGTAAGGAAAAATTCGCACAAAAAATCTTAGAGAAAAACTCTTTCCAATGGGGTATTTATAGACCCAGAAAAATATAGCTGTTTGCAGCAGAAAATGCCAGAAATACACTGCCGGTCGACCGGCCGGTCGACCATCCAACAGTCAAATTCTGCCCGTTGGCAGCTACCGGTCGACCGCCCCGGTCGACCCAAACAAACAGAGAGCTCTGCTCTCAGACTCAGTCGACCCGGACGGTCGACCGTCCAAAGTCTGCCAATCGTGCACAATTCTGTGCACGTCGGTCGACCGACCCGGTCGACCGACTTCAGCCAAGTCGACTTGGTCAGAAGACTAGTCGACTGGTGAAGCCTGGAACAGAAAACTGGGTTAAAAACATGTTTAAAAATTCTTTTATCTTTTCTAAAAATCACCAAAAATAGTTTTATCATTTTGTATTGATATATAAACATGTGGTAAAAAGTTTAGCTCAAATATCAATCAATATGAACTATTTTTGTGTCTTATCATTTTTGCCAAAAATCAAAAACTGTATTTTCTAAAACTTGGATTTTGAATAGAAAATACGTTTTGTCCAAGACTCTTCCAAATACAAAAACATGATATTTAAACACTTTGAAGCATGATGCATATGGATAGAAATCCAATATACATGAAACAAATATATATCCATGTTTTTGTCATTAATTCCAAAAATAAGTTTTGTTAAAATACAAAACCTAAAACACATGAATAGGTATATCAAAGTAAGTTTGTCTAAGTAGTTGAAGCATGCATGTATATAGAACAAATCATATATACATTAAATCATGTAAACTTATTATGATCTATCTATTCATGAAAACCAAGATCGGTTAAACCTAAATCCGAAAAACCGAAAACCAATATTCAAAACATGAAACGTGTGTGTTGTGAACTTGAGCATTATCATACTATTCTAATATTTACAATTTTGATCTAAACACAAAACTAAACTATGGTACCGAAGTCTTCTTGTAGAGCGCAATCTCCAAGCCGACTCGATCTAAAACTCCTTGATCCACCGAGCAAGTGCTATATATGATCTTTGACGCTCGGGCTCTTGAATCAACATGTGAAAGCTTCCAAATCATCTTGTTGAAGCTAATCATCTACTAATAACTTGATTAATGATCTGAAACTAAAATCACAAGACTATTAGTACATATAACTACATGAGTTAATCATCATCAAAACTAGGGTGGAAGGCCTTTGGGCCAACACAATTATCCAAGGAGTTAAGTAAGCTTTACTTTCTTTCTTTTAATTTCTTAGTTTAAAAATGACCTTCAAAACAAACACTTTCTTCTTCTGATTCATTGATTTTTTCCTTTTCTAACTTAACTCAGCTTCTTTATCTTTTAAAAAACTAAGAAGAAACATTTAATTGGTCTTTAGTAACTTAAAAGAATACTGAATCACTTCTATCGCAGTCTCTCCTTGTAGATTACGACCCGCTTTGCCACTTGGCTATAGCGGTAGTATTGAGAAATATTAGCACATTTTATTCTTAGTTTTAAATTTTATTTTTCTGTTAGGTTTCACCTCAATCATGGAGTAATTCAACTGTGCATCATTAAGTGTCCTACTAGAATAGTAGATCATATGAGACTATTTTGACCTAGGACTCCACCAATTGCATAATCAGATGCTTCATACATGAACTCAGATGATTGCCTCTAATTGGGTGCATGAATGATAAGAATCTAGGTTACCTCTTTCAAGAGCTCGAATGCCTTGAGGCATTCCAGTGATAAGCCAAAGTTACTTCCTTGGTAAGAAGATTGGTCAAGAGTCTAGCAATCTTTCTAAAGTCCATGATGAAACATCTATAGAAACCGGTATGCCCTAGGAATGACCTAATATCTTTGACTAGCTTGAGAGGAGGAAGATTGGCTATCAAATTGATTTTGGCTTTATCAATATCAATCCCTTTCTTCGAAATGACATGTTCCAATCCAATGCCTTGTTTGACCATGAAGTGACACTTCTCCCAATTGAATGTTAGATTCTTCTTCCTACACTGCACTAGGACAAAATTGAGATTGTGCAAACATTTTGAAAAAGTATCACCAAGAAGATTTCCAAAAATCTCTCCACCATATTAGAAAAAATACTGGCCATGCAACGTTGAAATATTGCGAGCACATTGCACATCCCAAATGTCATGAGATGATAGGCAAAGGTTCTGAAAGGAAAAGTGAATGTGATTTTCTCCTAATCTTTGGGGACGATTGGAATTTTATTGTAGCTAGAGTATCCATCAAGAAAATAATAGTATTCATGTTTGGCTAGACATTCAAGCGTTTGATTGAAAAAATGCACGGGAAAGTGATCTTTTCTTGTTGCTACGTTAAGTTTCCTGTAGCTGATGCAGACTCACCACCTGATTTGAATGGGCATTGGGACTAACTCATTGGCATCATTTGGATTAGACGATCCCAAACTTTTTAAGCACGACTTGGACTGGACTAACCCAAGAGTTATTAGAAATAGGATAAATGATCCTATTATCAAAACACTTTGATTGTTCTTTTCTAACTGCTTCTTTCATGATCGGATTCAACTTACATTGAGGATCCCTAGCAGGTTTGGCTCCTTGTGTCAAATGGATTCTAGTTGAATGATGGTTGGACTAATTCCTTTGATAACGGCCATGGTCCATCCAATGGTCTCCCTATTCTCTCTTAAAACAGAAAGGTGGGCTTCTTCCCGACTCTTGGTTAGATCGCCCGCAATGATGACGGGAAGTATTTCTTTGGCACCTAAGTGGGCATGCATAAGATGTTAGGGCAAATGCTTGAGTTCTAACTTAGGTGGTTCCTCAAAAGATTGACGCAATTTGGATGTAAGCTCAGGATAAGACTTCTATAGTATGCACGACACATAGTCATTTGATCCAACTCATCAAGTAGCATGATCTCTTTATCAAAAATTTTCTCAAAACTTTCATTGGTATAATCAAAATTATGAGTATATGAATTCATCCTCAAGTGGTCAAAAAATTGACCCTCATGGGATGACACCGTGCCTAAGCAACCAGAAGACTCCTCCACTCCATATCCTCTCGGAGGTCATTCAGTCCACACTGAAGTCACTCTTCACCCCAAAGATGCAACCATGCCAACAACTCTGATGTTCCAAGTCATCCCATAGCTTCTCCCATTCTAGAGACTTCAGCTCTACATAAGGCAACAATGACAATAGATCATCCCTGATTTCCACGGACTGTTGTGCAGCTAGATCTTTCACCACGTTCAGAACGTGTCAAGTTGGCCTGAAGCTCCATTGATCGGTCATATATATTGTATTTATATTGTCACATTATCTTGTTTATTATCTAAATAAATTATATTAATAAGTTCTATTTTTCTTTATAAAATGCAGGCCTATTGCTAAAGAACAGAAAAGAGAAACGAGCCCAAAAACCCATCAAATTCTGATTTAATTCAGAATAAATTCGAAATCATGAAATCAGGGAAGATCTTGGCAAATCAAGAGGTTGAAAATCGGTTGAAACGAATCTTCCCAAATCAAGTGGCTAAAGCCAATAATCAAAGATCATTTTGTCAAATCCAGGAGCTGAAATAGTGAATCCAGCAAGACAAAAGGGAACCCAAAGTCATGCCAACCGTATCTCCACCAGGATGTGGACACTTGGCCACATCTTGGCCGTGGATCCACGACCAAAGCCATGGATCCGCGGCTTGTTGGTGGAGATAAGGGGAGCGTTTGCTCCTCTTATCTTCTCACTCCTTTCCCTATTGGTTTTTGCCTATAAAAGATAGAGTTTTGTACTGAAAAGGGACCGAAACTTAGCTTTAGTTTTTCTATTTAATATTTAAGGTTTAGGCTCTTTGTTAGATAGTATAGAAGTTGTATCTTTGTTTTATAATTTGTAGTTCAGTTCAAATACCAGTGAGAGAAAGGAATTAAGTGATTGTAATCTGAAGATTGAAGTGACATCAATAAAAGAATCAAGCTTTCTCTTCTTCCACTCCAGTTCACAGGTATGTTTTGCTTAATTTACATGTATTATTTCTCATCTTCCATTAGTAGCTAAATTCATTTTTTGGGCTCACTATTATTCCTCTCTCCGATCCCTCTTCTTTCTGAATGGTTTTGATGAAAAGACCTAATGAATTATTTGCATGCCTAAACTAAAGCCTTTCTTCTTTGAAAGTGTTGTTAAAGGCACATGAGGATGGGTTTGGATTTCTAAACTTCTCTTTCTTTTAAAACTTCTCTTGAACTTGTTTCTATTTCATACTTGAAATACTTGATGATTTAAAATTCAACTCAAGATTGTTTCAAAAAGAAAAGAGTTAACTTTTTCAAACTATCTTATTTGCTTTACTTAAAGTTTTCTAAAATTAGAGCTTAAGTTTTTACCTATGATCAAGTTGAGGCACTTTGAATTTCAAGAGAAGAACATATCGTTGAGTAGTGAGATAGTGAACCAAGATCTTTTTACTATATAAAAAACAACCACACAATCTTCATCATTTTTAAAGATCACCCTTTCCAAAGCCTTCTCTAATTTTTAAGTTTTTCTTTTAATCACTTTCTTTCTCTCCATTTTCTTTTCAACTAAAAAACAAAACACCATTCTTTGTTACTTAACGAAAGCATCGAAAAGCTTCTATTGCATTCCTCCTTGTGGACACGACCCGTTAGCCCAAAGCTACACGGTAATTCTTATCACTTTTATTTTACAATCAATTTTTGGCGCTGTTGTCGGGAGGGAATGGTGTAATTATTTTCTAACAAGTTTGGTGTCTTATTTCAGGGATGTCAAGATTCAGATTGAGCATTCAACCTTTGCTAGAGAAGACTTGCTATTCTGTGTCCCTAATCTTGAAATTAGGAAACAGAATTTCAAAAAATTGCATTGCAAAAGTTGAAATTTCTCTGTTAGACTACTAAAAACTCTTTTTTGTAGGACATATTGCTTGCAAAAATAAAGTTTTTGTGTTATTATTCTTTCTATATCTTATATTCACAATCCCTGTTTTAATCCAACAGTAATCTGAGTGATTGTTAATTACTTAAAAAACGTTTAGACTTGCATTCTAGGCATTTGTCTAATTACGTTTATTTTACAATTACTGTTGAAGATAGCTGGAGACAAGGTAAGTATGCATAAAATATAGTTTAGGAAACATTCTTGGGTGATATTTGCTTGTAAATGTTGCTTTCCTATATCTTGCACACTTTGCACAATCAATTCTAAGGGAAAACCCAAATCAAGATAAGGTGGGAAAGTCATTACCCTTTCTTAGCTCACAAACCATCTCCAAGCACGCACAGGCTAAGCCTAATTTAAAATCTAATAGACGTTGGCCTTAGGGACATCTCGAACTCACTAGGAGATATCTAAGGAGGAAGGTGTTAGAATTTGACTCATGCCAAATCAGTGTCTAGGAAAGGGATTGAGGGGCGAAACCTAGAAGGCTGGTGGTTTGGCTTAATTAGGCCCGTCGCTTTTGCGCAGATACCTCCCACCAATCTTGCCCTGACGTGGCTGATTAGCTTGTGGTCAAAGTCTGCATTATACCTCATGTGGACAATCAACCAGTTAGGAGTTGTCTATGACAAGGTTACCCTAAACTAGGCTTGGTTGATTACTCTTTGTTGACTATTAGTGAACTTGTTTGTGATTGTGTTTGTGTATGCAAGTGTGGTCAAGAGACCCTAATTAATCTAGGCTAACTAGAAACACATCACCGCCCAAGTTTGAACCAAGACTAGATCTGGATATACCTTAACCGACATCTTTACAGGATAGGTTCTATCCCATTAGAACCTCACTTCCATCTTGCATTTAACTTCTATCGGTTGGGGAATATAATTTTGAGCTCAAGTCTCAGTTCATCAACATACTCCCCAAGTTTCATGGCTTAGAGTCCGAAGATGCTTACTTCTTTATAAGAGAATTTGAGGAAGTATGTCTAATGATGAAAATCCCACACCTTATAGATGATGCAATTAGGTTGAGATATGTCCCTTTCGCTCTTAAGTACTTAGCCAAGAAATGGCTTTACAGCTTAGCGGCCGGCTCTATCACATCTTGGGATGATTTCATCAAGGTCTTCTTAAAGAAATTCTATCCAATTCATAAGACCGCTCTCATTAGGAAGAACATTATGCAATTCAAGTAAGAACCTAGTGAACCATTTTGGAGGTACTTTGAACGCTTTAAAGACCTCCTTGTCTAATGTCCTCATCGTGGAATAGAAAAATGGCAACAATGTCAAATTCTTTATGACGGTTTAGACTATTATACCAAGACCCTCTTAGAAAGCATGTGCCAAGGGGTTTCTTGTAGAAGGATGAAAATGAAGGAAGAGATTTATATAAGAAACTAGCTGAAAAGACCATCCAATGGGAACCTACTAGTGAAACCTCGAGGAACTCAAACTCCATCTCTTCAAAAAGAGGTCTCCATTCTATTGAATCATCCATAGCTATTGAGGCTAAGTTAGCTAACTTAGCGAGAAGACTGGAAGCTTTAGAAACAAAGGAACTAAGTTCAGTCAATCAAGTCAGCCAAAACCATTTTCCGACTCCGGGCTGTACTTACTTTCAAGTCATGAATCATGTGTTTGAGAAGTGTCCTATGTTTTAGGCTCAGCAACAATATCCTGAACCAATGAATGCGGCCTTTTCATGACCGAACAATAATCCTTACGCACTAACGTACAATCCTGACTGGAGAAATCACCTAAATTTCTCATGGAGTCGAAATAATAATGATCACTCACGGTCAAATCATGTAAGCCACTTCCATCATGCTAATAATTCTTCCAATCATCAACCTAACTTTTCAAATTTTCATCATAATTCTCCCAACCATTCACCTAATTTTTCAAACTATCAACAAAACTTTCCCAACCAAACTCCATAATCTTCCTTTCAGAATCCTCAATTAGAAAAGAGAATGACTGACTTTGAGAGAAACATGAAAAGATACATGAAGAATCAAGATTCTCTCATGCAAACTATACAAAGGCTAGAGGTTCAAATGAGCCAATTAGCCACTCCACAGAATGAGAGACAAAAGGATACCTTGTCTAGTCAGCCAATAACCAATCCTAGGAATCTCAACAAGCTCATTTGGCTAAGGATCAATCATTAAATCAATGTAATGCTGTTCATACATTGAGGTCAGGAAAGAAAGTTAATAATCAAGTGTCAACATCAACCAATCCCATTCAGCACAACTACAATCAAGCATCCACCTCATCTAATCCCACTCCTTCTAAATCTGACAAATCTAAAAGAGATAAGTCAACCAGTCAGGTGCACCAGCCTATAGTACCATTTCCTAATAGGCTAAAAAAACAACAAGCAAAATTCACACATAGATAAGATAATTGAGATCTTCAATCAAGTAAAATTAAATGTGTCACTTCTTGATGCCATCCAATAAGTCCCATCCTATGCTAAATTTCTTAAGGACATGTACACTAAGAAAAGAAAGACTAATAAACCTAAAAAAGTCTTCTTAGCCACTAATATTAGTGAGCTACTATCGGGTCCAATCCTTATCAAGTACAAGCATCCAGGTTGTCCTACCATTACCTGCACCATCAAATAAGCCGAGATTAGTCGTGCACTTCTTGATTTGGGAGCAAGTATCAACTTGCTTCCATTCTCGGTTTATCAACAAGTCGGGTTGGGTGATCTTAATCCAACTCGAATCACCATCCAACTAGCTGACCGTTCACTTAAAGTTCCAAAAGAAAAAATTAATGAAGTCCTTATCGAGGACGGGAAGTTTATTTACCCCGTTGATTTCATAGTTCTAGAGATACAACCTGTGTCCAATCCTAGAGCTCAAACTCCTATTATCCTAGGGCGACCATTCCTTTCTACTGTCAATGCCATCATCAATTGTAGGAATGGGTCCATGAGATTAACCTTTGGGGACGTTGTGAGAGAAGTCAATGTCTTCAATGTAAGAAAATAACCCCGTGATGTTGAGGACCAAACATTTGAAGTCAACCTCATAGAGAACTTAACAAGTGAATACAGGGAAGAATTGGAATTAAAAATTGAGTGTGACTCCGGGTTAGAGTCTGGCGACTTTAATCTTGATCAGGTTTTTGAATCTGCTGTGAATTGGGCCTCGAACCCTATTTCACCAAATATGGAGCCAACTAATTTAACTCATCCTTCCACTGAGCCTTCCTCTTCCTTAGAATTGAAAGTCTTACCTGCGCATCTCAATTACGTCTATCTAGGTAAATAAGAGACCTTTCCTGTAATCATTGCCTCCCATTTAAATAATGGGCAAGAAGAAGATCTTAAAGCAATTCTAAGAAAACTTAGGGAAGCCATTGGTTGGACTATGACTGATATAAAGGATTGAGTCCAATCATCGTTCAACATCGCATTCATCTCAATAAAGATGCCGCACCTAAAAGAGACCGCAGCGTAGGTTAAATCCTATATTGCAAGAGGTTATTCATGCTGAAATTGTTAAACTCTTAGACAATGAGATAATATATCCCATTTCTGATAGCTAATGGGTCAGTCCTGTCCACACAGTTCCAAATAAATCTGGTTTCACCATAGTGGAAAACGAGAACAAAGAGTTGGTCCAAACTCGACTTCCCACGAAGATCCGAGTTTGCATTTACTATAGGAAGCTTAATGCTGCAATTCATAAGGACCATTTTCCACTCCCCTTGCTTGATCAAATGCTTGAATGATTGGCAGGCCATAAGTATTACTATTTTTTGGATGGTTACTCGGGGTATAATCAGATTCCTATTGCTCTTAAGGACAAATAAAAGATTACGTTCACATGTCCATTTGGGATATTTGCTTATAGTCGAATGCCTTCCGGCTTGTGCAATGCCCCTGCAACATTTCAACGTTGCATGTTGAGTCTTTTTTCTGATATGGTAGAATGATTCTTAGAGATCTTCATGGATGATTTCTCCATATATGGAGATTCATTCACTCAATGTCTCCACCATTTAGAACTTGTCCTCCAACATTGTGTTGAGAAAAATCTGACACTGAACTGGGAGAAATGCCACTTCATGATAAAACATGAAATCGTCTTGGGTAATAAAATCTCCAAGAAGGAAATTGAAGTAGATAGAGCCAAGATTGAGGTTATTGCTAAGCTTCTCATGCCCAAATGCGTGAAGGATATTAGATCCTTCTTAGGACATGCCGGTTTTTACCGAAGATTTATCAAGGATTTTAGCAAGATTACTAGGCCCTTGATTAATCTGTTAGCTATGGACGTGTCCTTCACTTTCGATGCTGAATGTATGAATTCTTGAGAGAAGCTTAAGAGAGAGCTTATTTCTGCACCAATTATATCTGCACCGAATTGGTCTAAGCCGTTTGAAATCATGTGCGATGCTTCTGATTTTGCCATATGCGCTGTCCTAGGACAACACATTGATAACAAGCAGCATGTGATTTACTACTCTAGTAGGATTCTTAACGATACTCAATTGAATTACACTACTACTGAGAAGGAATTCTTGGCAGTAGTGTTTGCCTTAGAGAAATTTCGTCCCTACCTACTAGGGTCTAAAACCACCATTTTCACCGATCATTTTGCGCTTAGGTACCTCATGATGAAGAAGGATGCCAAGGCCCGACCATTTGTTGGATCCTCCTTCTTCAAAAATTTGATCTCGAGATTCGAGATAAGAAAGGCGTAGAAAATGTCGTTACTGACCATCTCTCATAAATCCCAATTCTCCATGTAACGAATTACCTATAAATGAGGATTTTCCTGATGAAAATCTCTTAGCATCTTTAGGGAACCTTGGTTTACTGATATAGTGAATTACTTAATCACAAACCAAACTCTGTCTCATTGGTCCAAAAATGATATATACCGGTTCTTATCCTAAATCCGATATTTCTTTTGGGAGGAACCATATCTTTTTAAGTACTATTCTGACCAAATTATTAGGAGATGCATTTCTGATGAGGAGGTTAAGCGTGTTCTATCCTTTTGTCATGAACTTACATGCGGTGGACACTTTGGTCCCGCAAGACTGTTGAAAAAGTGCTACAAAGTGGGTTCTATTGGCCCACTTTATTCAAAGATGCTTATGAATTTTGTAAGACGTGCTCTAGATGCCAGATGGTAGGAAGGATCTCAAAACGAGATACGATGCCCCTCAACCCAATTCAGAAATGGAACTTTTGATGTTTGGGGCATCGACTTTATGGGTCCATTTCCTAATTCATTTTTTAACCAATACATATTGATTGCTGTGGACTATGTGTCCAAGTGGGTAGAAGCCATTCCTAGTAGAACTAATGATAACAAAGTTGTCATAAAATTTTTAAAATAGAACATTTACTCACGCTTCGGAACCCCTCGTGCTATCATCAGTGATAATGGCGCTCACTTTTGCAATAGATCCTTTGAAGCTCTTATGCGAAAGTATGCCATAACTCACAAGTTGCCCACACCTTATCATCCTCAAATCAGTGGGCAGGTTGAGGTTTCCAATAGACAAGTCAAGCTTATCTTGGAGAAGACTGTGAACCAAAACCGGAAAGATTGGTCCACCAAACTTGTAGATGCCCTATGGGCCTATAGGATGGCTTTCAAGAAAATTCTAGGGATGTCTCCTTATAGGTTAGCCTATGGTAAAGCTTGTCACCTACCCATTGAGTTAGAGCACCGGGCCTTATGGGCAATCAAGTAATTGAATTTTGACTTGGTTAAGGCCAGTGACCATCGAAAATTACAAATTTCCGTATTAGAGGAGTTAAGAAATGAGGCCTATGAAAATGTTAAGATCACTAAAGATAGAGTTAAGATTTTTTATGATAAACACATCATAAGAAAAACCTTTATCCTTGGACAAAAAGTCTAACTCTATAATTCTAGGCTTCATCTTTTTTCAGGAAAATTAAAATCAAGATGGATTAGGCCATCCGTTGTAAAATCCGTGTTTCCACACAGTGCTGTAGAGATCAGCGACACCAAGAATGAAAATGACTTTAAGGTAAATGGTCAAGCCTTAAACCTTTCTTGTAATCGGTGCTGGAAGATGAAACATCTATGGGTCTTTTTGACCTAGTGTATCGGTAACTTTTCTCTTTTCTATTTTATTTCATGCATCTATACATTTCTTTCATACATTGGGGACAATGCATGTGATGGGGAATCAGGCGGGATTCTCTCCCTAGGGTTTCTCACCCAAGCACACAGGCTACAAAGCTTAAAAGCAATTTTCATTCATTCCAAAACTGTCAATAACAATACCAGTCTGGGCCTTAAATAGACCTACATCAACAGAAAGATCCCATTACAACCAATATGGAACTAAAAGAAAACTGCCAAATAAATAAAAATTACAATAAAAGGGAAAAATAGCTAAATTTACTTTCCCAGCCCTAATCGAACCAAATTGAAAGTGTGCGACGACGCTTCCTGGTGTAGAATCGCAATCCTGGAGAAATGTCCCCACATTCCCTCGGGGTTGGGAAAAACTCGACTCTGTCGAACGTGAACCTCCACGGCTTTCATAATGCTCCAGACAATCAGGGTCCAACCGTTGGAGTTCCTCTCGATTAATCCAAGTGTTATCAGAATCAGGTAGTCCTTTCTAATGAACCAAAAATCTGTGGTAACCACCATCTCTAGTAGAGACAATTTGATCATCAATAATTTTATCAATTTGATCTGCCATATGGGTTGGATGTATTTGGGGAAGAGGAGGTAATAAGGGTCTCTCAGGAGGTGGCATAGGGGAAGGCTCATCCAATAAAGGATTATCAGGGGAAAAATTGGGCCCTTTATAAGCAATCAAATCTTCAATATTAAAAGAGGGACTAATGCCAAAATCTGGTGGGAGATCTACCACATATGCATTTGAATTAATTTTCTTCAAAATTTTGAATGGTCCCGCACTACGTGCGTGCAATTTCTTCACGGTACCCGGAGGATACCGTTCTGGTCGAATCCGAACCATCACGCGTAGTCTCCTACGTTAAACTCATGTGCTTTCCTGTGCAAACTGCATAAGCTTTATAGTTTGCATTATTTTTCTGAATTTGATTGCTGATCTCCTTATGCAAGTCATGAATATGTGATGCAAATGATGCAGCTGACTCAGACATCCTAGTATGATGGGGTACCATGGGAATTAAGTCTATAGGTTGCCTAGGTTGATAACCATGCACTATCTCAAATGGACTCATGCCTATGGTTCTATTGATAGAACTGTTGTATGCAAACTCAGCAGTAGGTAACACAAGATCCCATGCTCTAAGATTCTCACCCACTAAACATCGTAACAGATTACCAAGACTTCTATTGACTACTTCAGTTTGGCCATCAGTTTGTGGATGGAAGGCCGTAGAAAACTGAAGTTTAGTTCCCATTTTATGCCACAGGGTTTTCCAGAAGTAGCTCATAAATTTAACATCCCTGTCTGAGACAATTGTTTTGGGTAGTCCATGTAGCCTAACAACTTCATCAAAGTAGATTGTAGCAACCCGAGATGCATCCGGCATTTTGGAACATGGCAAGAAGTGAGTCATCTTGGAAAAACGGTCTACAACCACAAGTATGAAATCATGCTTCCTTGCTATTTTTGGTAAACCTAGCTCGAAATCCATGCTGACATCTTGCCAAGGACAGTTAGGAACTGGTAGAGGGATGTAGAGACCAGTATTTTGTTTTCGTTGCTTGGCGAGTTGACATGTACGACATTGACTAACAAGTCTTGCAACATCTCTTTTTAAGCTCGGCCAATAAAACCGATGTTCGACAGCTTCAATTGTTTTATTTCGCCCGAAGTGTCCAATAAGTCCCCCGGCGTGTAATTCCCATACCAGAAATTCTCTCAATGAGGTACGAGGGATACACAACAGACGAGAGCGAAACAAATAGCCGTCTTGCAGAAGAAAACCATCAATCTCATGTGTCAAACTATCCCTTAATACAGTGTATATATTTTCAAAATTAGGACAGGACTCATAAGTTTCTTTGATCTTCTCGAAACCAACCACTTCCGTACTCATGACAGAAAGTAAAGCGCGACGACGGCTAAGAGCATCAGCGACCCTATTTTTCACCCCGACCTTATGCTTGAAGACGTAGGTGTAATCTTGAAGGAATTCTACCCGCCTATCATGCCTTGAATTCAACTTCTTTTGAGAATTGAGATACTTAAGGGCTTCATGGTCTGAATAAATGACGAATTCTTACGGTAACAAGTAATGGCGCAAATAACGCAGAGCTTGCACTACCGCATAGAACTCCTTATTGTAGGTAGAGTACCGTTGCTTAGCATCATTTAACTTTTCGCTAAAATAGGCAACAGGATGCTTTTCTTGACTTAAAACACCACCTATCCCAATGCCTGAGGCATCACAAGTAATTTCAAAAACTTTCGTGAAATTTGGGAGCCTCATAACAGGAGCTTCTGTCATTCTCTCTTTGATTTCCCGAAACGCCTTGGCAGCAGCTCTAGTCCATTCGAAGTCCTCTTTTTTTAAGCAATCGGTAATTGGGGCAACGATCGTACTAAAGTTTTGAATAAAACGTCTGTAGAAAGTGGCCAACCCATGAAAACTTTTCACTTCTCGAATACTGCATGGTTCTGGCCATTCCACGATAGCTTTGATTTTATCGGGATCTGCGGAGACACCTTGTGAAGAAACAACCACTCCTAGGAAAATGACTTGGTCGGTAAGAAAGGTACATTTCTTAGGGTTGTCATATAAACTTTCCTTTCTCAAAACTACACGAACTTACGTGAGGTGGTCCAAATGTTGCTCCTTTGATTTTCTATAAATAAGGATGTCATCAAAATATACGACTACGAACTTTCCGATAAAGGGACGCAATACTTGTGTCATCACTGTCATAAAAGTGCTTGGAGCATTAGACAAGCCGAAAGGCATGATCATCCACTCATACAGCCCATCCTTCATTTTAAAGGCTGTTTTTCATTCATCTCCCGAGCGAATACGAATTTGATGATAACCACTCTTCAAATCTATTTTTGAAAAGATGGTAGCACCTGTCATCATGTCAAGCATATCATCCAATCTGGGGGATTGAAAAACGATATTTTATCGTTATTTTATTGATAGCACGGCTATCCACACACATATGCCATGTCCCATCTTTCTTCGGCGTTAACAGTGCAGGGACCGCGCAAGGGCTCAAACTTTCTCGTATGAACCCTCTGCTCAACAACTCTTCAACTTGCCTCTGTAATTCAGCATGTTCCATTGGGTTCATTCATAGTGCGGCAAGTTGGGTAGAGTGGCTCCCGGAATTAGATCAATGGCATGTTGAATGTCCTGCATTGGTGGCAGTTGAACAGGGAGGTCGTCAGGAAATACATCAGCAAACTTTGTGATAATAGGGGCCACTTCAGGAAGAATCGTTTCATGAGATTCTTTTGCTACTTCCCGAGCAAGCAAAACGATGACTTGTGCCCCACTAATCACTTCTTATTCAATTTCTTTAGGGCTGATTAAGTTGATATTCTTTTCTTTTCTTGTGTCCACTGGCTTTTTCTCTTGTTTGGATCTAGGTTGACTTGGAACTAGTTTGATCCGTTACCCTTCATAGTTGAAAGTACAAGTGTTGGACTTTCTCCACAAAGTCACGTCCATATCAAATAACCAAGGTCGACCAAGAATCACCTGTCCTGCATCCATTGTTATTACATCACACCAAATTTTGTCCTTATAGGTGGCAAATTGCACAGGTACAAGACATCGTTCATTCACCTCCATCGATGCTGTGTTAATCCAGGTAACTTTGTACGGATTAGGGTGAGGGACCGTCTTCAACCCTATCTTTGAAATCAAACTAGATGATACAACATTTATACAGCTTCTACTATCGACAATGATTTTACAATTTTTCTCACCAATCTTTATCCATGTGTGGAAGATTGAGGTTCTTTGCCAGTCAACCACGTCTTTAGGTTGAGCGAGGATACATCGAATCACAGTAACTTGCCTGATAGTACTAAGAAATTCCTCTTGTTCTAAATCATTCTCAGAATCACTGCTCGCATTTCCCACGAATACAACTTCCTTTTGAGGTTCGTCCTGCACCTCATCTGATTGATCATCAAGAAAGAGGGTTCTAGATTTGCTTGGACAAAACTTTTCTATGTGCCCATATCCTTGACACTTAAAACATTGGGTGCGAGGGTTGGTTCGTGGCACGCCCTCAACTGGGCCTTTACCCTTGAGATCTCCTGTTGGGACCGAACTGTTAGGATTGGGTTTGAGCTGGGACTGTCAAGAGGGGGGTCTAGTGCCTTGGTTCTTGCCCAGAGCTGGGACCGAACGTTGATAGTAAGATCCTCGAGACGCATCTAAGTCCCGAACTATCTGATAGGCGTTTTCTAAATCACTAACACCCCTTACAAAGAGTTCCCTACGGAGATCATCACGAAGGCCAGACCTGAACCTAGAGGGTTATGGTTGGGGACTCATCGATGAACTCGCTGCACCGGGTCAAGAACTCATCAAATTTCTCAATGTATTCCATAGCAGAGCGAGTCCCTTGTGTTAGCCTGCTCCATTTGTCTAAAAGTTGATCATGAAAAGTAATGGGGAGATATTTCTGGCTTAACTTAGCCTTCATCTCATCCCAAATCCGGATCGGTTCTTGCCTCCTGAGGGCTATCAGTCTTTCAACATTAGACCAATATTGTCCCGCTTGTCCTACCAGTTTCATAGCAGCGAAATGGACTCGCCGCTCTTAGGACATCTCATACCACTTGAAATAACGCTCTAGACTCATTACCCAATCAAGGTAATATTGTGGGTCTAAGCGGCCGTCAAAGTTCGATACGTCTACTTTGATGTTTTTCATGTACTGCTCATCCTCACCGTATCGATTATAATTCCTATTTATTCTCTCCTCTCGACGATTATTAAGTTGACGCTCTTCATTACGAGAGTCATCATGACGTTCCAATTCCAATCTATCCATTCTCTGACCTAGAGTGTTCATTTGGGCCTTAATTTCCTCAAGAGTTTTGAGAATTTCAAGAGTTATGTAATCTGTTGGTGAACCGGACGAAGAAGTATTGGGATCCATGTTTGTATTGGGTTCAACTAGGTCGTAGACTCTACCACTATGAGTACGCATGCACAGTTACTTTTCTTTTTTTCCCTTTTTTTTATTGTTATTATCTAAATGCTGAATTTATGATGATGATTTTTTTTTATATAATAATGAATGCAATCTATTATTTCTATATGCCACAAACAACTCTAATGCAATCGTGCAGGATGATGAAGATGCGGAGGATCAGCAAAGATTCAGTAAAGTAAAGCGCACAATAAGGCGAATGAATCTGCTAGCAAGCTCAAGAGTGTAAAATAGAGACTGTGTTGTAAAAAGAACTTGCAACTAGACCTCAATATTTTATAAAATATTAATTCTATGCAACTGTAGATATCCACTACATATTTAGCAGTCCCTAAATTAATATAAAGATGTCGCAAATAAGGACAAAGCAGATACATTCACTCGCTGTTTGTGGATGGCAGATAATCGATGAAATTATGACAGAGTTTAAAGTAGTAGTCAAATTTCAGTTCAAAGGAAATTATACCTGATTATCTGGGTACCTAGATAACAGATGCGGAACTCTGCAACTCAATGGTGCTAATAGATCCGGACTGCAATATGCGGATCAGTCAGTCTGAATTTCCAGTATGAATCAAACCCCAAATCACAACTTTACAACACCTGTTGTACGTGTGAGACCCCACTCACACTTCAGATCTCAGGTCAGTTTAATGTAGAGGGTACTGTTCACAGAACTCTCTTTCAGGCAACAAACAAAGTGGATCCAGACTTCAGCCCTCACTCCAAATAACAACTGTTGGTTGCAGGGAGGCGTCTGATTGTCGACGTAGAGCAAGGTGTCGTCGCTTTATCGAGCAATTTGTGAGGGAGGACGAAATTTTCTGGTGTTGGTTGCATGTGTGAAGTTCAAATCATACTCCAAAATTTCCAAGGTAGAGTTTCAAATCTCACCCCAAATCAGGGCTCACTGTTGCTCCTTCCTCTCTATGGTTGACCAGGATGTCAACGGTGGCGCAAGAGGCCGTAGGCGAGGTATCAATGACAACAAGGGAGGAGCAAGAGTCTGAACTCGCTGCAGAGGAGAGATGGGGAATCGTGGCGGTGATCTCAACGGAAGAAGTGGTGTCGGCGCTGCTCGATGGTGGTGCGATCGTGTCTTGACCTAGCAGTAGATGGCGATGGTTGCGTTGATCTACATCGATTGGCCGGAGAAGGATATGGAGTGGTCATCAATTGGCAGGTTGGAGATCTAAGCAGCCGGAGAAGGAGATGACATGTTCGTCGATTGGCGTGGTTGTCGATGGCGACGTGGTAGATCGAACAGTTGAGATTGGAGATGAGGAGGTCCTTCGGTGATGACGTCGATGAGTTGTAGAGGATGAAGATCTTGTCGACGATTGGATCGCGATGGCGCAGTCGGAGAACTTAGGGAACAGAAGGGAGTTAACGGCGACGTCAAGGCAGTCGCGGTGAGTGGTGGAAAGGTAGAGGGAGAACGAGATCTAGGCGTCAGATCTCGTCGTCAACTCCATTGAAGCCTGCTGTTGGAAGAGGTTTGGAGAAGAAGATGAGTTTTGTTGGCGTCATTGACTTCCTCGATGGAAAGGAAGTGGTGGCGGGAGAGGAAGGGAGGGAGAATCTGATCGCGTCGATCTTTGAGGACGTGTTGCCGGTGCTAGTGCTGTTCGCTGTTGGTGCAATCGGGCTCGACTTGAGATGAGAGATCGAACGGTGGAGGGCTTTGGCGGGGGCGGAGGTCGATTTTGGCTTGAAATCTCAGGGAAGAGGTGGCGGCGGACTGTAGGGGGAAGAGAGAAATGGGGTTTCGTTGATTTTTTTTTTTCTTTTTTTTTTGATGGCGGCGGCGCTGATTGGGGAAAAAGAGAGAGAGAAAAGTAGGGTTTTGTTTAATACTTAGTGGGGAAAATTTTGTTGTGTTGTGTTTTGGAAAGAAATCAGGAATTTAAGCTCTGATACCAAAATGATAGGGAACCAGGCAGGATTCTCTCCCTAGAGTTTCTCACCCAAGCACACAGGATACAAAGCTTAAAAACAATTTTTATTCATTCCAAAACTGTCAATAACAATACCAGTCTGGGTCTTAAATAGGCCTACATCAACAGAAAGATCCCATTACAACCAATATGGGACTAAAAGAAAACTGTCAAATAAATAAAATTACAATAAAAGGGAAAATTAGCTAAATTGACTTTCCCAGCCCTAATCGAACCAAACTGAAAGTGTGCGACGATGCCTTCTGGTGTAGAATCGCAATCCTGGAGAGATGTCCCCATCAGCATGAGATAAGTACGGGGAAGGGCTCTAACATAACTAATATAACTAAAAAAAAGAAAAGAAAAAGAAAAAAATTATATATAGATATAAAACCTTTTTGAAAGGTAAGAACAATATTTTGATATATTATTTTGTAAGAAATTAAGTCAATTTTATGGAATAGGAAAATCATAATTAGGATTTCTTATACTTAGTCAAAATAAGATAACTTGTTTGATTTTCAGGGTTAGGAAGAAAATTGATGAAAGTAATTTAGTCTTGATCTTTACCTTGAAGAAATATGCACACTTTATACACTTACACACTTAGGGTTCAAAGACAAAAATTTTTATGCCTTATTAAAAAAAGAAATATATATATATATATATATATATATATATATATATATATATATATATATATATATATATATATATATATATATATATATATATATATATATATACGCAAATCTTATTATTGATTAGTTAGGTGCTTTGGCCTAAGCAAGCCTTGGTATTTATGCAAAAGATAATTAGATAAGTTTGAAAAAAAATATATATATATAAATCCTTTGACTAAGCTGGGTCTTTGTGCCTCATGAAGCATAAGTATTCACTCCTAAAAGGGGTACATATTATAAATAAAAACCCTTGGTTTCGTAGCCTTGTCTGCTCGAGTGTTAAGTCCTTGGGGGTGTTTTCTCACCTAGCGCCCTAAAACTGTTCGGTTTGGGTGTCACCGACTAAAGGGTCGTTACATGGGCTGATTAGAAAGCCTAAAGGAATTGAGGAATAAATATCACAAAAAAAAATAAAAATAAGGCATAGGAGTTAATATTAAAGAACCCTTAGTTAAACTTCACTGTCACAATGATGCATATGACTCAGGGTGAAGTAATAGACTAGATGAGAAATACAATTTGACTCCTTACTTTGATTGATGACTTATTTTTGAATAGAGACTAAGTTTAGGAATGAAAAATTTGATATTCTTATAACTTATAAATTACTTAAACTCTCATTAATATACTTCAAATATTTTCTCTTTTCAAAATGCCTTTCGAAAATACTAACATTTTTTCTCTTTCTTTATGAATTTTGTGGGTTCAATTCATTGAAAATTCTCATGAGACAAAACTCGTCCTCTAGGGGAACCTAGAGGTTTAACGGCTTGTTTCACATGCTCAGTGCAATCGAGTGACCTGCGAAAGTGGTCTAATAATTAATTAGAATTAGTTTTTATGTTTTGCTCGAGGGCGAGCAAAAGATTAGTGTGGAGGTGTGATCAGTCACATATATTGCATATATATTATCACATTACCATGTTTATTATCTAAATAAATTATATTAATAAGTTCTATTTTTCTTTATAAAATGCAGGCCCATTGCTAAAGAATAGAAAAGAGAAACGAGCCCAAAAGCCTATCAAATTCTGATTTAATTCAGAATAATTTGAAATCAGGAAATCAAGGCAGATCTTGGCAAATCAAGAGGTTGAAAACCGGTTGACATGAATCTTCTAAAATTAAGTGGTTAAAGCCAACAATCAAAGATCGTTTCGTCAAATCTAGGAGCTGAAATAGTGAATCCAGCAAGACAAAAGGGAGCCCAAAGCCATGCCAACCGTATCTCCACCAGGATGTCACCACTTGGCCACATCCTAGCCGTGAATCCATGGCCAGAGCCACAGATCTACTGCTTGTTGGTGGAGATAAGGAGAGCATTTGCTCCCTTTAACTCCTCACTCCTTTCCCTATGGGTTTTTGCCTCTAAAAGATAGAGTTTTGTACTGAAAAAGGAACCGGAGCTTAGCTTTAGTTTTTCTCTTTGTTATTTAAGGTTTTGGCTCTTTGTTAGATAGCATAGAAATTGTATCTTTATTTTATAGTTTGTAGTTCAGTTCAAATACCAGTGAGAGAGAGAGGAATTGAGCGACTGTAATCTGAAGATTGAAGTGACATTAATAAAAGGATCAAACTTTTTCTTCTTCCACTCCAGTTCACAGGTATGTTTTGCTTAATTTACATGTATTATTTTTCATTTCCATGAATAGCTAAATTCATTTTCTGGGCACACTATTATTCCTCTCTCCGATCCCTTTTCTTTTTGACTGGTTTTGATGAAAAGACCCAATAAATCATTTGCATGCCTAAATTAAAGGCTTTCTTCTTTGAAAGTGTTCTTGAAGGCACATGAGGATGGGTTTGAATTTCTAAACTTCTCTTTCTTTTAAAACTTCTCTTGGACAATTTTTATTTCATACTTGAAATACTTGATGATTTAACATTCAACTTAAGATTGTTTCATAAGGAAAAGATTTAACTTTTCCAAACTATCTTATTTGCTTTACTTAAAACTTTCTAAAACTTAAGCTTAAGTTTTTGCCTATAACCAAGTTGAGGTACTTTGAATTTCAAGAGAAGAACATATCATTGAGTATTTAGATAGTGAGCCCAGATCTTTTTCCTATATAGAAAAAATCACACAATCTTCATCATTTTTAAAGATCACCCTTTCCAAAGCCTTCTCTAATTTTTAAGTTTTTCTTTTAATCACTTTCTTTCTCTCCATTCTCTTTTTAACTAAAAAATAAAACTCCATTCTTTGTTACTTAATGAAAGCACCGAAAAGCTTCTATCGCATTCCTCCTCGTGGACACGACCCGTTAGCCCAAAGCTACACGGTAATTCGTATCACTTTCATTTTACAATCATCCATCACTCTAGTTTTGTTGATAATTGACTTATGTAGTTATAGTGCTAATGAAACTCAAAGTCAAAGTTTTTAAGCTAACATGTGTTAATTCAAGATCTCAAACATAAAATCATATCATGTACTCAAGAAGGATTCAAGCTTGAAATAATCAAGTTTGATCGATTCAACATGAAGAAGATGATTTCAAGAAAAAAGACTCTAGTTTATAAGGATATTTAGATTTTTGTAAAGTTCATATTAGACTTGATTTCTCAAGCTTACACATATAAAAGTTTGATATTTTTTTCAAGATCAAAATTAAAACTTTTGGATTAACCCGCTTTCGGTTTAACTAGTTTGTATTTGTGAAAAGAAATTCTCAAAAATAAGTTCATATTGTTATATATATATATTTATATTGTTTTATATATATATTGGATTTTATCCATATACATTGGCGCTTCAAATAAGTATGAGAAATTTGTTTTTGTATTTATACAAGTTTTTGAAAAACATATTTTTAATTTAAAGTTTAGTTTATGGAAAAATAATTTTTAATATATTTTTTTCTAAATTGTATTTAATATCTCAAAAAGAAGTTCACATGTTTATTATGTGTATAGATTTTTTAATCCCATATATTCATGCTCAAATGTATTTACAAGAACTTAATTTTGTAGATTTTATAAAAATTTAATTGGATTTTAAAGGATTTTTAAAAAAGATTAGAAAATAATTTTTTTGGCCTGGGGCGGTCGACCAGTGGTGTGACAAGCCAATGGCTTGTTTACATGATTGCCCAGACATGCACATAAGGATTGGCTTGTGCACTCTATCGACTGCGCGGTTGACTGTTCGGCAGCTGGGTTGGATAGTCGATAAGCCAGCCAATCGCTAGTTGTTCAGAGCAGAAAAGTCTGCTCTGGATGGTCGACCGGGCGGTCAACCACTGGCACCAATAGCTATTTTTTCAGCTGTTTGCAGTCGACCGCTTTGCTGCAAAAAGCAGCAATCTGCCTATAATGGCTAGTTTTTGAATTTTTGATTTTTTTTATTCCAAACAGTTATATCTTACTTTATTTAGGTTTACATATTTTTTAATGACTGATTTAGTCTCTAATGTTCTCATCATATTCCCTATAAATAGGACGTTTGGTAGAGAGTTTCAAATGAAGCTTTTGAAAAAAAAAATTCAAGTTTTAGCTTTTGAAAAAGATTTGAAAAATCAAGAAAAAAATGTTTTTGGGAGAAATTGTTTTTGCATTACAAATTCTTAAAGTTTTCTCAATAGTTTTTCTTGAGCCTTCACTTTCAAATCTCTAAGTTTTTCTCACACAAGCTTGAGGCAATATCCTCTATCTACTCTATAGAAGTTTTGTTTGTAATAGTTCGTTGTTTGTGGTCAAGGAGATTAATCACCAAGTGTTCATCATTATTTGAAGCGGTTAGAGGTTGTGGCCTCAAAGTGAGCTTGCGAGCTCGTAATTGTAGGTGTTGCGGCTCCAAGTAAGGGACTTGCGGGTCCAAGAGTTCTTGAGGGAACTTGTATTGTTGAGTGATCTTGTGGGATCATGCATAGTGAATTCCTTCATTGCAGTGAAGGCAGGAAGTAAAGCAAGTGGCTCCAATCTCAAAACAAATCCTCCGTGTTAGGGATTGTTCATCATCTCTCTCTCTCTCTCAACTCAACTCAACTCACTCAAGTTTATATCTTGCTTTCTATTACTTCCTATCTTTACATACTTGATATAGTTTCATTTGCTTGCACTTATTTGACCCAAGAGAGCAATTAAACACCTTAACTCTTATTAAGAGGAAACTTGAGGAGAAGTTCTAGAGCCTTTCATCATTGAGGTGAAATCAAAACACAAAATAATCTTTTAAAATCAGAGTGTGTGGTGAGTTTATTCTCAATAAAACGTGTAGCTCTAGGGCTAACGGGTCGTGTCCACGAGACGAAATGTAAAAAAAGTGTTTTGGTACTTTTAAAAAATCAAGTTCTTCTCTGGCTAAAAACAAATTCAAAACAAAGAAAAAGAAAGCGAAAAAAAAGGTTTGAGTTGTTGGTTTTAATTTGAGAAAAGAAAACAAGAAAAACAAGAACAAGGAAACGATATAACAAGGAAATTCACTTAACAAAAGTAAGGAGAAGTGATGGAGAAGACTAAAAGAAATTTGATTGAAAACAAGTGCAAGGAAAAAAAAACAGAGAGAGAATTCAAGAATAGAAGCTCTTGGCAAACTAAACAACAAAACAACATTAATACTAACTCTTGGATTGAATTGTGCCTCATATTGAATCCTTGGCAAGTGATACGCCTTGAATCTTCAAGAACATCAAGTGTTTCTCATGAATTGAAATGAGTTTGTACACTTCGTGGATGATTATCTCAAGTTGGTCATTGGCCCTTGATTAGTATCCAAGCATTGAACATCATAATTTTTCTTTGCATAACAAAACAAGTAGAATCATTAACCCATAAAATCTATTGAAGAGCTAGCATGAGGTAAGAGACTATAACACTAGATTTGTTTGCAAGAATTAGTGTTAGCACCCATCTTTATGATCCATCAAAGACTGTTGGAAAATTATAAGTCGCTAAACATGAGACAAACATAAATCAATTGGGTCAATTAATCACACAATTGGAATTATAAGTTAGCACTCATCTTCATAAGAAATCAAGAGCTCTTGTGAGAACACAAGGCTACAAGTGATGCTTTCATGAATTATATGAGTTACAAATTATCCAAGGAGTTAGTTGTTAATGGTGTTAGTGATTAGTTAGCCATGAATAAAAGAGTTTTCTATTCATAATGAATGAGCAAACAGAATTAAAGAAAAAAGTTAAGCTATAACTAGAAAGCATGTAAAGGATTAAAAAGCAAGTAAAAAAGAGATTGTAGAGTAAAGGTGAAATCTATGTTGATTCTCACTATCAGTTACAAAATCACTCTCTCTTACATTTGATCAAGGTTGCAGATTTTAGATTCAAATTCAAACTTTGGTTCAAGTTGAATTTCATCAAGATGTTCACTAGTCGAATTCCCAGTTAGGTTTTCCTCTAAAGTTAATCATCAAAAACTCAGAGTTGTTTACTTAAATTGAAATTGTTAACCTGCTTAGTCATCATGTCTTTAATGGTTAGCCTTATAGATCCATTCCTATAGTTAATTATGGCATTGGCATTAGCAGTGGTAAGGAATAGACGACCTAGGATGACTGGAGTCTGTGACCTCGGATTTGACACAGATTGTGTTCCAAGGATGATGAAATCAACATGATAGATGAATTCCCCAACCCTGATAAGAACATCTGTAATTTTTCCTTGTGAACCTTAATAGATCGGCTAGCCAAAGGGATCGTGACTTAGGTAGGGCTAAGCTCACCCAACCCGAGTTGCTGATACACCATGAAAGAAAGCAAATTGTTACTTACTCCTAAATCAAGAAGTGCCCTATTGATCTCAGTTTGTCCTATTGTGCAGGCAATGTTTGGACAACCCGATTCCTTACACTTGACAGGAATTAGGCCAGACACAAGTTCACTGATGTTCATGAAAAGGAAAACTTTTTTAGGCACATTAGTTTTTCTATTCTTGATGCACATGTCCTTAAGAAATTTTGCATATGATGGGACTTGTTAGATGGTATCAAGATGGGGCACATTGATTTTGATTTGATTAAGCATCTATTTTCTCCATTTGTGTTGTTATTTCTAAGCCTATTAATTAGTCTCCAAATCTGCATATTTTATATCACATTTTCACATTTATTCTGAATAAAATTCTGCTAAATAATTATTTTCTTGTATGTTTTTAGGTCCATGTCATGAAATTAAGAAGAAGCATAAAACTCTCATTTATTTGGGAATTTTTAGAGCCTAGAAGAGGCCCATATCTTGGAAGCCCAATCTTCTATTTCCGGGAGCAGAAAACGCCAAACTAATAGGTTGTACACAACCTATACCCCAAGGACACACCCTACGCTGCGGTCCTATACGAGCAGCCACAGCATGGACGCGAAAATGCGGCCATAGCCGCATTTTCGCGGCTATGTTGTGGGGCTATATGCCGAGGTACCCCCCTTGGTCTATAAATATCCTAGTTTTGGCTAGAATTTCCAGAGAGGAGGGCATGTAGTGTAGTCCTTTCCATTTGTGTAGTTTGGTTATTCTTTTCTTCTTTCTTTGTGTTTTTTCTTTGATAGATCATGTAATAAGGAAGTGAGTGATACATATGATGAAGGTTAGGGTTCTTGTAATGGGGGGTAACACTCTATGAAAGGTTCTATCTTTATCTCTATTTATTTTCTTCTCTCTAACTCTTTACATGCATAGCTTTTTCTCTCGTGGTAACTAACACCTAACCACTAACTTGCTAACTCCTTATTCAATATCCACATAAATTTATTAGCCTCTATTTGGCCTTGCACTTGGAAAAGTCATTGATGGCTCATAATGATGGATTCTAACACTCTAACATCTAACATTACTTTATTCCATGCTTGTTCTAGTTTAGTTTTGATGATTTAAGTATAACTTACACTTGTTTATTTGAGTTCGAATGTGATGAGTGATCTTATGGGTCATGATTTGAAAAGCTCTTGAACCAAGGATCGTGTGAGATAACAATCACTAAGAGGTTAGTATATTGGTGGAGCTATTAGTAGTTAGTAAACATGAGTTTTCTTCCATTTTTACTTGGTTTTAGAAATAATCAAAAATCATAAATACTTTCTCTTCAATGTTTCTATCTTTGTTTCTACTGTACTCTTCTCTTTTCATTGTTTATTTTCTTTTGTTTTGATTCTTTGAAACATAGAAGAACTGTTAACACACACGTGAACTTACCGTCAATGCTTTTATCGCCTCCTGTCCTTGTAGATTCAACCCGTTTAGCCTCTATGCTATAACAGAAGAATTGAGGAAGCTAAAGCTCACACACTTTACTTTCTAATTTTAAAACAACATTTTTCGAGCATGGTTTCACCCGGATCACTTATTCTGGAATTGGGCTTTAGGCTTGTGCAACTGTTCGACTGACTGTCCTGTTCATGCTCTTTAGGAGTTGAGCTTGATGAAGCTGAGGCTTGACATGGTGTAGATTTTTGATGGATGAGTTCAGGAGGCATTAATACTGTTGGCCCAAAGGCCCATCAGTCTAGTTTTGAAGATGATTAACTCATGTAGTTATAGTACTAGTGATCTTATGGTTATATAGTTTCAAATTTTCTATCAAAATCTTAGTAGGTGTTTAGATTCAACAAAGGAGTTTTAGAGCTAACACATGTAGATTCAAGAGCTCGCGTGTCAAGATCGCATCTAGCACTCGAATGGCGTCAAGCTCTTTGGATCGTGTTTGGATCGAGTTGGCTTGGAGAAGGAGTTCTACAAGAAGACTTCAGTTTGTCTAGTTTAAGTTTGTGTTTAGATCTCGTGTAAGATAGACTAGTGTTGATATTCTCAAGTTCACACACACAAGTTCAATACGTTTAGTTTTTGGTTTAATCGGTTTTGGATTTCAAATATTCATATATATGGTTTTCATGAGTAGATAGAATCAAAACAAGTTTACATGGTTTAATGTATACTGGATTTCATCTATATACATTTATACTTCATATATTTAGAAAAACATATTTTGATAATTCTTTTCATGTGTTTAGAGTTTTGGAATTAACAAAACTTATTTTGGATTTAATGTCAAAAACATAAGATATACCTTTTTATGTGTATTGGATTCTATCCATACACTCTATTCTTTAAAAGAGTTTAAATAACTTGATTTTGTATTTATACAAGTTTAAGAGAAATCTGTTTTCAATTTCAAAGTTTGGTTTTTGAAAAATACTGATTTTATATTAAAGGTTAATTTTTATATCACAAAAATCGTTCAAATAGTTTGTATTATGTGTTAATTTTTAGTCACACATATTTGTTCTTCAAATATTTATAAGAATGTATTTTTGTAAAATTTATGAGAATTTATGGGATTTTATAGAAGTTAAAAAGACCATTTTTCATATCCTTTATCCCAACTTAATCCTTATGTCGGTCGACCGAACCAGAGCTCGGTCGACCGGTCGGTCGACCGATGTGTACAAGGACGTGCACAAGGCCAGCCTATAAGGCCGGTCGACCGACAGGCTAAGTACCTTTAGGCTCGGTCGACTGGGCGGTTGACCAGTGGCTCAACGGTCAGAAATATGACCGTTGGCCGGTCGATCGGAAGGTCAAAAATGACCTTTTTTGGCTGCCAACGACTTAACTTTGAAGGCCTATATAAAGGGGGTCTCTTGAGCTATCATCAACAAGATTTTTTAGAGAGCTATTTTCCTATCTTTTCCAGTGTTTAGCAGTAAGTTTAAAAGAAGTTTTTGAGCTTAAAAGTTATATCTTTTATTTGTTTTTTAAAGTATTGGTAAAAGCAAAGAAAAGAGTCTTTGGGAAATTGGCTTTGAGCTTTCTTTACAAATCTACTTGGTATTTTTTTCAAGTATTTTTCTTTGTTATTTTCTTTTCCAAACACTTTAATTTCTCACTTGAGTTATCATATCAATCATATCTATAAGATCTTATTTCTGTGAGAAAATTATTTATGGTCTATTATGATCACTAAGTGTTTTTTGTGATCTATTGTGATCACCAAGATTGTAATCTTTTCTTTGATTTGGCGCTGTGTCTGTCCCTCTTGTGTAGAGGTGGTTATGGTTGAGTTTTGGCTTTGTGCCTTATCTCTCTTGTGTAGAGGTGGTTGTGGTTGAGTTTTGACTTTGTGCCTTATTCCTCTTGTGTAGAGGTGATTGTGGTTTGGCTTTGTGCCTATCCCTCTTGTGTGGAGGAGGGGATTATGGTTTGGCTTTATGCCTATCCCTCTTGTGTAGAGGTGGTTGTATTTGAGAGAGGAGTAGAGTACTCCATGTGTAGTGATGTTTCCTCGGTGGAGGTTCCTTTGTGGAAGGTCTTGTATGGATATGGTGAAAATCCTTCTGTGTGAAGACGGGGACGTAGAGCAGTAGATCGAAGCTCGAAACATATCTTGGTGTTTGTGTTTGATCCACTATCTCTAAACTCTATCTCTCTTATATCTTGCATTACTTTATATTGCACATATTCATATGCTAGATATAGTGTGTGTGCCCACACTTGTGTTGAACTAAGAGAGCTTCATATAGCACCTCAACTCTTACTTTAGAGGAACCTCGAGGAGATAGTCCAAAGCCCTTCACCAGAAATTCGGCTACACTTTTTTGTTACACATAGTGTGTTGCAATTGAGTTTTAATTTTGCATCATTTGTCATTAGATTAGCTAGTACACCTATTCGCCCCCTTTAGGTGTATTTCAATTAGTATCAGAGATTATGCTCCTGATATTCCGTTTAACCACCTGGGAGTGAGATTTGGGTTGCTAATCTAGTATTGCATTTGCACACATATAGTTTATACACTCATGGATCACCTTGCCCCTCCTATGTTTGATGTTTCTAACGTTGATATGTGGAAGTTTAGGATGAGTGCTTATTTAAAAACCCTAGGTTTGCATGTCTATCTTGCCACTACTAAGAAAACTTATTTTGATAATGATAAGTACATTGAGGCTAATGTACAACCGTAGATGCACTAAAGCATACATTTTGTAATGAATATTTATGTATGATTTTTCATTGTGATTCTACTTTTGCAGCGTGGAATACATTAACCTCTTCTGAGGTACAAACGACAAACAATGTAGAGAAAGAATCTAGTGGAGAAGAGTCCGATCAAGCTTGCTTTATGGTCCAAGGTAATGACTTTGTTGAGGTAATTTCAGACACTCAACTAGATAATAGTGCTAGTTCTTCTTGTGATGATAATATGGTTGCACATGCATTAAATGAAAAGCCATTTATGTTTTGTGAAAACTTGCTTTCAAAGTACAAAGCTTTGAAAAATAAGAGTTTTAAATTAAAAAAAGAAAATAAAAATTTATTTTCAAAGCTAAACATGATTTTACAAGAGAGACTTGAGATTTCAAGTGAAAGGGACTCCTTGAAAGCCTAACTTGACCTTGTTTTAAACGAAAATAAAATTTTAAAAAATAAAAATAATCTTGACATTATTTTGAAGAATAATGATGTTTTGTCTTCAAGACTTGGTTTTGCTTTAAAAGAAAATGAAATTTTAAAGAATAAAAATGATTGTGATGATGTTTTGAAGAAAAATGATATTTTGTCTTCAAAACACAATTTTGTTTTAAAGGAGAATAATTCTTTGAAAAATAAAATTGCTTTGATTTCAAAAGAATTGGAATTTGTTTCAAATGAAAATATTTCTTTGAAAAATAATTTCGATTCCCATGTTTGTCATGCTACTATAGATTCACTCTCTATTGATAAGAATGTTTGCTCCACTTCTTTAAATATTAATAATGATATTTGCATGTTGAAGAAAAGTGTAGATTATTTGAGCTCTACTTTGAGCAAATGTGTTGTGGATCACAAGAAATTAGATTCCATGTTTCGAAAGAAACAAGTTTTACATATTCATGCACACCAATCATGGCATACACATGCTTCTCATGTTCACATACATGACACCTTGTATGCTAGTGTGTATACTTGTATACATTGTAGACGTACGAGCCACCTTGCAATGTTTTGTTATGATAGAATAAATGTTACAAACTTTGAAAATAAATTTGTTAGGGTTACGAAAGGTGTTAATCCCCATGGACCAAAAAAGTATGAGTACCAAAATCTATCGCTATTGTATTTGATGTAGGTGTGGGCTCTCACTTGACGTGAGGGCTTTGGTGCCTTGATGGTGGATGCATTTGGAGCTAGATAGGCATACCTAATTGATGCATCACTATCAAAGATGTTTGGTGGGAGGTCCACAATGTTTTAGAGTTCTAGAGATTGGTTCATTGATCTTGGTAACTATCACTAACTCCCTTTTTTATTTACATGCTTTCATATAAATATTTTTAGCATGTCTTGGGTGTCAATGTTCATTATATTAAATGCAATGTTATTTAGACATATGATTACATAGATAGTCTTTAAGATACACCCATATTCATATGAATTCATATTTTATGTTCTCACTATTGTTTAGCTACTGTGTACACTAGTTCTAAAGCACGTGCATTTAGTCTAATGACCATATTTGTTTTGTACTTTATGGAGTAATTACTTTTTTAGATGTACTTTTCGTTAAAACTTGTATTTATACTTGTACAAGTAGTGAGCTGCACTTGATTATTATATATTTGTACTTCATTTATCATTTGTACTCATTACACGCACTTGTATAATCTAGCTTTGATGGTTCTTTTATTTACACCTGTTTTCCCTATGTTTGTATGTGTTTAACTACATGTATATGTCAATTTTGTTCAAAATTTTAGATATACATGTTTATCCTAGAGTCACTTGCTTTTCATGCAATATTCTATGATGTACTCATTTATGGGATACGTATGTATACTCTAGTTTAGACAAAACATACATATGCCTTGAAATTTGTTTTGTTTTGATATAAATTGAATTTTTATAATGTTCACATTTATAAAAGAACTTCATATGAATTTCATTGCCTATCTCCATTATTATACTTACACATAATTTTTGCACTCTACATCATCTTGTTTACTCATTATATTGGATTCATGATAAATCTTTTATAGACTTTGGGTATCAATTATTGTGTGATTTTCATGTTTTCATGGATATATTTATATTTTAATCTTTGCTTAGAGGATTTCGTACTAGTTTTCAAAATTATCTTTAAAAATTGTCTTTAGTAGAGTTCTCAAATATGTTAAAACTTTTTCAAATTATAATTTTTGAAAAACCCTACCAACCTAAGGGCGGTTGGTGGGCGACCATGCCTTGTTTACCCTTATTGAATATCTTTTAAACTTGTGCATGAATAGAGTGGTAGGCATGAGCTATACACGTGATCTTCATAAAATTTTAATTTTGTATACTCATATGTGTTTTCATGTATATATGTATGCTTCAAATTTCAATTGGTATTTCTATTTTCATACATACATATATATGATTTGATTATGCTTGTTTTACAATTTCTTTACATCTTAAAGGACAAATTATGTTTATCTTAAGCTTGATTTTATTCTAAATGTTAATTGGTATCTTTACAAGCTTATGCATTAATTTCAATTGGTATTTTAATTGCTAATCATTTCAATTGGTATTTCAATTGCAATTGGCATTTATTTGGTATCAAAATGTACTTCATGTCTCACCTCCAATTGGTATCAAAATCTAGTATTAGTATCTTAAATTTTTTTTTTACAAGTGGTACCTATATTTGTTTTTGTCAACTACTATTTGATTTCATTGGTATCATAATTCATTTTGTTGACTTTAAGAAATTTCAAAAATTTGTTTTAAAAGTGGTTTCAAAATTTTTTGATATATATTGCCGATATGCAACGGGAGCTTAACATCTCCTCTATAAATAGATTTATGTTTAGCGTACTTTACATATTGAGGAGCTTGACCTCTCCTCTTTACATGATATACGTGTTTAAGGGGAGCTTAACATCTCCGTTTATACATTATATATTATGCTTTATGTGGGTTAGGATCTAGTCATCCCTTCTCCATGTAATGCATGTATACAGAGGTGCTAACTTATCGTCTCTCCTCTTCATGAATGTATATCGCATATACATCTTTATTATTTGATTATCCTAACCCCTTTGTTGATGAATTGACAAAAAGGGGGAAAAAATTTAGAGAGTTTATATATGCATGCTTAATATTGGTATTTATGCACATATATTTGTGTTTAGTTTATGCATTTTATTGAATATCTATTTGTTTATTGCTATGCATAAGTTAAAGGGGAGCTTCTATGAAGCTTATCTTTAATCCATGCATATATAACTTCATGAGTTTTGTCATCATGAAAAAGGGGGAGATTGTTGGCCCAAAGGCCCACACTCTAATTTTGATGATGATTAACTCATATAGTTATAGTACTAATGATCTTATGGTTATATAGTCTCATATTTTCTATCAAGATCTTAGTAGGTATTTAGTTTCAACAAAGGAGTTTTGGAGCTAACACATGTAGATTCAAGAGCTCGCGCGTTAAGATCGCATCTAGCATTCGGATGGAGTGAAGCTCTTTGGATCGTGTTTGGATCGAGTCAGCTTGGAGAAGCAGTTCTGCAAGAAGACTTCAGTTTATCTAGTTTAATTTTGTGTTTATATCTTGTGTAAGATAGACTAGTGTTGATATGCTCAATTTCACACACACACACACACACACACACACAAGTTCAATGCATTTGGTTTTCGGTTTAACTGGTTTTGGATTTGAAATATACATATATATGATTTTCATGAGTAGATAGAATAAAACAAGTTTACATGATTTAATGTATAGTGGATTTCATCTATATGCATCTATACTTCATATATTTAGAAAAACATATTTTGATGATTCTACTTTATGTGTTTAGAGTTTTGGAATTAACAAAACTTATTTTGGATTTAATGTCAAAAACATAAAATATCCCTTTTTATGTGTATTGGAATCTTTTCATACACTCTATGCTTCAAAAGAGTTTAAATATCTTGATTTTGTATTTATACAAGTTTAAGAGAAATTGGTTTTCCATTTCAAAGTTTGATTTTTGAAAAAAACCGATTTTGTGTTAAAGGTTAATTTTTATATCACAAAATTAGTTCAAATAGTTTGTAATATGTGTTGAATTTTTTCACACATATTTGTTCTTCAAATATTTATAAGAATGTATTTTGTGGAATTTATGAAAATTTATGGGATTTTATAGAAGTTAAAAGATGTAGTTTCATATCCTTTATCCCAGCCTAAGCCTTCTGGCGGTCGACTGACCGGTCGACCGAACCAGAGCTCGGTCTACCAGTTAGTCGACCAATGAGCATGAGGACGTGCACAAGACCAGCCTATAAGGCCGGTCAACCGGGCGGTCGACCAACTGTAACTACCCAACTCTCGGGTAGTGCTGGTCGACCGACAGGCTAAGTGTCTTTAGATTCGGTCGACTGGTGTCTGATTAGTCTCTAATTTTGCACAATTTTTATCACATTCACATATTTATTTGATATAAAATTCTGCTAATAAAGTTTTGCTTGCTTGATCCTAGATCCATGGTGTGCAAATAAAGAAGAAAACGCTAAATCACAATTTAATGAGTGATTAAAGGCCTACCAAATAGCCATTGACCATGGGGAGGAGATTTTTTCAGCCCAGGGCATCAAATCTAGAATCCAAAAGACCCAGCTGACAGGAGACAGAAGGGACGACACTCTGCCCGAAGCTAGGTGCGCGCCGCCCTAGCAGGGTCGCGTAAAAGCGGCCCAGGCCGCGTTTTCGTGGCCATACAGACACGGGCGCGCCCGTGCTTTGGGCCAGGGGTTGTCCCCTAGCCCCCTTTCCCCTGGTGCCTATAAATACCCCCCGGGGGTTCTTCAGAAGGAGATATCTAGAGCTTTAGGATCTTTATGTTAGTTTGATTTTGGAGTTGTAGTTGTTGTTTTTCTTCTTCTTCTAGTTAGTTTAGCCATTAGAGTGAAAGAGAGAGTGTGTATAAGTTGTATTTGGAGGGTGACAAGTTAATACAAGTAATTACTTTTCTTTCTTCTTTCCATTTTGTTGCTTTCATTTGCTTTTATCTCTTTTTTTTAGTGTAACTCCTTTTCTCTTTACCTCTTTTCTCTTGTTGTTTCCTTTACTATCATGTCTAACTAACTCCTTCATTGCATGACTAACTAACTACTAACCCACTAGTCTCTAACAACTTGATTGATAACCCAAATGAGTCAATAGTGTCAAAAAAGGCTTGTGCAAATGAGAGCTATGACATCTTAAGATGAGGGTTCTAACTCTAACTTACTTATAAGTATTAGCTCTCTTATATTTCATACTTAACGGGTTTTTGATGATATATAGAGTTTAAACTTTGCTTGTTTTTGTAAGTTAGAGATTTTCTTTTTAACTTTTTCAATACCACTAGTGCACTTGTGTCTTTTCATATTCTCGCCTTCAATTGGATCTTGATAAGGGAATGTCCAAGTTTTTGCCATGTAAAGCTAAAGTTAAGGGAAGAGCTCTCACTCGATTTCCACGTGAATAGCTCCTATGCATAAGGGTTATGCTTGCCTATGATCCATCATGAGGCCACATCTTTAAGAAGTTAGAGATTAGTGCGGGAGCACTTAGTAGAAAGTTAGCCATGTGCTTTTAACATTAAGAAAAATCATTTTTTACAAACCACTAAACAATTCCAAACAATTCTTGAAACTAACTTGTTTTCATTTTCAAATTCTTTATTTGAAACAAAGAACTTTCTCTTTTCTTGAACAAAGAAGCCGCATCAAGCTTTCATCGCTCTCCCTCCTTGTGGATACGACCCGTATAGCCACTTCGCTACTGCAGAGGAATCGTAAAAGTAGTAACATTGACCCACATTCCTTAACTTATTCTTGTGCTTGCTTTTTGCCGATCAAATTTTGGCGACGTTGCAAGGGAGGGAACGGCTTTATTGTTCAATACTAAAGATTTTTCTTTGTTCTTGTGTATGAAGTACCAAGGAGCTCACTATCACGGGAAGTGAAAATGGTGGCCAAAGATATTGCACAAGGATTTATTTGCCCTCAGAAAATTCGTGTAAAAGCGAGTTTCTCCGATTGAAGTACTAACAAACTCTTCTGCAGGGTTGCCGAAAGCCGCTCAAATTGCTTTCTCAAATTTTTTAGTTCCCTTGAATACTTCACCTTATACATGTGTAATAAACTCAACAGAAATTCACTTGTTTAATTGAAATTTGGATTAGACTCTTACATTTAGGGCACGTGTCTATTTCAATTCATTTCAATTTCTGTTGAAGACTGTAGGAGAAAAGGTACGCGTGCTTTCATATAGAATATAGACCAACATTTTGGAGTGATTTATCGCTTTGAGTGTTACCTTATTGTAAATATACTGTACACTTGCACAATTGACATTATGAGCAAAATCCCAAATAAATAAGATAAGATGGGGATTTCATCACCCTTCCTTAGCCCAAAAATCATCTCCAAGTGCACTCACACAATCCCAAGTCTTAACTAAAAATTGATAGAGGTTGGCCCTAGGGCCATCTCAGACTCATTAAGAGATTAACCGAGGGTGAAAATTACAAGAACTATACTCCTGCAAAATCGGTGTATAAAGAAAGTGGATTGAGAGGCAAACCTCGAAAGCTCCGTGGTTTGGCATAATTAAAGCTCGTGACTGATCAGTAAAAAGCAAGTACAAGAATATGTAAAAAGAGTGTGGGTTGATGTTACTGCTTTTGCGATTCTTCCGTAGTAGCGAAGTGGCTATATGGGTCGTATCCACAAGGAGGGAAAGCGATGGAAGCTTGATGCGGCTTCAAAGTTCAAGAAGAAAGAAAGCTCTTGTTTCCAAATAAAGAATTGAAAAGTGAAAACAAGTTGTTTTTAAGAATTGTTGAAAAATGTTTTGGTGATTTGTAAAAGTGTTTTTTTTCCTTAATGGTAAAGGTGCATGGCTAACTTTCTACTAAGTGCTCCCACTAATCCCTAACTTCTTGAAGATGTAGCCTCACGATAGATCATAGGCAAGCATAACCCTTATGCATTGGAACTATTCACGTGAAATCGAGTGAAAGTTCTTCTTATAACTTCACTTTATACGACAAAAACTCGGACATTCCCATATCAAGATCCATTAGAAGGCGAGAATACGGGAAGACACGAGTGCACTAATGGTATCGGCAAAGTTGAAAGGAAAGTCTCTAACTTACAACAACAAGCAAAGTACAAAACCCATAGATCATCAAAAAAACTATTTAAGTATGAAATTTAAGAAGGCAAATACTTGTAGGTAAGGTAGAGTTAGAACCCTCGTCCTAAGTTGCCATAGCTCTCGTTTGCACAAGGCTTGTTTGACACTATTGACTCATGCGGGTTATCAATCAAGTAGTTAAAGATTAGTGGGTTAGTAGTTAGCCATGCTATGAAAAAGTTAGTTAGCCATAAAAGTAAAAGAAATAACAAAGGAAAAGAAGTGGAGAGGAAGGGAGTTACACTACAACAAAGTAAAAGAAAAAAAGTGAAAGGAAAGAAGTTACACTACAATAAGGAAGTAAAAGTAAATGGCAAAGACAAGTAAATGGAAAGAAGAAAGAGAAGTAGTACTTATATTAGCTTATCACCCTTCAAATACAACACTTACACCCTCTCTCTTTCACTCTAATGGTTAAAACTAAAACTAGAAGAAGCAAACTAAAGTAACTACAATTCCTAGTAATAAAACACAAAAATACAACACTATTCTCTGGATCTGCTCAAACTGAAGACCCCTAGGGGGATTTATAGGCACCAGGGGAAAGGGGGCCACGTGAACGGCACGTGGCCCAAAGCGCAGGCGCGCGTGCGCCCAATGGGCCACGGAAACGCGGCCTAGGCCGCGTTTCCACGGCCCTGCCAGGGCGGCGCGCGCCTGGCTTCGGGCAGCGCGTCGCCCAGTCTGTCTTCTGATGCCTTGATCTTCTGGATTTGCGATTTGATATCCTGGGCTGACAAAATCCTCATCCTAAAGTCAATGGCTACTTGGTATGCTTTTAATCACCAATTAAAAGGTGATTTAGGTCTTCTTCTTCATTTACACACAATGGACCTAGGATTTAGCAAGCAAGGTTTTATTAGCAAAATTTTACATGAAATAAATATGAGAATGTGATGAAAATTATGCAAAATTAGAGACTAATCACACCCCCACACTTATTTTTTTGCTCTCCCGAGCAAAACAAAAGTAAGAAGATTATTATACCACTTTCGCAGGTGATGCGATTGCACTGAGCATGTGCAACAAGCCTTTAAACCTCTATGTTTCCCCTAGAGGAGGAGTATTGTCTCCTGAGGGTTTTCAATGGATTGCACCCACAAAATCCAATAAGTAAAGAAAAAAAGTTAGTTGTTAGAAAGAATTTTTCTCTCTCTGTTTTTTTATTTATGAAAAAGAACTTTCAATCATCTAAGTAAAAATGACCGAATGACCTAAGAATTAGGTTTAACCCTCATAAGTCCTCTTATACTTTAGCCTTCATAAAAGAAGAAACTATGATTTTTCTTTAAATTTAGAAAGGATCTTGTACTTCTAACTCATTCTTTTATTTTGCTTTAGATAGATATACATAATGTGTAAGTGTGATGTGCTTGGGATTTTTCAACTTCACTTTGAATATCATTTAATTTTATTAATATTTACTTATTTTTCTTAGTTCCATTAGGCTTTCTACTTCACTTATGTAATACATATCAAATCGATGACTCCCAAACCAGATGGTCTTAGGGCACCAGGTGGAAAAACACCCTTCAGGTCAAATATGCAAGTGGAGTAGGCCACGAAATAAAGATTTATTTATACATTACTGTATATAGAATTTTTTTGGCGTGAGTAATCATGCTTCTTGAGGGACAATTATCCAGCTTTTCTTTTTTTTTCTTTTTTTCTTTTTTTTCAGAGTTGTGTCTCTAAATCCCAAGCATGTGTGTGTGGGTTATGCATATTCTACTAAGGCTAAATAAACGGTATGAGTTATTTTCCTTATCCCTTCTAACATTTTAGTCAAACTAATCTTTCTTATTTATTTAGGTAAAAATAAATATTCATTAATAAGGTTCCCATAATTCCTAAAATCTTTTGGTATTTTTATAAAGAGTATGAAATGTCTTTTCAATTTGGAGATTTTTTTTAAAGAAAGAGAAAGAATAAAAAGAAAAAGAAAAAGTGTTAGCACCCCCCACACCTATCTAATGCATTGTCCTCAATGAATGCATATGGAAATGCAAATGCAATAAATAGGAGGAAGAAATGATGTCACCGTCTTCGTGGACTCGGGCCGGCCAAGTGCGAATAGGCTAAAGAAATGTCAAAAAGAATGTAGAAGGGGTAAGCATATAAACAAAAAAAATTTATTTATTTGTTGTGGTTAGGTGTATGACGGGGCAAAAAGAGTCAGCACACTATCATCCGGAGTCATAGGCTCATTGGTTAAGAAGGGCTTCAGTCTTTGCCCATTCACTTTGAATTCTGTGTTATTCTTAGGGTCTGCAATAAGCACAACACCGTGTGGGAAAACAGTGCGCACAGTGAACGGTCCCGACCAACGAGTTTTCAGCTTCCCCGCAAAAATATGAAGCCTAGAAGTATATAGCAGAACCTTATCTCCCGGTGCAAAGTTTTTCCCGGTTATTATTTGATCATGAAAAAGTTTAATCCTGTTCTTGGTGATTCGGGCATTCTCATAGGCTTCATTCCGTATCTCCTCTAATTCTAAAATCTGCAGTCTCCTAAGTTCACCGACCTTGGTCAGATCAAAGTTGAATTGCTTAATTGCCCAGAGGGCCCGGTGTTCTAACTCTACTAGCAGATGACAGGCTCTTTCAAACACGATTCTATAAGGGGACATCCCAAGAACTGTCTTAAAAGCAGTGCGGTAAGCCCACAATGCATCATTGAGCTTAACCGACCAATCCTTTCAGTTTTGTCTGACAATCTTTTCTAGAATGAGCTTGATCTGTCGGTTGGTGACTTCGACCTGCCCATTTGTCTGCGGATGATACGGAGTAGATAACTTGTGAATGATGAAATATTTTCACATCAGAGCTTCAAAACCTCTGTTGCAGAAATGTGATTCATTATCACTAATTATCGCTCTAGGGGTGCCAAATAGGGAGAAGATGTTCTCTTTGAGAAATTTGACAGCCACTTTGTTGTCATTCGTCTTAGTTGGCATAGCTTCTACCCACTTAGAGACATAATCTACAGCAACTAAAATGAACTGATTGCTGAAGGAATTGGAGAATGGCCCCTGAAATCGATACCCCAAACATCAAAAATTTCAACTTCAAGGATCGGGTTTAGGGGCATCATGTCTCTTCTTGAAATTTTTCCAATTTTCTGACAATTTGCGCATGACTTGCAAAAATGATGAGTCTTTGAACAAAGTGGGCCAGTAGAACCCACTTTGTAGAACCTTCTCTGCAGTCTTGCGGGGACCGACGTGTCCTCCGCATGAAAGGTCATGGCAAAAGCTGCGCACACTCCTCTGTTCCTCCTCTGGTATGCATCGTCTAATAATTTAGTCGGGACAATCTTAAAAAGATACGGCTCTTTCCAGAAGAAGTACCGTACTTGGACAAAGAAGCGGTCTTGGTCTTGCTTTGTCCAGTCAGCGGGCAATTATCCCGTGGCCAGGTAATTAACAATGTCCGCATACCAGGGTTCCTTAAGAATGGCTAGGATGTGCTCGTCTGGAAAATCCTCGTTGATCGGAGCTTGGATGGTTGGTGCATTCAGAATTCGTGAGAGATGATCAGCGACCACATTTTCTATACCTCATTTATCCCAGATTTCTAAGTCAAATTCTTGAAGTAAAAGGATCTACCGAATTAGTCGGGCTTTTGCTTCCTTTTTGGTCATGAGGTATTTCAGAGCCGAGTGATCCGTAAAAATCTCCGTCTTCGAACCTAACAAGTAAGGCCGGAACTTCTCTAACGCAAAGACAATGGCTAAGAATTCCTTCTCCGTCGTTGTATAACTCTGTTGGGCATCATTCAAGGTCCTACTCGAATAGTAAATCACGTGCTGCCTATTATCGATGCGCTGTCCTAGAATAGCACCAATAGAAAAATCAGATGCATCACACATGATTTCAAACGGCTGGGCCCAATTAGGAGCAGAAATAATAGGCGCATAAATATGTTCTTGCTTAAGCTTCCCCCATGACTTGAAACATTCATCGTTGCAATCAAAGGACACGTCCTTAGCGAGTAGGTTGGTTAAGGGCCTCGCGATTTTGCTAAAGTCCTTAATAAACCGTCGGTATAACCCATCATGCCCTAAAAAGGATCTAATATTCTTGATGCTTTTGGGTGGTGGAAGCTTAGCAATCACTTCTACTTTAGCCTTATCCACTTCTATTCCTCTCCTCGAAATCTCATGGCCCAAGACAATACCCTGTCTCATGATGAAGTGACATTTTTTCGAGTTTAGAACTAGGTTCTTCTCAATGCATCTTTATAGTACTAACTCTAGGTGATGAAGACACTGATCAAATGAATCTCCATAGATGGAGAAGTCATCCATGAAAATCTCAAGAAAACGTTCCACCATGTCAGAGAACGAACTAAGCATGCACCGTTGGAACGTTGCGGGAGCATTGCACAATCCAAAAGGCATGCGCCGATAAGCAAAGGTTCCGAACGGGCAGTGAATGTCGTCTTTTTCTGGTCTTCTGCAGCAATGGGGATTTGATTGTATCTCAAGTACCCATCTAGAAAGCAGTAGTACTCATGTCCAGCCAAACGATCAAGCATTTGGTCGATGAAGGGTAGCAGGAAGTGGTCTTTATCGTTAGCTGCATTCAGCTTCCTGTAGTCGATACAAACACGAACCTTGGTAGGCAGTCTTATTTGTACTAACTCTTTTTCCTCATTTTCTACCACCGTAAAGCCAGCCTTCTTTGGGATCGCATGAACAGGGCTAACCCATTGGCTATCAGAAATGGGATAAATGATCTCATTATCTAATAGTTTCAGAATTTCAGCCTTAACTGCCTCTTGCATGAGAGGGTTAAGCCTACATTGTGGGTCCCTCCTAAGGGTTGCTTCATCGACTAAATGGATTCTATGTTGCACTATGGCTGGACTTATTCCCTTTATATCCTTCATCAGCCATCCAATGGCTTTCCTATGCCTTTTCAGAATAGACATTAAACTGTTCTCTTGTTGCTCAGTCAGGTGGGATGCTATGATGACTGACAAGGTGTCCTTTCTACCCAGGTAGGCGTACTTGAGGTGTTCGGGCAGGGCTTTTAGCTCTAGGGAAGGTGTTGCTTCATTAGAGGCAATCTCTGGGCTTTCAATCCTATGATGAGGTACACCTGGGCTTGACGCCCAATCCACTGCTGAATCTATGATCTGGTCTAGATTAAAATCCTCAGCCTCCAGATCAAACTCTGCCTCAGTTTCTGTCTCCATGCTTTCCTCATGCTCACTGATCAGGTTTTCAATAGAATTGACCTTAAACGTCTGATCATTGACATCCCTAGGTTGTCTTCCAAGATTGAAGACATTGACTTCCTTCGTCATGTCTTCAAAAGTTAATCGCATGGACCCGTTCCTACAGTTGATTATGGCATTGGCTGTAGCAAGGAATGGGTGCCCTAAGATGACGGGAGTTTGAGACCTAAGATTGGACACAGGTTGGGTTTCAAGCACAATAAAGTCAACGGGGTAAATGAAATCCCTGACCTGGATAAGGACGTCTATGATTTTCCCCTTCGGGATCTTCATAGATCGGTCAGCTAGCTGAATGATGACTCGAGTTGGGCTTAGCTCGCCCAACCCAAGATGCTGGTATACTGAGAGAGGTAGCAAGTTGATACTTGCTCCCAGGTCAAGAAGCGCTCTACTGATTTCGGTCTGTCCTATGGTGCAGGAATGATGAGACATCCGGGATCCTTGTATTTCACCGGAATGGGACCAGACAGAATTTCGCTTATATTAGTGGCCAAGAACACTTTCTTAGGCACACTGATCTTTCTCTTCTTCATACACATATCCTTAAGAAATTTGGCATAACCCGGGACTTGTTGGATAGCGTCAAGAAGTGGCACATTCAATTTGACTTGGTTGAACATCTCTAGCATTTTCTCCATGTGCATACTTTTATTGTTGTTCCTAAGACTATTGGGAAAGGGTGCTACAGGCTTATGAACTTGTTCAGCAGTTTTGTCCTCGTCAGATGTTTATGGAGTGGATTGGGAGGAAGTAGCAGAGGTGGAGGCTGGAGTGGGATCAGGATGGACTGGACTTTTTTGTTGGTAGACCTGGTTGTCTACATTCTTTCCAGATCGCAGTGTGTGAACAGCATTGCACTGGTTAATCGATGGATCCTGAATTTCATATACTTGATTGGAGGTTTTTGGGTTAACTAGCGGCTGACTAGGCAAAGTATCTTTTGGCCTTTCACTTTGGGAGCTAGCTAACTGGCTCATCTACATTTCCAATCTCGATATGGCCTGTGAATGATTGTTCAGAGTTTGTCCCTAATTTTGCATAAAAGGGGTTTGGGACTTCATGAAAGCCTCTATGCTCTTCTCTAATTTACTGATTTTCTTTTCCATTGGAGAGATTTAGGAGGAGGAAGACGGGGCTTGACTAGGAAAAGGTGGTGGCAGAGTAGGATGGTGAAAATTGTTAGAGAAATTAAGCCTGGGAGGATTATTTGAGGCCCAGGAGAAATTTGGGTGATTCCTTCAACCGAGATTGTAGGTCTGTGAGTAGGGGTTGCGAGGCGGCCGTGAGTAAGCCGCGTTTAGGTGTTCCGGTGGCACTTGCTGGGCATGAAAAACGGGGCACTCTTCAAAGACATGGTTTGGTTCCTGACAATATGAACAATCTGGATTGTGAATTGGTGGTGGGTTGATCTGGTTTACACTGGCAGGTTCTTTTGTTTCCAGAGCCTCTATCCTCCTCATTAGGGTAGCAATCTTAGCCTCGGCAGTTATGGATGATCTAGAGATAGGAGCTCTCCTCTTGAAGCTATAGATTGTGAATTCCTAGGTTTTTCCGAGGCTGGCTCTCATTGCAGGGTTTTCTCTGCTAAATCCTCAAATAAAACCTAACCCTAATTCTCATGCTTCTACAAGAACCCTCCCAGACATATCGTTTCTAACAGGATCTTCGTCTGATAATCTAGACCATCGTAGAGAATCTGGCACTGATGCCATTTCTTCACGCCATGATGAGGGCACTGAGCTAGGAGATCTTTGAATCGCTCAAAGTATTTCCAAAATGGTTCGCTCAGTTCTTACCTAAACTGCATGATGTTCTTCCTAATGAGGGCAGTTTTTTGAATTGGGTAGAATTTCTTCAAGAAGGCCTTGACAAAATCATCCCAGGTCGTGACTGAATCTGCTGCCAAGCCGTACAACCATTTCTTAGCTAGGTCCTTTAGGGAAAAAAGGATGAAACGTAACCTAACGGCATCGTCTCCTAGCTGAGGTATACGCATCATGAGGCATACTTCTTCAAAACCTAACAAAGAAGTATGTATCCTCTGATTCTAAACCATGAAATTTGGGAAGAGTGTTAATGAATTGGGGCTTTAACTCAAAATTATTGTCGTTTGCTTCAGGAAGTTTTATACAGGATGGCAATGAGGTTTTGATCGGGTAAAATCTATCCTGAAGTGAAGCCATCACCGGTTCTAAATGCAAGGGCAGAGAGGTGTTTCTAGTTAATTGGGAAGATACAGGATCTCTCATCCACTCTTGCATGCAGCACGCCACAAACAACTTAAAAACAACAAACAATCGAAAAGAATAATATAACAAACAAAAGAAAGAAAAAAATAACCACAAGCCTTAGTCTAAGGTACCTGGACCTAGACGACTCCTAACTAGTTGATTCTTTGGGGAAGGTTATTGCATGAACTCAACTACAAGCTAATTGGCCAGGAAAGGGCAAAGCTAGGGGGGAGGTATCCGGGCGGAGCCACGGACCTAATTACGCCAAACCACGGAACTATCGAGGCTTTATCTCTGAATCCACTTTCCTTAGACACCGATTTTACAGGAGTATAGTTCTTACAATTTTCAACCTCAGTTAATCTCTTAGTGAGTCCGAGATGTCCCTAGGGCCAACTTCTATTGATTTTTAGTTAAGGCTTGAGATAGTGTGAGTGCACTTAGAGATGGTTTTTGGGCTAAGGAAGGGTGATGAAATCCCCACCTTATCTTATTTATTTAGGTTTTGCCCTTAATGTCAATTGTGCAATTGTACAGTTTATTCACAATAAGGTAACACTCAAAGCGGTAAATCACTTCAAAATGTTGGTCCTATTCTATATGAATGCACACGTACCTTTTCTCCAGCACTCTTCAACAGAAATTGAAATGAATTGAAATAGACACGTGCCCTAAATGCAAAAGTCTAATCCAAATTTCAATTAAGCAACAAGTGAATTTCTGTTGAGTTTATTATACATGCATAAAGGTGAAGCATCTAAGAAAACTAAAAATTTAGAAAGCAATTTTTTTAGCGGCTTTCGGCAACCCTGCAAACGAGTTCGTTAGTACTTCAATCGGAAAAACTCCCTCTTACACGAATTTTTCCGAGGGCAAATGAGTCCTCGCGCAATGTCCTTGGCCACCTCTTTTGCTTCCCGTGATGGTGAGCTCCTTGGTACTTTTCCTACACACAAAAACAAAGAACAATCTTTAGTATTGAACAATAAATCCGTTCCCTCCCCAGCAACGTGCCAAAATTTGATCGGCAAAAAGCAAGTATAAGAATATGTAAAAAGAGTGTGGGTTGATGTTACTGCTTTTGCGATTCTTCCGTAGTAGCGAAGTGGCTATACGGGTCGTATCCACAAGGAGGGAGAGTGATGGAAGCTTGATGCGGCTTCAAAGTTCAAGAAGAACGAAAGTTCTTGTTTCCAAATAAAGAATTGAAAAGTGAAAACAAGTTATTTTTAAGAATTGTTGGAAAATGTTTTGGTGGTTTGTAAAAGTGTTTTTTTTCCTTAATGGTAAAGGTGCATGGCTAACTTTCTACTAAGTACTCCCAATAATCCCTAACTTCTTGAAGATGTAGCCTCACGATGGACATAGGCAAGCATAACCTTTATGCATTGGAACTATTTACGTGAAATCAAGTGAAAGTTCTTTCTATAACCTCACTTTACACGACAAAAACTCGGACATTCCCATATCAAGATCCATTATAAGGCGAGAATATGGGAAGACACGAGTGCACTAATGGTATCGGCAAAGTTAAAAGGAAAGTTTCTAACTTACAACAACAAGCAAAGTACAAAACCCATAGATCATCAAAAAACCATTTAAGTATGAAATGTAAGAAGGTAAATACTTGTAGGTAAGGTAGAGTTAGAACCCTTATCTTAAGACGCCATAGCTCTCGTTTACACAAGGCTTGTTTGACACTATTGACTCATGCGGGTTATCAATCAAGTAGTTAGAGATTAGTGGGTTAGTAGTTAGTTAGCCATGCTATGAAAAAGTTAGTTAGCTAAAAAAAATAAAAGAAACAACAAAGGAAAAGAAGTGGAGAGGAAGGGAGTTACACTACAACAAAGTAAAAGAAAAGAAGTGAGAGGTAAGAAGTTATACTACAACAAGGAAGTAAAAGTAAATGGCAAAGACAAGTAAATAGAAAGAAGGAAGAGAAGTAGTACTTGTATTAGCTTGTCACCCTTCAAATACAACACTTACAAACTCTCTATCTTTCACTCTAATGGCTAAAACTAAAACTAGAAGAAGCAAACTAAAGCAACTACAATTCCTAGCAACAAAATACAAAAATACAACTCTATTCTCTGGATCTACTCAAACTGAAGACCCCTGGGGGATATTTATAGGCACCAGGGGAAAGGGGGCCACGTGAACGGTACGTGGCCCAAAGCGCAGGCGCGCGCGCCCAAAGGGCCGCAGAAACACTGCCTGAGCCGCGTTTTCGCGGCCCTGCCAGGGCAGGCGCGCGCCTGGCTTCGGGCGGCGCTTCGCCCAGTCTGTCTTCTGTGGATTTGCGATTTGATATCCTGGGCTAACAAAATCTTCATCCTAAAGTCGATGGCTACTTGGTAGGTTTTTAATCACTAATTAAATGGTGATTTAAGTCTTCTTCATTTGCACTCCATGGACCTAGGATCAAGCAAGCAAGGTTTTATTAGCAAAATATTACTTGAAATAAATATGAGAATGTGATGAAAATTATGCAAAATTAGAGACTAATCAGTGACTCACGCTCGGATACCTCCCACCGAATTTTACTCTTTCTTGGCTGATTAGCTTATAGTCGAGTTTCTGCAACAACCTCCCCCGAAGAATCGATCGGTTAGGAGCGTCTAGGTCTAGGTATCTTAGACTAAAGCTTTGTAGTTATTTTTCTTTCTTTTGTTTGTTTTTTATTCCTTTCGATTGTTTGTTGTCTTTACGATGTTTGTGGTGTGCTGCATGCAAAAGTGGATTAGAGATCCTGTAACTTCCAGATTAACCAGAAACACTTCTCTACCCTTGCATCTAGAACCGGTGATGGCGTCACTTTAGGAAAGGTTTTACCTGATCTGAACCTCATTGCTATCTTGTATAAAACTGCCTAAAGCGAATGGAAATAACTTTGAATTAAAGTCTTAATTCATCAACATTCTCCCAAAGTTTCATGGTTTAGAATCGGAAGATGCATATTTCTTTGTTAGGGAATTTGAAGAAGTATGCCTCATGATGCGTATTCCCTAGCTAGGAGACGATACCGTTAGGTTACGTTTCATCCCCTTTTCCTTAAAGAACCTAGCTAAAAAATGGTTGTACAGTTTGGTGGCAGATTCAATTAAACGTGGGATGATTTCGTCAAGGCCTTCTTGAAGAAATTCAACCTAATTCACAAAATTGCCCTCATTAAAAAGAATATTATGTAGTTCAAGCAAGAACCGAGAGAGCCATTTTGGAGATACTTTGAGCGATTCAAAGATCTCCTAGCACAGTGCCCTTATCACGGCATGGAGAAATGGCGTCAGTGCCAGATTCTCTATGATGATTTAGATTATTAGACAAAAACCCTATTAGAAACCATGTGTAAGGAAGGGTTCTTGCAAAAGGATGAGAAACAGGGTTGGGATTTATATGAGGATTTACCTGAGAAAACCCTGCAATGGGAGCCAGCCTCAGAAAAATAAAGGAATTCACAAACTATAACTTCAAGAGGAGAGCTCCTATCTCTAGAATCATCCATACTTGAAGAAGCTAAGATTGTAACCTTAATGAGGAGAATAAAGGCTCTAGAAATAAAAGAGCCAGCTAATGTCAACCAATTCAATCCACCACCAATTCACAATCCGAGTTGTTCATACTGTCAGGCACCGAACCAAGTCTTTGAAGAGTGCCCTATTTTTCATACTCTGCAAGTACCACAGGAACACTTGAACGCGGCCTACTCACAGCCGCCGCATAATCCTTACTCGTAAACATACAATCCCGATTGGAGAAATCACCCAAATTTCTCTTGTGCCTAGAACAATTCTCCGGGACAAACATTCCTAATAATTTTCACCATCCCACTCATCCAACAAATCTTCCTAGTGAATCTCCATCTTCCTCCTCCAAAAGTTCACCAATTGAGAAGAAATTCAGTAAATTGGAGGAGAGTATGGAGGCTTTTATGAAGTCCTAAGCCACTTTCATGCAAAATCAGGGACAAACGCTGAACAGCCATTCACAGGCCATATCGAGATTGGAAATGCAGATGAGCCAATTAGCTAGTTCTCTAAATGAAAAACTAAAGTGTACTTTACCTATTCAGCCGCTAGTTAACCTAAAAACTCCAATCAAGCGTATGAAATTCAAGATCCTTCGATCAACCAGTGCAATGCTGTTCACACACTTTGATTTGGAAAGAAGGTGGACAACCAGGTCTACCAATAGAAAAATTCAGTCCACATTGATCCTACTCCAGCCTCCACCTCTGTTAGTTCTTCCCAATCTGCTCCACAAACATCTGACGAGGACAAAACTGCTAAACAAGTCTATAAGCCTATAGCACCCTTTCCCAATAGGCTTAGGAACAACAATAAGAATATGCATATGGAGAAGATGCTTGAGATGTTTAACCAGGTCAAACTGAATGTGGCTCTTCTTGACGCTATCCAACAAGTCCCAGCCTATACCAAATTTCTTAAGGATATATGTACAAAGAAGAAAAAGATAAATGTGCCCAAGAAAGTGTTCTTGGCAACCAATATAAGCGAAATTCTGTCTGGTCCCATTTCGGTAAAATATAAGGATCCCGGATGTCTCACAATTTCCTGCACCATAGGACAAACAATAATTAGCAGAGCGCTACTTGACCTGGGAGCAAGTATCAACTTGCTACCTCTCATAGTATACCAATAACTTGGGTTGGGCGAGCTGAGTCCAACTCAAGTCACCATTCAATTAGCTGACCGATCTGTGAAAATCCGAAGGGGGAAATCACAGATATCCTTATCTGGGTTGTGTTGGACCAGAAGCCCTTCACCCTAATTTTGATGATAATTAACTAATGTCGTTATTGTTTACTAATAATCTTGTGATATTTAGTTTCAGATAATTGATCAAGATATTAGTAGGTGATTAGCTTCAACAAAGGTGTTTTGGAGCTTTCACATGGTGATTCAAGAGCTCGAGCATCATGTTCACATCTAGCACTCGATTGGAGTTAAGCTCGGTGGATCACGTTTGGATCGAGTCAACTTGGAGACGGAGTTCTACAAGAAGAGCTCAGTTTGTTTAGATCTCATTGTAAAGATTAGATAGTATGATATGCTCAAGTTCACAATACACACACAAGTTTCATGTTTTGATTTTTCGGTTTAACCGATCTTGGTTTTCAAGTCACAGACATAGATACAAATCTTTACATGTATATTGGATTCTATCCATATACGATATGCTTTAAAGTTGTTTCAATATCATATTTTTGTATTTGCATGAGTTTTGGAGAAAACGATTTTCTATTTCAAAAATCCTAGTTTCGAAAAACACAGATTTTGGTTTAAGGCAAATTTTCAATCTCACAAAAATGGTTCAAATAGTTTGTAATATGTGTTGAATTTTATCACACATATTGGTATTTCAAAGATATAATATGAACTAATTTTTGTGGAATTTATATGTATTTTATGGGATATTTTAGAAGTCAAAAACCCTAGTTTTTAAATCCTATATTAGCTGGACTGGCTGTCTGCCGGTCGGCCGGTGCGGTCGATTGACGTGCATAGGACATGCACGCAACCAAGCTGGAAGGCTGGTCGACCGGGTCGGTCGACCGCCAGAGAGCTTCTGCTCTATGGAAAAGGCCCAGGCCGACCAACCGGTCGACCGACAGAGAGTTCTGCTCTCTGTATCCAGCTCCGGTCGACCGATCAGTCGATCGGCCAGAGAACCGTTGCTCTCTAGATCTAGGCCCGGTTGACCGAGCGGTCGATCGGTGGGCTTAATAGTCATAAATTTGACCGTTCGACCGGAAGGGCAATTTTGCCCTTTGCCTGCTGCCAACGGGCAGATTGTTATGGGGCTATAAATACCCCATATTTGAGTTGGTTTTTAACAAGTTTTTCAAGAGCAAAAATTCTCATTCTTTCAGTATTTAATACAAGTTTTTAAAAGAGTTTTTAGAGCCTAAAGATTGATCTTATTTGTTTTTAAAAGAGTTGGAAAAATCAAGAAAAGGAGAAGTCTTTGGGATTGATTTTTTATCTTCATTTTTATATCTTTTCTAGAAGTTTTTCTAAGAGTTTTTTCTTGTGTTTTTGATTTCCAAACTCTTTCTTTTTCTCACACTTGAGCAATCTATCTATCCTATCTATTAGGATCTAAATTGGTTTGTGTTTGTTATAACCACCAAGTGTTGAAAACTTTTCATTCTTTGTGATATCCCTCTAGTGAGAGGTGATTGTATTGAGATCCCTCAAGTGAGAGGTGATAGTGGAAGTTGTGTTCCCTCTTAGTGAAGGGGTGGAGTTGTGGCTTTGTGCCTATCCCTCATTTGTGAGGTTGATCATTATTTGGCTAAGTACCTATCTCTCTAAGTGCAGAGGTGATTTGTTTTGTGCTTTGCCTCTAGTGAGAGGTTGTATTAGTTGAGAGAGGAGTTGTGTACTCCCAAGTTGTATTTGCCCAAATCCTCAGTAGAGGTTCCTTGTGTGGGAAGTCCTGTGTGGACGAATTAGTGAAAATCCTTCTGTGTGAAGGCGGGGACGTAGAGCTGTGTGCTCGAACCTCGAAACATATTCGTGTGTTTGCATTTGATCCACTTTCTCTAGCTCTCTCTTTTATATTGTACCTTGCATCATTCATATTGCTCATTCATACTTATATGCTTGGTATTGTTGTTTGTGTGCCATACTTGTGTTAAACCAAGAGAGTTTCACATAGCACCTCAACTCTTATTCAGAGGAATCAAGAGGAGTTAGTCCAGAGCCCTTCACCGGGAATTCAACTGCACTCTTTGGTTACACTAAGTGCGTTGCATTTAGTTTTTAAATCCGCATTATTTATCATTAGATTAGCCTTACACCTATTCACTCCCCTCTAGGTGTACTTTCAATTGGTATCAGAGCCTACGCTCCTGATATTAGGTTTAACCATCTAGGAGTGAAATCTTGATTTTGCTAATCTGCATTTACACACATATAGTTTGCATTCATGGATAGACCTCCCATGTTTGATATCTCAAAAATTGATATATGGAAGGTCATGATGAGTTGGCATTTAAAAGCCATAGTTTTTAAAGTTTACCTTGCCATTACCAAGGAATCCTACCTTAGTAATGCAAGCATTTAGAGGCCAATGCACTGGCCCTAGAGGCAATTAGAAAATCACTTAGCAAAGAATATTTAAACATGGTTTTTCATTGTGATTCCGCCTTTGCAGTGTGAAATATCTTGACCTCTCTAAAGCTTCAATTGCCAATCCAAGTGGAGAAGGAATTTAGTGGAGAAGAGTCCGACCAACATTGCTTCATGGTTTAAGGGAATTACTCCCTTGTGGTACATCAAATACTCAACTAGATAGTGCTAGTTCTTCTTATGATGAATATATTGATGCCGATGCATTAAATGAAAAACTTTTCATTGTTTGTGAAAAATTGTTATAGAAATATAAAGCTTTGAAAAAGAAAAGTTTTGAACTTAATAAAAAAAATGAGGATTTAGTTTCAAAACTTGATGTAGCTTTGCAAGGGAAGATTGAGATTTCAAATGAACGTGATTCATTGAAATCTCAACTTGAACTTGCCTTAAATGAAAATAAAATTTTGAAAAATAAAAATGATTGTGAAAATGTTTTGAAGAAAAATGAGACTTTAACTTCAAAACTTAATTTTGTTATAAAAGAGAATGAATCTTTGAAAATGAAAATTGCTTTAATTTCAAAGGATTTGGATTTGATTTCTAAGAAAAATATTTCTTTATAAAAGAATATAGATTCTCATGTTTGCCATGCTAGTATAGCTTCACCACCTAGTGTATCTATTGCATGCACCTCTTCTTCTAACATAGAAAATGATATAAATATTTTGAAGAAGAATGTTGATTGTTTGGGCTCCACTTTGAGCCAATGTGCCATGAACCACACATGTTTGGAATCCATGTTTCGCAAGAAACAAGTTCCACTTATGCATGCACACAAACCATGGCATACACATGCTCCTCACGTTCACACTCATAACACTATGTATGCTCATGTGTACACTTGTACACATTGTGGACGTAAGGGCCACCTTGCTAAATTTTGTTATGATAAAGTATATGATGTAAGCAAATAGATTTGTTTGGGTTAGGAAAGGCGTTAACCCCCATGGACCCAAAAGAGTATGGGTACCAAAATCCACCCTTATTTTATTTGATGTAGGTGTGGACTCTCACATGACATGAGAGTGATGGTGCCTTAAGGTGGATGCATTCCGAGCTTAATGGTGACTATTTTAGATGCATCACTTTTAAGGAGAGTTTGGTCGGAGGACCACCTTAGTTTGGAGACATAGAGATGTACCTCATGGTTTTGGTAACAATCTCTAACCCTCATTTATGTTTACATACTTTCATTATTGATTTTAACATGTTTTGATGTTTCATGATTATTATGATAAATGTCAAGATAATTAGATTAGTGATATACTTGATTAGTATTTGAGATATACCCATATTTTGTATGGACAATTATTTTTGTGTACTCACTTTAGTTTATTTATTGCTTATGTCCTAGTCTAATACATGTGTTTTTACATAACGATCACATTGGTTTTGGTTTATAGGTTTTGCACTTCATGATTTGATTACATTTTTAGATATAGTTTTCATTAAAACTTGTGTATATACTTGTACAACTAGTGAGCCACAAATAGATTATTATATGTTTGTACCCATTAGATGTACTAGTATAGCCTAGTTTTAATGATTCATACATTTTGACTTGTATTCCCTATTTTGTACATGTTTTCATTAATATGTGTTTAACTTCATGGATATGTTAATTTTATCTAAAACTATTGGATATACATGTATAACCTTGAGTCATTTGCTTTTCATGCAAAAATCTCTTTATAGACTCAATTATGTTTGGATATGTATGTATACTTCTAGTTTTGACAAAACATACATATGCCTTGAAATTAGTATCGTTTTGACGAAAATTAAATTTTGAAATGGAATTTCATATTGAGCTTAAATGCCTTATTTTCATGATGTTGATTACATGACTTTATACACTCACATTACTTGATGTTTTCTCATGACTTTATTTTCATGAGTATGATATGTGCTTTATAGATTTTGAGTGTTGATGATCGTGTGACTTACATGTTTTTCATAGAATATATTCTTATTTTATTTCTTACTTGAAGGATTTCGTACTAGTTTTCTAATTTTATCATATAACTAGTTTATATTCTTCATTTTGGTAGAGTTTTCAAATATGTTAAACTTATTTTCAAATTTATTTTTGAAAACCCCTTCCTCTCTATGGGCGGTTGATTGTGTGACCATGCCTTGTATGCATTATTGAAAATCAATTTAAACATGTGCATGAAATGGGTTGTAGGGAGTATGAGTTATACACTTGATTTTCATTGTGTTTTCAATTGGTATCACAATTGATATTTATTTCGTATACTCATATTTGTTTCTATATATGTATGCTTCAACTTCAAATAGTATCAATTTTGATTGGTATTTAACTTTTCATACATATATATGTGTTTTGATTGTGCTTACTATATCTCTATATCTTTAAGCACAAATTTGGTTATGCTAAGCTTGATTTAATCCTTAATAACAATTATTTTTTCAAATTGGTATCTTATACAAGCTTATGCATCGTTTTTATTAGTATTTCATAAAGGGGAGAAAATTTATGTTTTACATTTCAATCGATTTTGTTTACAATTGGTATCTTACTCCCACTCTTTATGTTGAAAAATTGATATCTTAGTTTTCATTTGGTTTCCTATGCTCCTAATGAAAATTATTTTCAATTTGTATATGTTTCATTTTCAATTTGGTATCAAGAATCTTAAATTGATATTATTCTCTATTTGGTATCTTTATTGTAAAATGATTTTAGTGTTTAACCAAAAAGATTGGTTTATGTTTTTCAATTGGTATCCAAACAGTAAAATATTTTCAATTGGTACTAATTTTTACAATTGGTATCAAGATTACCTATAATTTATATCTTTCAATTGATATCAAAATTTTTGTTGGTTTCTTCAAAATGTTTTGTTTATTTCAAATTGGTATCATAAATTGGTATCATGATGTTTCGATGTATACCTTCATGCTAAATTGATATATTTTTCAATTGGCATCATAATGTTTTAATTTGTATTGCTTATATGCAAGGGAAGCTTAATATCTCCTCTATATATTGATTCATGTTGAGTGTATGTCATATTGAAGTGATTGACCTTTCTTTGGTATGTAGTACACGTGTATAGAAGGAGCTTCACATTTTCTTTTATACATTACATATTATGCTTTATGTGGTTAGGGTTTAGTCATCTCTTTTCATATAAATGCATGTATGCAGGGGGAGTTAACTTCACGTCTTTCCTCTTCATGAATGTATATAGCATATATACCTTTATTGTTTGATTTATGCAAAAAGAGAGAAAAATATTATTTATGCTCTTTACTGTTTGTACCCTTTGTTGATGAATTGAAAAAAAGAGGGAGAGATATTTTGGAATTTTATATATACATGTTTATTTATATGCATGTTTGTTTAAATTTGTTATCTTTTATCATTAGTATCAAGAGCATCTTTTGTTGATATCAAGAGTTTTTATTAGTATCAAGAGCAACATTTTTTAAGAACATTTTTATTTTAAAATTGGTATCAAGAGCATGCTTATTTCATTGGTATCAAAGATTATGTTTTTTCATTTCCTTATTTTATGCATGTTTATGCATATTTATGTTGAGCATTCATTGAATATATGATTGTTTATTGCTATGCATGAGTTAAGGGGGAGCTTCTATGAAGCTTAACTTAAATCCATGCATATATAACTCCATGAGTTTTGTCATCATCAAAAAGGGGTGATTGTTGGCCCAGAGGCCCTTCACCCTAGTTTTGATGATGATTAACTTATGTAGTTATTATTTACTAATAATCTTGTGATATTTAGTTTCAGATATTTGATCAAGATATTAGTAGGTGATTAGCTTCAACAAAGGTGTTTTGGAGCTTTCACATGGTGATTCAAGAGCTCGAGTGTCATGTTCACATCTAGCACTCGGTTGGAGTCAAGCTCGGTGGATCAGGTTTGGGTCGAGTCAGTTTGGAGACGGAGTTCTATAAGAAGACCTCGATTTGTTTAGTTTAAGTTTGTTTAGATCTCATTGTAAAGATTAGATAGTGTGATATGCTCAAGTTCACAATATACACACAAGTTTCATGTTTTGGTTTTTCGATTTAACTGATCTTAGTTTTTTAGTCAAAAACATAGATATAAATCTTTACATGTATATTAGATTCTATTGATTGGTCGCTAATGTTGCATATTTAATATCATATGTCTATACTTATTATAGAATAAAAGACTGCATTGTCCTAATTAATTGTTTAATTTATTTGCAGGCCCAATCTTTAAGGAGATGAATAGAAATGAGCCCAAAGCCCGCTAAAATTCTGAATTAAATCAGAATTAATTCACACCAAGTAAATCAGGGCAAAATCAAGAGGTGGAAAACCGGTTGAGAAGAATCCTCTCAGAATCGATCGGTTAAAGCCAAGAATCCAAGGCCATTTCGTCAGAATCTGGGACTCAAACGAAGAAACTAACAAAGGATAAAGTCAGAAGATAATCCCAAGATGACCCACGAACAGGGTGTGGCCATCTGGCCACACCCTGGCCGCGGAAACGCGGCAAAAGCCGCGTTTCCGCGGCAATCTTGGGGAGTTAGGGGGAGCGTTTGCTCCCCTAACCTCCCCAGGATCCTATAGATTGGGTGTTTGCCTATAAAAGGCATGTACTTGCGCTGAAAATGGGACGACCATGCAGAGTTAGGATTTAGACTAGTTCTTCATTTCTTAGTTTAGGTTTTTGTTTTACTTTTTCATGTAATTGTAATTTTCATTTATGTAAATAAGAGGAGATCAGACTTTCATCGAAGAACAAGAATGAAGCTTGAGCTGGAGTGACACCGGTGTAAGATTTATTTCTTTTCTTTGATTGTTATGAAATCGAATCGATGTTTTTTCTGTGTATGTACTTCTTTTTAGTTTTCTTCGTCTTCTTCTTCTCTACTTCACTTTTCTTTTTGGTACAACTGTCTTCCAAGTGAGTCTAAAGCATCGAAAGAGCCTTGCCTTTGCGAGTGCCCCCGATAGCTCATGACGATGGAATTGTGAGTCTCTCTGTATCATTTCATGCTTGAGTATCTTGATGATGTAATGTGGAAGAGACCAAAAATCGACTCTTATGGGCTATGCGCTGATTGCCTCCAATTCAAGGTAATATCGTTGCAAAGACTCAAGGTAAGCTTTTGGTGGAAAGAAGGTGAGTAATTATTTGTATTTCTTTTCTTTTATTTCTGTAAATTAAATCACCACCTCTTCCAAATCATTCTCTTTCGACTCACTTGTACATAATCGCTTTCTTTCGCCGTTTTCTGATTTTTTTCCACTTTCTATTCTACCACTTTCTTCTTAGCTTTAACATAACTCTTTTTCTCTTTTCTTTTTAAGAAACAAAGAAGAATCTTCGTTTTGGTTTGCATTAAGATTTCAATAAAAAACGTAAACGCTTCTATCGCAAAACCCTCCTTGTGGATCACGACCCGCATAGCCACTTGCTATAGCGGTAAGAATTGAGCACTTGAACATCTTCATTCTAAGTTCTTTAATTCCGTATTTTGTGTGCAGGTTTAGCCTTAATCAAATTTTGGCGCAGTTGCCGGGGAGGGTAACGTTTTTATTGAAATCTGAATTTTTACTGAAAATTTTTTATAACTAAAACAAATTTTCTTCTCTGTTGCAGGTTACAGGGCAAGCAAAGCAGGAAAAGAAGATTGCAGTAACACATAAGTGGTCTTGGGCCTCTGCTGTAGAAAGCAGAGACCAAGGGCCCTCTGATTTGCCGCGTTTGCGTGGCCAAAGCCGCGGATCCGCGATAAAGAAGAGTTGACTACTAACAGGTTTTGTGCAGGGCTGCTTGCTTTGCAAAAACATAGCTTCCTGCAACTATATTTCCTATATGCCATCACCATAACCTGCTAATAAACCAGCAGTAAAAATTTTGTTAAAAAAGTTAAAAAAATTGATTAGACGTTTGCATCTTAGGCACGTGTCTTTTCAATTCCTTTACTTTACTGTTGAAGAGTGCTGGAGCATGGTACGTATGCATTGCATTTAGCATTGGACTCACTTCTTGGTTGATTTATATCGCTTTGAGTGAATCTTATTTATCTTGTACACTTGCACAAATTGATTTTAAGGGCAATACCCAATAACAAGATAAGGTGGGGATTTAATCACCCTTCCTTAGCCCAAAAATCAGATTCCAAGCACTCACTAACCCAAGCTTAACTTAAAAATGAGTAGACGTTGGCCCTAGGGACATCTCGGACTCAATTAGGAGATTATCCTAAGGGGAAAAAGTGTTAGAATTTGACTCCTGCAAAATCAGTGTCTAGGAAAGGGATTAAGGGCCGAAAGCCCGAAGGTTGGTGGTTATTTAATTAATGAACGTCTTTGACGGAAAACCTCCCACCAACCTTGCCCTGACCTGGCTGATTAGCTTGTGGTCAAAGTCTACATTAAACCTCCCGTGGACAGTCTAACCAGTTAGGAGTCGTCTAGGTCTAGGTCTACCCTAACTTAGTTTAGAATTTTTTTCCTCTTTTATTTGTTTGCTCATTTGTATTTTCTTTCTTTTTGTTTGTATTGTGTGATATGGCTTATAATAATAATTTTTCCAACTTCAATAATAATCCATATTACACACCGAGTTCATTTTCGGATATTACCAACCGGCATATCATGACTTTAACCAACCTAGTGTGCCGGATTGGTCTTATCCGAATCAATATAACCCATGTCCCCCATCTAATAACTATAATGTTCATAATAATTTCAACTCTTCACCGAGTCAGTGGGGATTCACCTCCCCCGAGCATAATTATCAACCAACTTGTCCTCCTTCTCCACCTAGTCCACAATATTTTCAAGATTCATACTCAGTTCCACCCATCCAAAATAGGAAACCATCAATTTTGGAAAGGAGTATGCGTGAGTCCAAACAACAATCACAAAATCTGATGGACTCACAATTTCACTACCACTTCCAAAACAACTCTTCATCTTTTCAACAAGACAATGAACCCATCAACTATGAAAAGATGCTAGAAGCCATGACTCATGCTCAAAATGCTCGTAATCGTGACATAGATATGATGGTCGAATCTCTACGTTCTCACCGTTGGACCAGTTCTGATGTCACTAACCATTCTGTTAGAGCCGAAGAGTCATGTAGTTTTGGAAATCAAGATTCCATTTCAGAACAACCATTTGAACTTGCCTAAACTCCAAATTTTGAAAAAGATATTGACAGTTTAGCAAGTTTTCCTTTTCCTGAAATAGAACTTGAAAATGAATATGATCCTGAACCCCAACTTAGTGATTCAATTCTACTTCCTGATTCGATTATGACTCCGGTATCTTCCCTGATTTCGATCTTTTCCCTGAGTCAACGTTGGATCCTGTGCCTATTCATCATGAAATTGAATCCCCCGTCTTTGAGGATCATATTGAACTTGACCAATTATACAATTTTGAAAATCTTATTGACAAATTGACAAGTTCTCAATTTTTTGATATTGAACTCAATGAGATATGTGACCTAGATTCTCATATCTGTGATCCAGTTCAACTTTTTGAATCAATATTGACTCCTGTTGTGTTACCAAACTTGAGTAATATTTTAGAGTCAGTTTTGATTCCTCCACCTATCATTCCTGAACTGGAATCACCCATATTAGGTCACATTCCATTGTTAGAAAATACATGTGGACTTGAGTTTCAACTTCTTGACTTGGACCCTATTCCTGAACCAATTTCGACTCTTGAACCTTTACTTGACTTAAGTTACCTTCCTGAGTCGGTATTAGTTCCTGTACTTTCTGAGTCCAAGTCAATCATTCTATCATTTCATACTCCTTTCTGGGACGAGGTGGTTACAAATTTGACTCCGAAATCAATTATGGAATATGAAAATTAGATGGGGTCAAATACTTAATAAAAATCCTTTATGGACAAATCTTTTTAATGGGTTATATTAAAGATATTTCTGGTGGGTTCCTCCGAGGCCTAAGAAAAGTTGATTGGGCCGCGTTTCGTGGACCAATCAGACCACCACCGGAACCACCACCTTAAGGTAACCTTTTCCTTCCCTTTCTTCTTTTTCATGCATCTATGCATTAATTCATACATTGAGGACAATGTATGAGATAGGTGTGGGGGAGGGTCTAACATAGCTTAGGTTTTCTATTTTATTAAAAACTTTTTGAAAATAGAAATAATATTTTGACATATTTTTGTAAGAAATTAAGTTAATTTTAAGGAATAGGAAAATCTAAATTCAGATTTCTTATACTTGGTCAAAATATGATTATTTGTTTGATTTTAAGGGTTAGGAAGATAATTTGTCAAAGTAATTTAGTCTTGATCTTTACCTTGATAAAGTATGCACACCTCATACACTTACACACTTAGGGTTCAAAAACAAAGATTCTTATGCCTTATAAAAAATATATATATAAAAAAAATAAAAAATAAACAAATCTAATTATTGATTAGCTAGGTGCTTTGGCCTAAGCAAGCCTTAGTATTTATGCGAAAGATGATTATATAAGTTTGAAAGAAAAAAAATTATATATATATAACCCTCTGATTAAGCTGGGTATTTGTGCCTAATAAAGCATAAGTATTCACGCCTAAAAGGGGTCCATATAATAAAACCCTTAGTTTTGTGGCCTTATTTGCTCGAGTCCTTAAGTCCTTGGGGTGTTTTTGTTGGCCCAAGAGGTTACACTCTCTTGTTTTGTGTTTTGATGATGACAAACCAAATAAGAGCTATTTGGTACTAATGAATTTGTTCAAGATAAGTTTCAGGTTTTGTACCATGTTTAGAGACCATTGGCCTAACTTTTGCAAGAACTTCTAAGTTTCACATAGCAAGGAAGGCAAATTGCACAATCAAGGAAGGATCATAGAAGAGAAGGCACTAGCAAGGCATTGGATGGCTCAAAGACTTGAAGATTGCTCAAAAAGTATTTAATCATTGTATTTTTTTTGTTTTATAGTTTGTTAAAGAATAGTGGATAGGTTTGAAGCTCTATCACACACGTTTTTGCGCACAAGTTTATTCCAAAACGTTTTCTAATATTTTATATACAAGATTTTGTCTACATTTATATCTTTATGTTTTATACTAATCTATGTTCAAAAGTATTTTTATCAAAATCAAAATCTCCTTTATATTCTTTCCAAAAACTGATTTTTAACCTGTTCCGGTCGACCGACCAGTCGACTGATTCTATGTCAGGTTTGACCGGTCGACCGTCCCAGTCGACCGTGGAACTGGCAGGTGCACGTATCCGTGTGCATGTCTGCCGGTCGACCGTGCAGTCGACCGACTGTAGCTCAGTCTGCTCTCGGTTAAAATGGGTCGACCGGGCGGTCGACCGCTGGCCTGCAACGGTCATATATTTGAACTTGCGGTCGACCGACCGGTCGACCGACAAAGCCGTTTGAAAAGTAACGGGCATTTTTTTCTGAGCTGTTTATTTTTGTCTTTTTCTCACTTAAGTGAGTTTAAATGACCTGTTTTGGGTTTAATACATTCTGATTAGCCTTAAAAATGTTTTATCTTCTAACCCTACCCCTCTCCTATAAATAGGGGTGTTTGGGGAGAGATTGGTTCACCTAATTATTACAAGAAAAATTCAAAAGTTTAAGGCATTCAAAAGAGCTTGGTTTCTTGGTTTTTGTGCTGAAATTCTCTCTCATTTTCTGAAGTGTTTTCAAGAATTCTCTGATTTCATTTTCTTTTCTCTTTACACACAAGAGCTTCATTCCTACTCATTGTTCTCTAAGGACCTTTGTAAGGGAAAAGAATTTTGAAAGAGAAAGTTTGTGGTCTTTTGACTACCAAGAGAGAACTTGTACTTGAGATTGTGGAGTTGGGTACTCCGGTGTATTTGTGACATCTTTGTGATAGTGGAAGTGGTTGGAATCCTTCTGGGGAAGGCGGGGAAGTAGAGCTGGGTGCTCGAACCTCGATAACAAATCTTGGTGTTTGCGTTTGGTTTACTTTCCTTGTTCTTGCACTACTTTCATTACTTTTGTTGCTTGCTTTTGTTTGTCATTGCCATATTCACTTGTTACCATTCATCTTGTCAATCATTGTCCCATACAACAAGGTTGCATTGCGCACCTCCAACTCATATTTACGAGGAATCAGGAGGAAGGAGTTCAGAACCCTTCACGGGGCATTCGGCTCTTAGTCTTGTTTTGGGAGATTGTTGCATCATATTTTTAAATTGTACATTGATTAGCATTATCACCTATTCACCCCCCCTCTAGGTGATTTTCAATTGGTATCAGAGCTTGGACTCTAGGTTTTGGCTTAATATCCATAGAGAGATCCTTAAAATTTGCTAATCAACATTTCTCATTTCATTCATTCATCACTAGTAAACATGGCCGATAACATCAAATCCCCACCTAAATTTGATGGACTCAACTTCCCTATTTGGAAGGTTAGGATGACTATCTTTTTGCAATCATTAGGTAGTTTAGTGGCTAAGTCCTTGACCAAACCCTATGTAGCACCCAATAGTGATGAGAGCACATGGACCGACTTCAACTTTAGAGAATATGAGGCTAACTCTAAGGCCCAAAACTCCCTTTTAACCGCCTTGAATGAGGATGACCTTACACGGGTAATTCATTGCCAATCCGCCTATGAGATTTGGCAACACTTATTGGTCACACATGAAGGGACTTCACAAGTCAAGAGAGCTAAGATAGATCTCTTGAGGTCTCAATATGAATCATTTAAAATGCTTGATGATGAATCTATTGATTGTATGATTACTAGATTCACTAAAATCACCAATGGTCTTTCTTCCTTAGGTGACGTCATCTCCAACGATCAAAAGGTGCGCAAAGTGATTCGGGCTCTTCCTCCATCTTGGGAGATAAAGGCCACCACCTTGAAGGAATTGAACGACAAAGATGAGATGGACATCATTAGTCTCATTGGGAACCTAAAGACCCATGAGATGGAGAAGAAAGCAAGAGAAGAGGCCGCTCCAACAAAGAAGAAGTCCTTAGCTTTCAAGTCTTCATCCACTCTTGAAGACGATGAAGAAGATGAAGAAGAAAATGAGGAGCTCTCCCTCCTTGTGCGAAATGTCAAAAGGATGTACCGGAGGAACAAGCTCAACTTTCGGAGAAAATTTGAAGGCAAAGAGGAGAGGAGAATTATATGCTACAATTGCCGAAAGCCCGGACACATCATGGCGGATTGCCCGGAGTTCAAGAAGAAAATGACCTCCTCCTTCAAGCCAAAGAAATCGGAAGAAAAGAAAGCGTATAAGGCAACTTGGGATTCGGAAAGCGAGTCCGAGGAAGAGGCGGATGTAGCAAATATGTGTTTCATGGCAAACACACCTAAGGTAACCCCTCAACCCCTTGATGATGAAGATGATGAATTAAGTAAGGAAGTTCTTGTACATGCTTTTGTTGAACTTTTTGAAACTTATGATAACAAGAAAATTGAATGCTTTAAATTGCAAAAGGAAGTTGCTTTTCTCAAAAATCAACTTGCTATGGTTTCTAAAGAAAAGGATGACATTTCTTCTAATCTCACTTCTATTCAAAATGAGTTGAATACCTACAAGGTTTCTTGTAAGGGAAAATCTCCTATTGTTGATGAAAAAGAAATTTCCTCTTTAAAAACTAAAATGGTTGATTTTGAAAAAGTTTTGAAAAATTGTGCTTTTAACACTAAGAAACTTGAAGAAAAATTTCTAAAAAGCACACCCGTCATGCTCACACTACACATAACACTTCTCATGCTAAATCTTTTCATGCTCACAGCTCCCATGCTCACAAATCACACACTCATTATGCTTTTAAATATGGTAGAGTATATAGATGCACATAATTTGGTAAAAATGGACATTTAGCTAAGTTTTGTTATGATCAATTAAATAGATCCAATAATCTTGTTTGGGTTCATAGCTCTAACCCTCAAGGACCCAAGAAAATGTGGGTACCAAAATCAAGTCCTAAATTGTTTGATGTAGGTACCACCAAGGCTCCAAGACGTAGGGAGCGGTGGTACCTTGATAGTGGTTGTTCAAGACACATGACGTGGGATATCAACAACTTTACAACCCTATCAAGGTACTTGGAAGGTGGCTCCGTCACCTTCGGGGATGACTCCAAAGGGACTATCATCGGTATAGGTAACATTCAAATTGGTGCATCTCCTATTATTGAGAATGTTGTTTTAGTTGAAGGTTTGAAACATAATTTGCTTAGCATTAGTCAATTTTGTGATCGTGGACTTAAAGTTGTTTTTGATGATTGTTCTTGCAAGATTTTTGATATTAAAACAAATGATTGTATTCTCACCGGTTTTCGTGATGATAATGTTTATATCATTGACATGCTTAATATTGAGTGTTCTACTAAATGCTTGAATGCTTTTGACGAAATTTCTTGGCTTTGGCATAGAAGATTAGGACATGCTTCTTTTGAACATCTTTCTAGGATTAATTCAAAGGAATTGGTGAAGGGTATTCCTTGCTTGAAGTTTGAGAAAGACCGCATTTGTGGTGCGTGCCAACTTGGGAAACAAACCAAGTCTTCCTTCAAACCAATCAAGGATATCATGTCAACTAGGCCTTTAGAATTAATTCATATGGATCTTTTTGGACCTACTAAAACTAAGAGTTTAAATGGTAGTAGATATGCGTTTGTTTTAGTTGATGATTTTTCCCGTTTCACTTGGGTTTTCTTTTTTGAACACAAAGATCAAACCTTTTCTCATTTTAAGATTTTTCGAAAAGGGTTGAAAAAGAAAAATGTTTTCCGATTTTGAAAATAAGGAGTGATAGAGGTGGTGAGTTTGTAAACCAACTCTTCATGACTTATTGTGATGAAAAGGGAATTAAGCATGAAATGTCTTGTCCTAGAACTCCACAACAAAATGGAGTTATAGAAAGGAAAAATAGAACACTTCAAGAAATGGCTAGGACAATGATAAGTGAATACGACCTCCCTCAATATTTATGGGCCGAGGCCGTAAACACCGCATGCTATATATCTAACCGTATTTATTTGTGTAAAAATTCTTCCAAAACATCTTTTGAAATGTATCACTCTAGAAAACCTAATGTTGCTTATTTCAAAGTTTTTGGATGCAAGTGTTTTGTTTTAAATACTAAAGACAATTTGGGTAAATTTGATGCTAAGGCTTATGAAGCAATTTTTGTTGGATATTCTACAACTAGTAAAGCTTATAGAGTATTCATTAGATCTTCTCGTACCATTGAAGAATCCATGCATGTTAAATTTGAAGAATCTAATGTGGTTGTTGAGAATGTTGTAGAGATTGAACCATTAGGTGAAGACATGGAGAGACTATCCTTGAAGGACTCACCCGCTCAAGAAGAAAAGCAAGAATCTATTGGTGATGTTCAAGAGGATAAGGAGGAAAGCTCTCAACCGCTTCCTAAAGCTTGGAGATACGCTACGAATCATCCTAAGGAGCTCATATTGGGTGATGCATCTAAAGGAGTCACAACGCGCTCCAAACTCCATGACCTATGTGGTAACTTTGCTTTAATTTCTCATTTTGAACCCAAAGGCATTCTCGAAGCCGAGACGGACCCATATTGGTTGCTTGCCATGCAAGAGGAACTCAATCAATTTGAGCGCAACCAAGTTTGGCACCTTGTTCCTAAACCCCACGATAGACCAATAATTGGTACTAAGTGGATCTTTAGAAACAAGATGGATGAGTCCGGAAATGTCATTAGGAATAAAGCTAGGTTAGTGGCCCAAGGTTACACTCAAGTTGAAGGAATTGACTTTGAGGAGACCTTTGCACCCGTAGCACGGCTTGAAGCCATACGGATGACACTAGCTTTTGCATCTTTCAAAAATTTTAAACTTTTTCAAATGGATGTGAAAAGTGCATTTTTGAATGGTTTTATTAATGAAGAAGTTTATGTTTCTCAACCTCCCGGTTTTGTTGATCATGTTCATCCCGATTTTGTTTTTAAACTTGATAAAGCTTTATATGGATTGAAATAAGCTCCTAGAGCTTGGTATGAAAGGCTTTCTAGTTTTCTTATTTCAAATGATTTTATTAAAGGCAAAGTAGACACTACTCTATTCACTAAGCATGTTGATAATGATATATTAATTGTGCAAATTTATGTTGATGATATAATTTTTGGTTCTACTAATGAGCTTTTGTGCAAGGATTTTGAAAAGGTAATGCAACTTGAGTTTGAAATGTCTTCAATGGGTGAGCTCAATTTCTTCCTTGGACTCCAAATCAAGCAATTGCAAAACGGGACGTTCATAAGTCAAGCCAAGTACGCAAAGGAACTTGTAAAGAAGTTTGGACTTGAAGGCTCAAAGACTTGCAACACTCCCATGGCAACTACAACCAAGCTTGATAAAGATGACCAAGGTAAAAATGTTGATATTAAATTATATAGAAGCATGATAGGAAGTCTTTTATATTTAACGGCAAGTAGGCCGGATATCATGTTTAGTGTGTGTCTTTGTGCTAGATTTCAATCGTGTCCTAAAGAGTCACATCTTATTGCGGTAAAACGCATTATTCGTTATATTAAGGGCACTATTGGGATGGGTCTATGGTATCCGAAAACCGGAGATTTCTCAATGACGAGTTATTCGGATGCCGACTATGCGGGTTGTAGAGTAGATAGAAAGAGTACTAGTGGGACATGTCAATTTCTTGGTAATTGTCTTGTTTCATGGTCCTCTAGGAAACAAAATTCCGTAGCACTCTCAACCGCCGAGGCGGAGTATGTTGCCGCGGGGGCTTGTTGTGCACAAGTCCTTTGGATGAAACATACTCTCCTTGATTTTGATTTGCATTTTGATCATATAAAAATATTTTGTGATAATACTAGTACTATACACATGACTAAGAATGCAAATCAACATAGTAAGACCAAGCACATTGAGATTAGATATCACTTTCTTAGAGATCATTTTGAGAAAGGAGATATAGTTATTGATTATGTTTCTACGGATTTGCAATTAGCCGATATTTTCACTAAACCGTTGGATTTTGCTAGATTTTCATTTATTTGTGGAGAACTTAATGTTTGTGTTATTGAATAGACATGTTTTTTCATAACCCTTTTTGATGTATGACAAAAAGGGGGAGAATAAGTTTACATGGGACAAAAATAAGTTCATTTGGTCTTGGTTCCATATGAATTTATATGTTTTGGTTTTATGAGTTTTATGAGTTTTTGTTATGAGTCTTGTGTTTTATGAATTTGAGAACTCTTGTATTTTATGTTTTATTGGTATTGTTTCAATTTGGTTTCAATTGGCATCAAGAGTATGTTTTTAATAAATTCTTGTGTTTTTCATATAGCATAATTTGAGGGGGAGTCTTCTCCTCCCCCATATTTTTGTCTATAGCCTATTTGTTTTGTCATCATCAAAAAGGGGGAGATTGTTGGCCCAAGAGGTTACACTCTCTTGTTTTGTGTTTTGATGATGACAAACCAAATAAGAGCTATTTGGTACTAATGAATTTGTTCAAAATAAGTTTCAGGTTTTGTACCATGTTTAGAGACCATTGGCCTAGCTTTTGCAAGAACTTCTAAGTTTCACATAGCAAGGAAGGCAAATTGCACAATCAAGGAAGGATCATAGAAGAGAACGGACTAGCAAGGCATTGGATGGCTCAAAGACTTGAAGATTGCTCAAAAAGTATTTAATCATTGTATTTTTTTTGTTTTATAGTTTGTTAAAGAATAGTGGATAGGTTTGAAGCTCTATCACACACGTTTTTGCGCACAAGTTTATTCCAAAACGTTTTCTAATATTTTATATACAAGATTTTGTCTACATTTATATCTTTATGTTTTATACTAATCTATGTTCAAAAGTATTTTTGTCAAAATCAAAATCTCCTTTATATTCTTTCCAAAAACTGATTTTTAACCTGTTCCGGTCGACCGACCGGTCGACTGATTCTATGTCAGGTTTGACCGGTCGACCATCCCAGTCGACCGTGGAACTGGCAGGTGCACGTATCCGTGTGCATGTCTGCCGGTCGACCGTGCAGTCGACCGACTGTAGCTCAGTCTGCTCTCGGTTAAAATGGGTCGACCGGGCGGTCGACCGCTGGCCTGCAACGGTCATATATTTGAACTTGCGGTCGACCGACCGGTCGACCGACAAAGCCGTTTGAACAGTAACGGGCATTTTTTTCTGAGCTGTTTATTTTTGTCTTTTTCTCACTTAAGTGAGTTTAAATGACCTGTTTTGGGTTTAATACATTTTGATTAGCCTTAAAAATGTTTTATCTTCTAACCCTAGCCCTCTCCTATAAATAGGGGTGTTTGGGGAGAGATTGGTTCACCTAATTATTACAAGAAAAATTCAAAAGTTTAAGGCATTCAAAAGAGCTTGGTTTCTTGGTTTTTGTGCTGAAATTCTCTCTCATTTTCTGAAGTGTTTTCAAGAATTCTCTGATTTCATTTTCTTTTCTCTTTACACACAAGAGCTTCATTCCTACTCATTGTTCTCTAAGGACCTTTGTAAGGGAAGAGAATTTTGAAAGAGAAAGTTTGTGGTCTTTTGACTACCAAGAGAGAACTTGTACTTGAGATTGTGGAGTTGGGTACTCCGGTGTATTTGTGACATCTTTGTGATAGTGGAAGTGGTTGGAATCCTTCTGGGGAAGGCGGGGAAGTAGAGCTGGGTGCTCGAACCTCGATAACAAATCTTGGTGTTTGCGTTTGGTTTACTTTCCTTGTTCTTGCACTACTTTCATTGCTTTTGTTGCTTGCTTTTGTTTGTCATTGCCATATTCACTTGTTATCATTCATCTTGTCAATCATTGTCCCATACAACAAGGTTGCATTGCGCACCTCCAACTCATATTTACGAGGAATCAGGAGGAAGGAGTTCAGAACCCTTCACGGGGCATTCGGCTCTTAGTCTTGTTTTGGGAGATTGTTGCATCATATTTTTAAATTGTGCATTGATTAGCATTATCACCTATTCACCCCCCCTCTAGGTGATTTTCAGTTTTCTCACCCGGTGCCCTAAGACCATTTGGTTTGGGAGTCATCGATTAAAGGCTCGTTACATGGGCAGATTAGAAAGCCTAATAGAACTAAGGAATAATACCACAAAATATAATATATATATATAAATAAATAAGGCATAAGAGTTAGAGAAAATGAACCCTTAGTCAAAATTTTCACAGTCACAAGTGCATATGACTTAGGGTAAAGTAATAGACTAGATGAGAAGTACAATTTGACTCCTTACTTTGATTGATAACAAATTTTTGAATAAAGACTAAGTTTAGGAATGAAAAATTCAGTTTTCCTATAACTTATAGATTGCTTAAATCTTACAATTATATTTCAAATATTTTTCTCTTTCAAAATGCTTTTCGAAAATACTAACTCCTTATTTCTCTTTCTTTATGGATTTTTTGGGTATAATCCGCTGAAAACCCTCACGAGACAACACTCGTCCTCTAGGGGAAACCTAGAGGTTTAACGGCTTGTTCCACATGCTCAGTGCAATCACGCGACCTGCGAAAGTGGTCTAATAATCCTTAGTATAGTTTAGTTGTTTTGCTCGAGGACGAGCAAAAGATAGGTATGGGGGTGTGATTGGTCGCTAATATTGCATATTTAATATCATATGTCCATACTTATTATAGAATAAAAGCCTGCATTGTCCTAATTAATTGTTTAATTTATTTGCAGGCCCAATCTTTAAGGAGGTGAACAAAAATGAGCTCAAAGCCCACCAAAATTCTAAATTAAATCAGAATTAATTCGCACCAAGTAAATTAGGGCAAAATCAAGAGGTGGAAAACCGGTTGAGAAGAATCCTCTCAGAATCGATCGGTTAAAGCCAAGAATCCAAGGCCATTTCGTCAGAATCTGGGACTCAAACGAAGAAACTAACAAAGGATAAAGTCAGAAGATAATCCCAAGATGACCCACCAACAGGGTGTGGCCATCTGGCCACACCCTGGTCGCGGAAACGCGGCAAAAGATGCGTTTCCGCGGCAATCTTGGGGAGTTAGGGGGAGCGTTTGCTCCCCCGACCTCCCCGGGATCCTATAGATTGGGTGTTTGCCTATAAAAGGCCTGTACTTGCGCTGAAAATGGGACGACCATGTAGAGTTAGGATTTAGACTAGTTCTTCATTTCTTAGTTTAGGTTTTTATTTTACTTTTTCATGTAATTGTAACTTTCATTTATGTAAATAAGAGGAGATCAGACTTTCATCGAAGAACAAGAATGAAGCTTGAGCTGGAGTGACACCGGTGTAAGATTTATTTCTTTTCTTTGATTGTTATGAAATCGAATCGATGTTTTTTCTGTGTATGTACTTCTTTTTAGTTTTCTTCGTCTTCTTCTTCTCTACTTCACTTTTCTTTTTGGTACAACTGTCTTCCAAGTGAGTCTAAAGCATCGAAAGAGCCTTGCCTTTGCGAGTGCCACCGATAGCTCATGACGATGGAATTGTGAGTCTCTTTGTATCATTTCATGCTTGAGTATCTTGATGATGTAATGTGGAAGAGACCAAAAATTGACTCTTATGGGCTATGCGCTGATTGCCTCCAACTCAAGGTAATATCGTTGCAAAGACTCAAGGTAAGCTTTTGGTGGAAAGAAGGTGAGTAATTATTTGTATTTCTTTTCTTTTATTTCTGTAAATTAAATCACCACCTCTTCTAAATCATTCTCTTTCGACTCACTTGTACATAATCGCTTTCTTTCGCCTTTTTTTGATTTTTTTTCCACTTTCTATTCTACCACTTTCTTCTTAGCTTTAACATAACTCTTTTTCTCTTTTCTTTTTAAGAAACAAAGAAGAATCTTCATTTTGGTTTGCATTAAGATTTCAATAAAAAACGTAAACGCTTCTATCGCAAAACCCTCCTTGTGGATCACGACCCGCATAGCCACTTGCTATAGCGGTAAGAATTGAGCACTTGCACATCTTTATTCTAAGTTCTTTAATTCCGTATTTTGTGTGCAGGTTTAGCCTCAATCATCTATCTATATACGATATGCTTCAAGTTGTTTCAATATCATGTTTTTGTATTTGCATGAGTTTTGGAGAAAACGATTTTCCAATTCAAAAATCCTAGTTTTAAAAAATACGGATTTTGGTTTAAGGAAAATTTTCAATCTCACAAAAATGGTTCAAATAGTTTGCAAAATATGTGTTGAATTTTTATCACACATATTGGTATTTCAAAGGTATAATATGAACTGACTTTTGAGAAATTTATGTGTATTTTATGGGATATTTTAGAAGTCAAAAACCCTAGTTTTTAATCCTATATTGGCTGGACTGGCTGTCTCCCGGTCAACCGAGCCGGTCAACTGAGGCAGAAGTCGATCGACCGGCTTGGTTGATCAACGTGCAGGCCGGTCGACCGACCTGCACAGGACGTGCACGCAGCCAGGCTGGTGGGCCGGTCGACCGGATCAGTCGACCGCCAGAGAGTTCTGCTCTCTGTATCCAGTTCCGATCGACCGAGCGGTCGACCGGCTAGAGAGCTGTTGCTACCTGGATTCAGGCTCAGTTGACCGAGCGGTCGATCGGTGGGCTCAACGGTCATAAATTTGACCATTGGCCGGTCGACCGTCCGGTCGACCGGAAGGGCAATTTTGCCCTTTGCCTACTGCCAACGGGGAGATTGTTATGGGGCTATAAATACCCCATATTTAAGTTGGTTTTTAATAAGTTTTTCTAGAACAAAAATTCTCATTCATTTATTGTTTAATACAAGTTTTTAAAAGAGTTTTTAGAGCCAAAAGATTGATCTTTTTTGTTTTTAAAAGGTTGGAAAAATCAAGAAAAGGAGAAGTCTTTGGGATTGATTTTTGATCTTCATTTTTATATCTTTTCTAGAAGTTTTCCCAAGAGTTTTCCTTATGTTTTTGATTTCCAAACTCTGTCTTTTTCTCACACTTGAGCTATCTATCTATCCTATCTATTAGGATCTATTTTGTGAGAAAATTGGTTTGTGGTTGTTATAACCGCCAAGTGTTGTAAACCTTCTATTCTTTGTGATATTCCTCTAGTGAGAGGTGATTGTATTGAGATCCCTCTAGAGAGAGGTGATAGTGAAAGTTGTGTTCCTCTTAGTAAAGAGGTGGATTTATGGCTTTATGCCTATCCCTCATTTGTGAGGTTGATCATTGTTTGGTTAAGTGCCTATCCTTCTAAGTGTAGAGGTGATTTGTTTTGTGCCTTGCCTCTAGTGAGAGGTTGTATTAGTTGAGAGAGGAGTTGTGTACTCCTAAGTTGTATTTGCCATAATCCTCAGTGGAGGTTCTCTGTGTGGGAAGTCCTGTGTGGACGAGTTAGTGAAAATCCTTCTGTGTGAAGGTAGAGACGTAGAGCTGTGTGCTCGAACCTCGAAACATATTCGTGTGTTTGCGTTTGATCCACTTTTTCTAACTCTCTCTCTTTTATATTGTACCTTGCATCATTCATATTGCTCATTCATACTTATATGCTTGGTATTATTATTTGTGTGCCATACTTGTGTTAAACCAAGAGAGCTTCATATATCATCTCAACTCTTATTTAGAGGAATCAAGAGGAGTTAGTCCAGAGTCCTTCACCGGGAATTCGGCTATAATCTTTGGTTACACTAAGTGTGTTGCATTTAGTTTTTAATTGCACATTATTTATCATTTGATTAGCTTTACACCTATTCACCCCCCCTCTAGGTGGACTTTCAGGTTGGAGATTTCATCTACTCTGTTGACCTCATTATGCTTGAGACCCAACCTGTGTCAAATCCGCGGTCTCAAACTCCAGTAATCTTAGGATGCCCATTCCTTGCTACAGCCAATACCATAATTAACTATCAGAATGGGTCCATGCGATTGACCTTTGGAGAATTGAAGAAGGAAGTCAATGTCTTCAATTTTGGAAGACAACTCAGGGATATCAATGATCAGACTTTTGAGGTCAATTCTATTGAAAATCTGACCAGTGAGCATGAGAAAAGCATGAAGAAAGAACAGAGGCAGAGTTTGATCTGGAGTCTGAAGATTTTAATCTAGACCAGATCATAGGTTCGGCAGTGAACTGGGCGTCAAGCCCAAATGTGCCTCATCACAAGATTGAAAGTCTGGATATTACCTCCAATGAAGCAACACCTTCCCTAGAGCTAAAAGCCTTACCTGAACACCTCAAGTACGCCTACTTGGGCGGAAGGAAAACCCTGCCAGTCATCATAGCATCCCACCTGACTGAGCAACAGGAGGACAACTTAATGTCTATTCTGGGGAGACATAGGGAAGCCATGAGATGGACAATGAAGGATATCAAAGTGATGAGTCCAGCCATAGTTCCACATAGAATCATTTAACCGATGAAGTGACTCCCAGGAGGGACACACAACGCAGGCTTAACCCACTTATGCAAGAGGCAGTAAGAGCGAAAATTTTGAAACTATTAGATAATAGGATCATTTATCCCATTTCTGATAGCCAATGGGTTAGCCCTGTTCATGCGGTCCCAAAGAAAGCTGGCTTTACGGTGGTTGAAAATGAGAAAAAAGAGTTGATACAAACAAGACTACCTACCAAGATTCGTGTTTGTATCGACTATAGAAAGTTAAATGCGGCCACCTATAAAGACCACTTCCTCTACCCTTCATCGACCAAATGCTTGAACGCTTAGTTGGACATGAGTACTATTACTTCCTAGATGGGTACTCAGGATACAATCAAATCCCAATTGCTACAGAAGACCAGGAAAAAATCACGTTCACCTGCCCATTTTGAACCTTCGCTTATCGATGCATGCCCTTTGGATTGTGCAATGCTCCTGCAACCTTCCAACAGTGCATGCTCAGTTTGTTCTCCGACATGGTAGTACGTTTTCTTGAGATTTTCATGGATGACTTCTCCATCTACGGAGATTTATTTGAACAATGTCTTCATCATCTTGAGTTGGTTCTGCAAAGATGCAAGGAAAAGACCTAACTCTGAACTGGGAGAAATGTCACTCATGGTGAACACAGGAGATTGTCCTAGGCCCTGAGATTTCTAGAAGATGCATTGAAGTTGACAAGGTGAAAGTTGAAGTGATTGCTAAGTTTCCACCACCCAAAACATCAAGGATATTAGATCTTTTCTAGGGCATGTTGGCTTCTACTGCTTCTACCGACGGTTCATTAAGGATTTTAGCAAGGTCGCTAGGCCCTTAACAAACCTACTTGCAAAGGACATACCCTTTTATTTTAACGATGAATGTTTCAAGTCATGGGAGAAGCTTAAGCAAGAACTTATTTCTGCACCTATTATTTATGCTCCTAATTGGGCATAACGGTTTGAAATCATGTGCGATGCCTTTGATTTTACTATTGGCGCTGTTCTACGATAGCGCATCGACAATAGGCAGCACATGTTTTACTACTCGAGCAGGACCTTGAATGACGTCCAACAGAATTATACAGAGACCGAGAAGGAATTATTGGCCATTATCTTTGCGTTAGAGAAGTTCCGGCCCTACTTGTTAGGCTCGGAGACAGTGATTTTCACGGATCACTCGGCACTAAAATACCTCATTATCAAGAAGGAAACAAAAGCCCGACTGATTTGGTGGATCCTTTTACTTCAAGAATTTGACTTGAAAATTCGGGATAAACGAGGTATAAAAAATGTGGTCGCTTATCATTTATCACGAATTCCAAACGCACCTATCATACAAGCTCCAATCAATGAGGATTTTCTAGATGAGCACATCCTGGCCATTTTCAAGGAACCCTTGTATGTGGACATAGTCAATTACCTGGCCACTGGACAATTACCCGCTGACTGGACAAAGCAAGACTAGTGTCGCTTCATTGCCCAAGTACGGTACTTCTTCTGGGAAGAGTCGTATCTTCTTAAGATTGTCCCGACCAGATTATTAGATGATGCATCCCATAGGAAGAACAGAGGAGTGTACTAAGTTTTTACCATGAACTTGCATGCGGAGAACACTTATGTCCCCATAAGACTAAAGAGAAAATTTTACAGAGTGGGTTTTACTGGCCCACTTTGTTCAAAGACTCATTCCACTTTTGCAAGACATGTATAAATTGTCAGAAGATTGGGAAAATTTGAAGAAGAGACATGATGCCCCTGAACCCGATCCTGGAAGTTAAAATTTTTAATGTTTGGGGTATCGACTTCATGGGACCATTCCCTAATTCTTTTGGAAACTAGTTCATTTTGGTTGCTGTAGATTACATCTCTAAATTGGTAGAAGCTGTGCCAACTAAGACCAATGACAACAAAGTGGTTGTCAAATTTCTCAAAGAAAACATCTTCTCCCGATTTAGCACCCCCAGAGCGATAATTAGTGATAATAGATCGCATTTCTGCAATAGAGTTTTTGAAGCTCTGATGAAGAAATATTCCATCAATCACAAGTTATCTACTCCGTATCATCTCTAGCAAATGGGCAGGTCGATGTTACCAATCGACAGATCAAGCTTATTTTGAAAAAGACTGTCAGACAAAACTGAAAGGATTGGAACTCAACGATACATTGTGGGCTTACCGCACTACTTTTAAGACAGTCCTGGGGATGTCTCCTTACCGAATCATAGTCAAAAAAGCCTGTCATCTGCCAATAGAGTTAGAACACCGTGCCCTATGGGCCATTAAGCAACTTAATTTTGATCTGAGTTAGGCCGGTGAGTTAAGGAGACTACAGATATCAGAATTAGAGGAGATACGGAATGAAGCCTATGAGAATGCTCGGATCACTAAAAGCAGGACTAAATTTTTTCATGATCAGAGCATAAACCAGAAAAACTTTGCCCTGGGAGACAAGGTTCTGCTATACAACTCTAGTCTTCATATTTTTGCGGGGAAGCTGAAGACTCGTTGGTCTGGATCGTTCACTGTGCGCACCGTTATCCCACATGGTGCTGTGATTATTGTCGATCCTAACAACACAGAATTCAAAGTGAATGGGCAAAGACTGAAGCTCTTTTTGACCACTGAGCCTGCATCACCGGCTGATAGTATGCTGACTCTTTTTATCCCGTCATACACCTAACCACAGCCATCCACACTGCAACTAAAAAAATATAATAATTAAAAAAAGAAAAAAATAAAAATAAAAAACTTTACTTATTGTTTATATGCTTACCTCTTCTATATTTTTTTGACATTTCTTTCGCCTATTGCACTTGGCTGGCCCGAGTCGACAAAGGCGGTAACATCATTTCTTCACCCTATTTATTGCATTTGCATTTACATGACATTCATTGAGGACAATGCATTAGATAGGTGTGGGGGGGGGGTGTTAACACTTTCACTTTTTCTTTTCTTTTTCTTTTTACTAAAACAAAATAAAAAATAAAAATCTACAGAATGAAAAAAGAATTTTCATACTCTTTATAAAAAAACCAAAAGGTTATAGGAAATAAGGGAACCTTATTAAGGAATCTTTATTTTAGCCTAAATAAAAATAAAATATTGGTTTGACTAAGAGTTGGGAGGGATAAGAAAAATAACTTATATCTTTTATTTAGCCTTAGTAGAATATGCATAAACTACACACATGCTTGAGATTTAGAGACACAACTCTGAAAAAAAATGCTGAATAATTGTGCCTTAAGAAGCATGATTACTCATGCAAAAAAAATAATAAATATATATAATATATAAGTAAATCTTGATTTCGTGGCCTACTCTACTTGCATATTTGACCTGAGGGGTGTTTTCCCATCGATGCCCTAAAATCATCTTTTGGGAGTCATCGATTTAATATGTGTTACATGAGTAAAGTAGAAAGCCTAATAAAATCAGGAAAAATCGTTGAATATTAATAAAATTAAATGATATTCAAAGTTGAGTTGAAAAATCTCAAGCACAACACACTTACACATTATGCATATCTATCTAAAGCAAAACAACAGAATGAGTTAGAAGTACAAGATCCTTTCTAAATTTAAAGAAAAACCATAATTTCTTCTTTTATGAAGGCTAAAGTATAGGAAGACTTATGAGGGTTGAACCTAATTCTTATATCATTCGGACATTTTAACTTAGATGATTGAAAGTTCTTTTTCTTGAAAGAGATTTGCTTACAACTAAATATTTTTCTTCTCTTACCAGATTTTGTGGGTGCAATCCGCTGAAAATCCTTAAGAGACTAAAGGTTTAAAGGCTTGTTGCACATGCTCAGCGCAATCCGTCACCTGTGAAAGTGGTATAATAATTTTCTTATTTTTGTTTTGCTCGGGACGAGCAAAAAGATAAGTGTGGGGGTATGATTAGTCTCTAATTTTACATAATTTTTATCACATCCGTATATTTATTTGATATATAATTCTGCTAATAAAGCTTTGCTTGCTTGCTCCTAAGTTTATGGTGTGCAAATGAATAAGAAGAGTCTAAATCACCATTTAATGGGTGATTAAAGGCCTATCAAGTAGCCATGGACCTTAGGGAGGAGATTTTGTCAGCTCAGGATATCAAATCCAGAATCCAGAAGACCTAACTGACAGGAGACAGAAGGGACGACACGCTGCCCGAAGTCAGGCCCGCGCCGCCCTAAGAGGGCCGCGTTTCTGCAGCCATACGGGCTCAGGCGCACTTGTGCTTTGGGCCAGGGGTTGTCCCCTGGCCCCCTTTCCCCTGGTGCGTATAAATACCCCCAGGGGTTCTTCAGAAGGAGATATCCAGAGCTTTAGGATTTTTATGTTAGTTTGATTTTGGAGTTATAGTTGTTATTTTTCTTCTTCTTCTAGTTAGTTTAGCCATTAGAGTGAAAGAGAGAGAGAGTGTGTGTGTGTGAAAAAGTTGCATTTGGAGGGTGACAAGCTAATACAATTAATTACTTCTCTTTCTTCTTTCCATTTACTAGTTGCTTTCATTTGCTTCTATCTCTTTGTTTTAATGTAACTCCTTTTCTCTGTACCTATTCTCTCTTGTTGTTTCCTTTACTATCATGTCTAACTGACTCCTTCATTGCATGGCTAACTAACTACTAACCCACTAATCTCTAACAACTTGATTGATAACCCAAATGAGTCAATAGTATCAAACAAGCCTTATGCAAACGGGAGCTATGACATCTTAAGACGAGGGTTCTAACTCTAACTTACTTACAAGTATTAGCTCTCTTATATTTTATGCTTAACAGCTTTTTAATGATGTATAGAGTTTAAACTTTACTTGTTTTTGTAAGTTAGAGATTTTTTTTAACTTTGTCGATACCATTAGTGCACTTGTGTCTTCCCGTATTCTCGCCTTCAATTGAATCTTGATAAGGGAATATCCAAGTTTTTGCCGTGTAAAGCTAAAATTATGTAATACCCCGTTCCCAGAATACGTACTCAGTTGCGTAGATTCAGATTTTATCGATTTTCGTATTTTTTCGATTATGTTTTCCTGTATTTATTCTGTATTATGAATTCCTTATATGACTGTTTTGTTTGGATTCGGATTCGATGGATTCGGAGTCAGCCCTAGTCTGAACCGAAGGCCCGATCCTAGAGTATTACTCGATTTAGACATTCTGATAATTAGAATTGACCGATTTTAGTTTTAAATATCATTTTCCAATATTATATATTTTCTATGATTTTCTAGATTTTTCTGGAATTAAAATGAAAGTCTTCAAAACCGGTGTCGGCCAGTGCCGCTGACCGATTCCTGGATTTTTAATTCTCAAACAGTTTGGAATTTCATGATGGTCCTTTAGGTTTTATTCCTTAGAATCATATTTTCTACCTACATTCTTTTTCTGAGGATTTTATGAATTTATGAAAATTCCACCGGAGTCGGTAGATAACTGATTCCGGGATTTTTAGTTTTAAAATTATAAAGTATTTCTTAAAACGGATTTCACTATAATTCTTAGTTTAATATTCTTGATTTTTGGTAATTATTTCGGGTCGTTCCGAGATACTTGAATTTCGAACGATTCCGGTATTTTCCCGAAAGATTTCAGCATCCACGACTCAGTTCCGGGAATCCGTCACTTCCATTATTTTCACTTTTACTTCCAAGGGAATATCTTTCCTGATTCCAATTTCTTTTCCTTTTTCCTTTTCCTTCATTTCTTTCCTTCCTTCACAATCCACAAGAATTCCCATTTTCCAAAATTCCAACAATTCCAAATTCCTTTTTCTTCTTCCACCAACTCCCACCTACCCCCATTGAATGCATCTCTCTCTCTCTTCCATGGCCGGCCAAGTGGCCAAGTGAGGGACACCTCACCCTCCCCTATTTACACAAAACCCCCTCTCTTTTCATTATTTGCATCTCCTTCATAAAATCTAAAACCTATATAAACTTTCCCTTACATTTCTTTTCCTTTTTCTTTCTTTTCTCTTCTCATTTCTTTCTTCTTCTTCCTCTTCTCCAAGAGAGCCAGCCGACCCTCACCGCCGGCCAGCCATCTCGTCGCCGGCGAGGACCCCTCCCAACTCTGGCCAAGCTCCACCTCCTCCAACACCAACAACAACAACTCCTCCATCTCCTTCTTCCTCAAGGATCATCACCATCTCTACCTTTCCTCTTCTTCTTCATCATCAACCACCACCACTCCTTTTGGTAAGTAATTTCCCTCACCAAGACTTGTACAACTCTTAGTCTACTTATGTTTGCATATTCTTGTTGATTTGTGTCTTCAATTCTTGTTATTTAGCCATCAAACCCAACCCCAGAAAATCTGTTCTGTTTGCTGTTTTCCCACGATTAGTCGACTGGACCTAGACATTAGTCGACTAACTTATTTTGTCCTGTGAAACACAATTCTAGGAAACACAGTATTAGTCGACTTACCTTAGTTCCTAGTCGACTAGAGGCCCTTAGTCGACTACACCCTTGACCCTAGTCGACTAACCTTTCCTGAACCAGAAACCTTAACTCTCTGTATCTCAGATTTAGTCGACTTAACATAACTGTTAGTCGACTTGTCATGTCTGTTAGTCGACTACCCATATGACCCTAGTCGACTAACCTTTTCCTGAAACAGAAATCCAACTCTCTGGATCACAGTATTAGTCGACTACCCCATCTTCCTAGTCGACTAACCCCTCTATTAGTCGACTACCCTGTCCACCCAGTCGACTAATTATTGGCTGTCTGTTATAGTTGCTTATCTTCTTAACTTTGGATCTTATACTTGGTTCATGTGATTGTATCTTGTACCTCATGGCTCGTTACTTGATGTGTATTACTTGACTTGTCACTTGACAAACATCATCTTCCCTTCTCTCTTTCTCTCTCCTCTTCTCTCTACATATTTATATCAGGTTTGTGGCGCATCCCGAATTCCGTGGATTTTGGATCTTTTGGCATATTGGTGATTAAGGCGAGTAGTCTCGTTCTTCGCTCTTCTCTATTTGATATCCCGTTTCACCGGGACGATAAGTATTTCGCTTCTTATTTCCATATTCATGTATTGCATTACAATTACTTGTATTATGGTAGCTTCACCTTGTGCTTGTACCATGCTTATGATATGCTTGTTTCTTCATCATATACCATGCGTGGCCGACCCTTCGTGGTCGTTGGACTTTGAGTTACTTTTATGTTACCTTGCCATACCATTACCTCAGGCTAGTCAGTTGCATGCTTTTATTTAACACATGTATATCACCTGACCATCTAGTGTGTTATCACCTGACCACCTGCCATGCTACTATTTGGCAAGACCCTTTTAGTTATGCTATGACTTGCCCTGACTATTATCAATCTCTTGCCATGACTTAACCCGACTATTATCAATCCTTTGATATGCTTGGTTGTTTACTAATTATCACCACCCTGTCATGCTATCACTTGACACCCAGCATGATAACTTGACTTGTGATTATCATCTTTACGGGGACCTTGACTTATGATTCTGTGTCATGATCAGTGACTTGTTTTCCTGCTTTACATGCAGTGACTTGACTATATAGTATTTATGTACTCCTGATTCCTGATCATGTCTATTTCCTGTTTTTCCCGTAAAGTGATAATTAAACTAATGAATCCTAAAAAGGACCAAATTGCATTGGGTCGGGGGAAACATGCGGATATCGATATGTGTTCGTGTTTACAGTGGTATTAGGAATGTTGTGCAACTAAAATGTTTCCGGTCTGACCTGAGGGCCACCAGGGGACCGAGGGGAGAGCTGGCTCCCTACACCCCAGTTTTAACGGGCATACATAAGTCCCTCCTCCTGGATAAGCCTTGCGGCTGGCTTCCGTTTCCATGCAACGGAACATACTGTGACCGTGGTCCCGGGCATGTACGGGACCCACTGTAACATAGTTCGTTGATACCCCCGCTGTTTCCAATAACCACCTCGACTTGCTTATATATGGATGTATGTGGGTTGGCTGTACACCAGGTCACATACCGAGATATATGGGTCAGACGAGTAATAATAACGTGTCATAATAACCGGCTCTTTAAGTTGTAAGTAGAGGTATGTGGAATGGGACGCATACTAAAGCCTGCATCTTAAATAGCTATGAATCTGTGATGTGCCTTACCGTATTTGCTTTTCCTGGATTTTACATTGGATTTCATGTTTTATGAGTATTATGTGTAGCTCGAGTTTTATGATGCTTATGTTGTACCTGTTCTTATATACTTCATTGTGTTCTAACCTTCCTGTCATCTGAGTTTCTCACTTGTGATCCTCCTGGCTCGCCACCTGGCTTTGTATCATACTCGCCTGGGGAGTTTCACTGACTCCCCTGGATTCTCATGTCCAGGTTATGGAGCCCGGAGCGTGTGGATTTCCCCCTTTGCTGCTCAGAGTAGCGCAGCGGTGGCGTGGACCTCCAGCCGACCTTTCAGAGCTCCATCCTTCCAGACCCCCTGTATGCCTCTCGAGTTTTCCCTTAGCAAACTCGTGAGTGCCCTTTTTCTATTCATACTTGTACATTCCTTGTATACATATATGTGGACACCCTTTTATACTGTTCATATATGTATATCTTTTGTATTCTCGCATTTGCGCATACTAGTGATATGATATTCATGTAATATTGTGATCACTTCTGATGATAACTGTGTAATTGTACTATATGTGTTGGAATGTATAATGCACCACTGCTTCCGTACTCTGATTCTTGTCTGTACTGATGCTTAGCGTATATACGGGAGGGTAGTTCTGACCTACGTATATACGTTGCAGTGACGACCCCGTATCGTCGGGATCGGGGCGTTACAGGATGGTATCAGAGCTTAGGCTCTAACTTTCTCAGTACGTCCAGAGGGCAAATTAATGGTAATGAAATTTGCAACTGGAATACTTGAGTCTTGGTTATACATTCCAACTACAGGTGCAGAGTTATCTAATTCTTGACCATCCTTCCTTTGATTCCTAAATCCTTTCCATATCCCTTCCCTGTTTTGGTTTTATGAAGCCTTATACTATCTTAAGATATGACTAGACTAGAGAGGTAGTGGCTGGTTCTGCATGAAGCTATTATGTGATCCCTTCGGTGAATTCTATGAAGTTTGGTATTCTCCAGATCGATCTTGATCTGGCTATCTTTCAGAAGTCAGCAGTCGGAATTCTCTACGGATATTCTACATTCTCTACTATATCGTTCAGAGTGATTGATGCCTGGTATTCGGGATTCTTAATTATCGGTCTTCTTTATTATGCTCAGGACTATCAGGGTTTTCTTTATCTTCGGTATTCTGGCTCATTTATTGCACAGCCACGACATCAGCAGTATTATTCAGCATTATTCGAAGATTTATACAGCCGGAAGTGCGGAGGATGATTATTGTTCAGTCGACTTGAGAGCCCTACCTCTAGTGCTTCATATCTTAACCGGTATAAAATTCCACCGCTGTCCCCTTGTATTCAATTTACCCCTTAACGAAATTGCGAGGACGCAATTTTTTGTAAGGTGGGTGGATTGTAATACCCCGTTCCCAGAATACGTACTTAGTTGCGTATTCAGATTTTTCGATCGTATTTTTTCGATTTGTTTCCTGTATTTATTCTGTATTATGAATTCCTTATATGACTGTTTTGTCTTGGATTTGGATTCGTGGATTCGGAGTCAGCCCTAGTCTGAACCGAAGGCCCAATCCTAGATTATTACTCGATTTAGACATTCTGATAATTAGAATTGACCGATTTTAGTTTTAAATATCATTTTCCAATATTATATATTTTCTATGATTTTCTAGATTTTTCTGGAATTAAAATGAAAGTCTTCAAAACCGGTGTCGGCTAGTGCCGCTGACCGATTCCTTGATTTTTAATTCTCAAACAGTTTGAAATTTCATGATGGTCCTTTAGGCTTTATTCCTTAGAATCATATTTTCTACCTACATTCTTTTTCTGAGGATTTTATGAATTTATGAAAATTCCACTGGAGTCGGTAGATAACTGATTCCGGGATTTTAGTTTTAAAATTATAATGTATTTCTTAAAACGGATTTCACTATAATTCTTAGTTTAATATTCTTGATTTTTGGTAATTATTTCGGGTCGTTCCGAGATACTTGAATTTCGGACGATTCCGGTATTTTCCCGAAAGATTTCAGCATCCCCGACTCAGTTCCGGGAATCCGCCACTTCCATTATTTCCACTTTTACTTCCAAGGGAATATCTTTCCTTATTCCAATTTCTTTTCCTTTTTCCTTTTCCTTCATTTCTTTCCTTCCTTCACAATTCACAAGAATTCCCATTTTCCAAAATTCCAACAATTCCAAATTCCTTTTTCTTCTTCCACCAACTCCCACCTACCCCCATTGAATGCATCTCTCTCTCTCTTCCATGGCCGGCCAAGTGGCCAAGTGAGGGACACCTCACCCTCCCCCTATTTACACAAAACCCCCTCTCTTTTCATTATTTGCATCTCCTTCATAAAATCTAAAACCTATATAAACTTTCCCTTACATTTCTTTTCCTTTTTCTTTCTTTTCTCTTCTCATTTCTTTCTTCTTCTTCCTCTTCTCCAAGAGAGCCAGCCGACCCTCACCGCCGGCCAGCCATCTCGTCGCCGGCGAGGACCCCTCCCAACTCCGGCCAAGCTCCACCTCCTCCAACACCAACAACAACAACTCCTCCATTTCCTTCTTCCTCAAGGATCATCACCATCTCTACCTTTCCTCTTCTTCTTCATCATCAACCACCACCACTCCTTTTGGTACGTAATTTCCCTCACCAAGACTTGTACAACTCTTAGTCTACTTATGTTTGCATATTCTTGTTGATTTGTGTCTTCAATTCTTGTTATTTAGCCATCAAACCCAACCCCAGAAAATCTGTTCTGTTTGCTGTTTTCCTACGATTAGTCGACTGGACCTAGACATTAGTCGACTAACTTATTCTATCCTGTGAAACACAATTCTAGGAAACACAGTATTAGTCGACTTACCTTAGTTCCTAGTCGACTAGAGGCCCTTAGTCGACTACACCCTTGACCCTAGTCGACTAACCTTTCCTGAACCAGAAACCTTAACTCTCTGTATCTCAGCTTTTGTCGACTTAACATAACTGTTAGTCGACTTGTCATGTCTGTTAGTCGACTACCCATATGACCCTAGTCGACTAACCTTTTCCTGAAACAGAAATTCAACTCTCTGGATCACAGTATTAGTCGACTACCCCATCTTCCTAGTCGACTAACCCCTCTATTAGTCGACTACCCTGTCCACCCAGTCGACTAATTATTGGCTGTCTGTTATAGTTGCTTATCTTCTTAACTTTGGATCTTATACTTGGTTCATGTGATTGTATCTTGTACCTCATGGCTCGTTACTTGATGTGTATTACTTGACTTGTCACTTGACAAACATCATCTTCCCTTCTCTCTTTCTCTCTCCTCTTATCTCTACATATTTATATCAGGTTTTGTGGCGCATCCCGAATTCCGTGGATTTTGGATCTTTTGGCATATTGGTGATTAAGGCGAGTAGTCTCGTTCTTCGCTCTTCTCTATTTGATATCCCGTTTCACCGGGACGATAAGTATTTCGCTTCTTATTTCCATATTCATGTATTGCATTACAATTACTTGTATTATGGTAGCTTCACCTTGTGCTTGTACCATGCTTATGATATGCTTGTTTCTTCATCATATACCATGCGTGGCCGACCCTTCGTGGTCGTTGGACTTGGAGTTACTTTTATGTTACCTTGCCATACCATTACCTCAGGCTAGTCAGTTGCATGCTTTTATTTAACACATGTATATCACCTGACCATCTAGTGTGTTATCACCTGACCACCTGCCATGCTACTATTTGGCAAGACCCTTTTAGTTATGCTATGACTTGCCCTGACTATTATCAATCTCTTGCCATGACTTAACCCGACTATTATCAATCCTTTGATATGCTTGGTTGTTTACTAATTATCACCACCCTGTCATGCTATCACTTGACACCCAGCATGATAACTTGACTTGTGATTATCATCTTTACGGGGACCTTGACTTATGATTCTGTGTCATGATCAGTGACTTGTTTTCCTGCTTTACATGCAGTGACTTGACTATATAGTATTTATGTACTCCTGATTCCTGATCATGTCTATTTCCTATTTTTCCCGTAAAGTGATTGATTGAGAATTTGTTATAATGAAAATAGAGTTCAGAATTCTTCTCAATGTGAATCCGCTGTAGCTAGGGCTCAAGCGGGTCGTGATCCTCAGGGAAGGATGCGATGCAAGCTTTTCGGCCGATTCCTCGTATGCTTCAAGTAAGAAAAGAGAGAGATTAGATTTGTGATGAAAATATGGGATTAAAGACGTGGTTTTGCTGATCTTCTACCACAACCCTATTGTAAGTCAAGGCCATTGATCATCATATCGGAAGATAAGTAGTTCATCCTAGGTACTTTAGAAGATAGGCAAGCAAGAGAAAAAGGTTGTAGAATCTAACTGGCGTCACTTCTAAAAATAAAACACGTATTCATCCTAACATCTATGCACAACGTAAGAGAAGATGTATCTTGAAATTACGTTGTCAAAGTCCTTAAGCATGAAATGTGAAAATTAAAAGGTGTGACTTCAGATTAGAAAACTACTCTTCATTTTAATTTTCAAGCAAATCCCTTAAACCTAGGGTTTCTAAAAGTTCATCAATCCGATCAAAGCTCGACTACTCTAGGGTTGCTTTAAGAATTCAGCAAACCACTTAGAGGATTAGTTCTTCATCATCATATTTTTATCTTTTCAGTATTTATTTATTTTTTTTTTATTTAATAAGAAAGATTGCACAAGAAAGAAAAACGAAAACAAGAATAGATCGAAGATTAAAACCGAGAGAGATATGACAAAAGAAATAAAATAAAGTGCAGAATTTAAACAGAGAACAAAAGAGTGACCTTTTATTTCGATGAATTGCCGGTTACACAATTGTCTCCTTCTTCTCCACAAAAAGCATGAAAAGAAAAATTACAATTTTCGCAGAAATTTAGAAATAGCTAAAGAAAAACCCTAGTTCCTCTCTGGATCCCCTTTACGTTGCGAATACACAGATATTTATAGGGCAGAAAACCACAGAGTCCTGGATAAACATCACCACCAAAATTGGTAAAGGGATAAGATCGTATTGCCGCGGATCCGCGGCTTTTGCCGCGGGTCCGCGGCAATCTGGTGGCTTCTGGCCACGCGCTTTGGCGCGTGGCCTCTCCTGGTCCGTCCATGGGGGCGCCTGCTTCTGGAAAGTGGATCCTGGCCTTTTGAATCTAGATTTTCGTGATAACTTGGTGATCAAGTTATCCCTAATCTAGATTTCTTCAAATTTCCTTTCCACGAATTTCCTTCCTATCTTGGCTTTTTATCCTTATCCCGCAGGTGTTTAGGGTTTGATAGAAGTCTATCCAACCCTAATTTCTGATATTTGCAATTTTTATCCCTTGTATTTGCATTTTGAATTTCTGTATTTGCGCTTCTTTACCTGGCTTCAAACATGGGCTTGGATCTTGGGCTTTTGGGCTCTTTAGACTTTATTTCTTTATTAATTTGATAATTCGAGGCCTGCACATATTAAATAAAGAATTATTAATAAATGTGCATTATAATATGAATAAATGTGCTAATGCGATGGTATATATGATGACAATGATGCATTTTTCACTACCTATCACACCCCCACACTTATCTTTTTGCTCGTCCTCGAGTAAAAATCAAAAAGAAAGAGAAAAATCTAATCTAGCTAACTCACTTTCGTAGGAATCACGGTTGCACTTAGCATGTGCAACAAGCCGTTAAACCCCTAGGTTACCCTAGAGGACGAGTGTTGTCTCGTGAGGGTTTTCAGCGGATTACACCCACAAAATCCATAAAAAGGAGGTATTTGAATTATATTTGAAGAGACTAAGTAGTCTATAAGTTTTTAGGATCCTCATTTTTATTCATTCCTCAAACCTAGTCTTAATAAAGTCAATTGTTGTCCATTTTAGGTAAGAATTAAAATTGAATTCTAATATAGTCTTTTTCGTTACCGAAAATCATATGCATCCTTTTGTTTCTACTAGGAACTCCTTAACTTGGACTCTCATGCCTCTTTATTATTTTTATAACATCATCTAATTTTCTTTCGTATAAGTATCAAGGCTTCTTGAGGCCCTAATACCTAACTAATTGACTTATTAGATGTGTTAATATATATATATATTTTTTTTTGCATGTATAACTCATCTAATTTTCTTTCGTATAAGTATCAAGGCTTCTTGAGGCCCTAATACCTAACTAATTGATTATTAGATGTGTTAGTACATATAAGTAATTTTTCCTTAGTTCCCTCGGACTTTCTAATCCACCCATGTAGCGAACTTAAAGTCGGTGACTCCCAAACCGGTCGGTCTTAGGGCACCAGGTGAGAAAACACCCCGCGGACTCAAATTCAAGTGAACTAGGCCACAAAACTAAGGTATTATATTTTTTTTTTTTTTTTATTTTTTCATTCACCTTTAGGCGTGAATACTTATGCTTCTTGAGGCACATGTATCCAGCTTTATTAGTGATTTTTTTCTTTTTTTTTTTTTATATATGAGGCACAAGGGTCTTTGTCTTAGAATCCTAGATATGCATTAGGTATGCAATATTCATTAAGGTAAAAATCAAGACTAATTATTTATTCAATTTCTCCTCCTATACCTAAAATTTAAACAATTTATTTATTTTGACCAAGTTTTTAGAAATCCTAATCATGATTTTCCTAATCCTTAAAACTAACTTAGAATTCTTTCAAAAAATAAGTCAAAATATTTCCTTTTTATAACATTTTTTTTTTTGTTTTTAATATTTATTAGCAATTTTTTTTTTTTTATTTTTTTTATTTTTTTTTAAAATGTTAGAACAAATAAAGAGAAATTTTTTTTTTTTTTTTTTTTTTTTTTTTTTCTATGTTAGTAAACCCTCCCCCACACTTATCTCATGCATTGTCCTCAATGTATGAAATGCATGAATGCATGAAGAAAAATGTAAAGAGAGGCAAAGAATAATAGTATACCATAATATGTACAACACATGTATCACTCTCACCTAGAGCTGCTTAGGATTCATCCCTCTAGCTCGTTTCCCATCATTCCAATGGGTTCTCTTTATAAGGCACAATGGGGAGACCAACATTTTGTTTTAAAATTCTCTCCCCCCAGTTTCATCTTCTTTAGGCTCTTCCTCATCATATGTCCACCTCCATTATTCAAAAATTCATCACACCTTTCAGTTGGAACTTCCTTGCCGAGAAATTCTAGCTCAGTTCCGTACATCTCCTCAAAACTTAAATCAACACTTTTTCCTGGAAGTGAATAATTAACCAACATCTCCTTAATCGGTGTATCTAAACATAGGAGTTCTTCTTCAAAGAGACTTTCGAAAGTTAAGTCAATCGGAGTTTCTTGAACTATATTCTCATGCGATATTTCAGTGCTTGGCTCTTTGAAGATACTTAGATCAAATCTTCGTTTTTTAAATGGAACTTTAAAATTATAATCCTCAACATGTGTCATCTTATCACTCAAATCGCACTTATCCTCAAATAACTTGTCAAGAAATAGAGACTCATTTTCACTTTCTTTTTCACAAATGTTCTCGATGAAGTTCACCTCAAATGTTTGGTCTTTATTCTTACGAGATTGGTTTTCCAGGTTGAAGACATTGACCTCTTTAGTCATGTTTCCAAAAGTCAACCTCATGGATCCATTCCTACAATTTATGATCGCATTTGCAGTTGCAAGGAACGGACGCCCTAGGATAACGGGAGTTTGAGACCGAAGAGTGGATACAGGTTCGGTCTCCAGAACAACAAAATCTACTGGGTAGATAAACTCCCCAACTTGGACGAGCACATCGGTAATTTCTCCTTTGGGAATTTTTATGGATCGGTCAGCCAATTGGATTGTAACCTTAGTCGGACTAAGTTCGCCCAACCCAAGTTGTTGGTAAACTGAGAAGGGGAGTAAGTTGATACTTGCTCCCAAATCAAGAAGTGCATGCTTAATTGCAGTTTGACCTATTGTGCAAGAGATGGTGGGGCAACCAGGGTCTTTATACTTGACAGGGATCTGGTTAGACAATAGCTCACTAATGTTAGTGGCTAGAAAAACCTTCTTGGGCACATTAGTCTTTCTCTTCTTTGTGCACATGTCCTTAATAAACTTGGCATACTTAGGGACTTGTTGAATTGCATCAAGAAGAGGTATATTGATCTTAACTTGATTAAAAATCTCTCGTACCTTATCCATTTGTGCACATTGCTTATCTTTAAGCCTATTTGGGTAGGGTGCGATGGGCTTGTGCATATCTTCGGCTGACTTGTCTTTTTTCGTGTTGTTGGCATTAAGTTGGGATGGAGTGGGATCAGGCAAGCTGAATGCTTGTTTAGAACTTGATGGTGTTGATACTTGGTTATCAACTTGTTTTCCCGACCGCAATGTATGAATCGCATTGCACTGACTCATATGATTCTCTTCAGCCAAGTGAGCTTGACTAGAGTTCCTAGGGTTTGGGAATGGTTGACTAGGTAGAGTACCCTTTTGCCTTTCTTGCTGATTCATTTGCATCTCTATCCTAGTCAAGACTTGAGCCAGCGTGTCATTGCTTTTAACGATAGTGTCCACCTTTCTTTCCAGATTGGAGAGCCTTGTTTCCATTTGTGAATATTGGAAAGAGGGTGGAGGATTTGATAGGGCGGATTTTGGAAATTGTTGGAGAATTTGGGCCTAGTTTGATCATTGTTACTTTGGCCCCATGACAAATTGGGATGGTTTCTCCAACCGGGATTGTAGGTGGGCGAATATGGATTGTTGGCGGGCAGATTGTTGGCGGGCCTTGTGAAGGCCGCACTCGTATGTTCGGGCAAGCATTGATGCGCGATGAAGACAGGACATTCCTCGAACACATGGTTCCTATCTTGACAATAAGTACAGCCCGCCGAAGATGTTGGGCTGACTTGGTTCACAGAGACTGGCTCCTTAGTTTCAAGAGCTTCTAGTCTACGCATAACAGCAGCTAACTTAGCATCTTGTGCTATGTTGGCCTCAATGGAATGAATACCTCCTTTTGAAGAAGTGGGGTCATTAGTCCTAGATTTCTCAGGAGTAGGGTCCCACTGGATGGCTTTTTCAGCTAAGTCCTCAAACAATGACCATCCTTCATTTTCATTCTTTTCCAGAAATCCTCCTTGACACATGGATTCTAACAATGTCTTAGTAGAATAATCTAATCCATCATATATGACTTGGCAAAGTCGCCATTTCTCTACCCCATGATGGGGACATTGGGCAAGGAGGTCCTTAAACCGCTCGAAGTATTTCCAAAAAGGCTCATTGGCTGTTTGCTTAAACTGTAGGATATTCTTCCTAATCAGTGCAGTCTTGTGAACGGGATAAAATTTCTTCAAGAAGGCCTTGACGAAACTGTCCCAAGTGTCTATAGAACCAACCTCTAGACTGTAGAGCCATTTCTTTGCTAAATCTTTCAAAGCAAAGGGGACAAACCTAAGCTTAATGGCATCTTTTCCCAACTTAGGCATATTTATCATTAAACATACTTCCTCAAATTCCCTTATGAAGAAGTATGCATCCTCTGATTCAAGTCCATGAAACTTAGGAAGGGTGTTGATATATTGTGGCTTAAGCTCAAATGGGTCAACACCTTCATTACTCAGTTTGATGCAAGAAGGAATAGAGGTTCTAAGGGGATAGAACCTATCTTGGAGAGATGGCGGTTGAGCCATGAGAGAGTCGGGCTTGAGCTCGGGTGGTGAACTAGTTCTAGTTAGCCTGGATGTGAGTGGGTCTCTCGACCAAGCGGTCATGCACAATCAGCAAACAAGTTCACCCAATTAATCAAAAAGAAAAAGAAAAATAAACAAAAATCCTATTCTAGGGTTATCCTTGACCTAGACGACTCCTAACTTTAGACTGTCCTTAGGAGGTCTATTGTCGACGTTAACCACGAGCTAATCGGCCAGTTCAGGGCAAGACCGGTGGGAGGTTTTCCGTCAGAGACGTTCCTTAATTAAATAACCACCGTTCTTCGAGCTTTCGGCCCTCAATCCCTTCGCTAGACACCGATTTGGCAAGGGTTAATTTCGAACAACTTTCCTTCTTCGGTCAATCTCCTATTGAGTCCGAGTTACCTTAGGGCCAACGTCTAGTCAAGTTTTAATTAGGGTTAGGGTTGTGAGTGTGACTGGTATGATTTGTGGGCCAAGGAAGGGTGATGAAATCCCCACCTTATCTTTGTTATGGGTTATGCCCTTAAAATGGATTAGTGTACGTGTAAAGCGGTAGAAAAGTAATCACTCAAGAAAGCGGTAAACAAACAAGAGTGCTTCCTAATCTATATGCTATGCAGAACGTACCTTGTCGCCAGCACTCTTCAACAGAATTAAAGAATTAAAATAGACACGTGCCCTAAAATGCAAGAGTCTAAAAATATTTTTTTTTTATTTTTCCAACAAATAGGTTAATGTTAATTATTAACAGATGCAGAGTGATCACAGAGATAAAATAACACAGCAGAAAATAGAATTTTTGCACTGCAGAGCAATCTGCAGAAAAATCTGTAAGTAGTGCACTACAAGTGCCGCGGAGGCGCGGCTTTTGCCGCGTTTCTGCGGCAAACTTGTAGGTCCAAGTGCTCTGCCTTCGAGGGCAGAGGCACTGGATAGCAATATGTGTCTTCTGCTATTCTGTTTCTGCTTCCTGTTCTCTGTACCTGCAACAGAAGAGAAAGAATGATTAGAACGAGAAATCGTGCCGTTCCTTCCCCGGCAACGGCGCCAAAATTTGATTGAGAATTTGTTATAATGAAAATAGAGTTCAGAATTCTTCTCAATGTGAATCCGCTGTAGCTAGGGCTCAAGCGGGTCGTGATCCTCAGGGAAGGATGCGATGCAAGCTTTTCGGCCGATTCCTCGTATGCTTCAAGTAAGAAAAGAGAGAGATTAGATTTGTGATGAAAATATGGGATTAAAGACGTGGTTTTGCTGATCTTCTACCACAACCCTATTGTAAGTCAAGGCCATTGATCATCATATCGGAAGATAAGTAGTTCATCCTAGGTACTTTAGAAGATAGGCAAGCAAGAGAAAAAGGTTGTAGAATCTAACTGGCGTCACTTCTAAAAATAAAACACGTATTCATCCTAACATCTATGCACAACGTAAGAGAAGATGTATCTTGAAATTACGTTGTCAAAGTCCTTAAGCATGAAATGTGAAAATTAAAAGGTGTGACTTCAGATTAGAAAACTACTCTTCATTTTAATTTTCAAGCAAATCCCTTAAACCTAGGGTTTCTAAAAGTTCATCAATCCGATCAAAGCTCGACTACTCTAGGGTTGCTTTAAGAATTCAGCAAACCACTTAGAGGATTAGTTCTTCATCATCATATTTTTATCTTTTCAGTATTTATTTATTTTTTTTTTATTTAATAAGAAAGATTGCACAAGAAAGAAAAACGAAAACAAGAATAGATCGAAGATTAAAACCGAGAGAGATATGACAAAAGAAATAAAATAAAGTGCAGAATTTAAACAGAGAACAAAAGAGTGACCTTTTATTTCGATGAATTGCCGGTTACACAATTGTCTCCTTCTTCTCCACAAAAAGCATGAAAAGAAAAATTACAATTTTCGCAGAAATTTAGAAATAGCTAAAGAAAAACCCTAGTTCCTCTCTGGATCCCCTTTACGTTGCGAATACACAGATATTTATAGGGCAGAAAACCACAGAGTCCTGGATAAACATCACCACCAAAATTGGTAAAGGGATAAGATCGTATTGCCGCGGATCCGCGGCTTTTGCCGCGGGTCCGCGGCAATCTGGTGGCTTCTGGCCACGCGCTTTGGCGCGTGGCCTCTCCTGGTCCGTCCATGGGGGCGCCTGCTTCTGGAAAGTGGATCCTGGCCTTTTGAATCTAGATTTTCGTGATAACTTGGTGATCAAGTTATCCCTAATCTAGATTTCTTCAAATTTCCTTTCCACGAATTTCCTTCCTATCTTGGCTTTTTATCCTTATCCCGCAGGTGTTTAGGGTTTGATAGAAGTCTATCCAACCCTAATTTCTGATATTTGCAATTTTTATCCCTTGTATTTGCATTTTGAATTTCTGTATTTGCGCTTCTTTACCTGGCTTCAAACATGGGCTTGGATCTTGGGCTTTTGGGCTCTTTAGACTTTATTTCTTTATTAATTGATAATTCGAGGCCTGCACATATTAAATAAAGAATTATTAATAAATGTGCATTATAATATGAATAAATGTGCTAATGCGATGGTATATATGATGACAATGATGCATTTTTCACTACCTATCAGTGATAATTAAACTAATGAATCCTAAAAAGGACCAAATTGCATTGGGTCGGGGGAAACATGCGGATATCGATATGTGTTCGTGTTTACAGTGGTATTAGGAATGTTGTGCAACTAAAATGTTTCCGGTCTGACCTGAGGGCCACCAGGGGACCGAGGGGAGAGCTGGCTCCCTACACCCCAGTTTTAACGGGCATACATAAGTCCCTTCTCCTGGATAAGCCTTGCGGCTGGCTTCCGTTTCCATGCAACGGAACATACTGTGACCGTGGTCCCGAGCATGTACGGGACCCACTGTAAACATAGTTCGTTGATACCCCCGCTGTTTCCAATAACCACCTCGACTTGCTTATATATGGATGTATGTGGGTTGGCTGTACACCAGGTCACATACCGAGATATATGGGTCAGACGAGTAATAATAACGTGTCATAATAACCGGCTCTTTAAGTTGTAAGTAGAGGTATGTGGAATGGGACGCATACTAAAGCCTGCATCTTAAATAGCTATGAATCTGTGATGTGCCTTACCGTATTTGCTTTTCTGGATTTTACATTGGATTTCATGTTTTATGAGTATTATGTATAGCTCGAGTTTTATGATGCTTATGTTGTACCTGTTCTTATATACTTCATTGTGTTCTAACCTTCCTGTCATCTGAGTTTCTCACTTGTGATCCTCCTGGCTCGCCACCTGGCTTTGTATCATACTCGCCTGGGGAGTTTCACTGACTCCCCTGGATTCTCATGTCCAGGTTATGGAGCCCGGAGCGTGTGGATTTCCCCCTTTGCTGCTCAGAGTAGCGCAGCGGTGGCGTGGACCTCCAGCCGACCTTTCAGAGCTCCATCCTTCCAGACCCCCTGTATGCCTCTCGAGTTTTCCCTTAGCAAACTCGTGAGTGCCCTTTTTCTATTCATACTTGTACATTCCTTGTATACATGTATGTGGACACCCTTTTATACTGTTCATATATGTATATCTTTTGTATTCTCGCATTTGCGCATACTAGTGATATGATATTCATGTAATATTGTGATCACTTCTGATGATAACTGTGTAATTGTACTATATGTGTTGGAATGTATAATGCACCACTGCTTCCGTACTCTGATTCTTGTCTGTACTGATGCTTAGCGTATATACGGGAGGGTAGTTCTGACCTACGTATATACGTTGCAGTGACGACCCCGTATCGCCGGGATCGGGGCGTTACAAATTAAAGGAAGAACTTTCACTCAATTTTCACGTGAATAGTTTCTATGCATAAGAGTTATACTTACCTATGATCCACCGTGAGGCCACATCTTTAAGAAGTTAGAGATTAGTGGGAGCACTTAGTAGAAAGTTAGCCATGCGCTTTTGCCATTAAGAAAAATCATTTTTTACAAACTACCAAACAATTCCAAGAAATTTTTGAAACCAACTTGTTTTCATTTTCAAATTTTTTATTTGAAACAAAGAACTTTATCTTTTCTTAAACAAAAAAGCCGCTTTAAGCTTTCATGGCTCTCCCTCCTTGTGGATACGACCCGTATAGCCACTTCGCTACTATGGAGGAATCGCAAAAATAGTAACATTGACCCACATTCCTTTACTTATTCTTGTGCTTGATTTTGCCGATCAGTGGCTCAACGATCAGAAATATAACCATTGACCAGTCGATCGGAAGGTAAAAAATGACCTTTTCTGGCTGCCAACGGCTATAATTTTGAGGGCCTATATAAAGTGGTTCTCTTGAGCTGTCTTCAACAGGATTTTTAGAGAGCTATTTTCCTATCTTTTCAAGTGTTTAGCAGCAAGTTTAAATGAAGTTTTTGAGCCTAAAAGTTTTATCTTTTATTTATTTTTAAAGTGTTGAAAAAAATCAAAGAAAAGAGAGTCTCTGGAAAATTGATTTGAGCTTTCTTTACAAATCTATTTGGTGTTTTTTCCAAGTATTTTTCTTTGTTATTTTCTTTTCCAAACACTTTATTTTCTCACTTGAGCTATCATATCTAATCCTATCTATAGAATTTTGTATTTGTGAGAAAAATTATTTGTGGTCTGTTATGATCACCAAGTGTTGTTTGTGGTCTATTGTGATCACCAAGATTGTAATCTTTTCTTTACTTTGGCTTTGTGCCTATCCCTCTTGTGTAGAGGTGATTGTGATTGAGTTTTGGCTTTGTGCCTTATCCCTCTTGTGTAAGAGTGATTGTGGTTGAGCTTTGGCTTTGTGCCTTATCCCTCTTGTGTAAGGGTGATTGTGGTTGAGTTTTAGCTTTGTGCCTTATCCCTCTTGTGAAGAGGTGATTGTGATTTGGCTTTGTGCTTATCCCTTTTGTATAGAGGTGATTATGGTTTAGTTTTATGCCTATCCCTCTATTTTAGAAGTGGTTGCATTTGAGAGAGGAGTACTGTACTCCAAGTGTAGTGTTGAATTCCTCGATGGAGGTCCCTTTGTGGAGGTCCTATGTGGACATAGTAGAAATCCTTCTGTGTGAAGGCGGGGACGTAGAGCAGTGGCTCAAATCTCAAAACATATCCTGGTGTTTGCGTTTGATTTACTATCTCTAGACATTATCTCTCTTATATCTTACATTTCTTTATATTGCACATATTCATATGCTAGATATAGTGCATATATGTGTGTGTCACACTTGTGTTGAACCAAGAGAGCTTCATATAGCACCTCAACTTTTAATTTAGAGGAATCTCGAGGAGATAGCTCAGAGCCCTTCATCGGGAATTCAGTTACACTCTTTGGTTACATATAGTGTGTTATAATTGAGTTTTAATTTCACATCATTTGTCATTAGATTAGCTAGTACACCTATTCACCGTTCCTCTAGGTGTATTTCAAATACTCGGTTATCTACTTGTTCTTTACAGTGAAGAATGTGAACAATATTACACTGATTGATCTGTAAATCTTGGACCACATGGACTGCGTTAGTGTTCTTTTGGGTTGTGCAAAGGCAAGCTGGGCAAAGTTCTTTTGGGTCTTTCATTGAGAGAGTTAGCCAACTGACTCATTTGCACCTCTAACCTAGTCATGGCTTGTGTATGACTGTTAAGCATTTGTATTTTTGTTTGCATGAAAGAGGTTTTGATTAAGGTTTCTATACTCTTTTCCAAATCATTCATTTTTTATAAGCTTAAGGATTTTAGAAAGAAGGGTGTGGAAACTGGATCTGACATCTCGGTTGAAAATTGTGAGTTTGAAAATGCAGTGAAAAATTTGACCTTTGATGCTCAAAATTGTTTTGGTTCCATGAAAAATTGGATGATATCTCCAACCCGGATTGTATGTTTGAGAGAATGGGGTGTTTTGAGGTCTAGAAAATGTAGCATTTATGTGTTCAGGCGACATCTGTTGAGCTAACAAGACAGAGCACTCTTTGAAAATATGATTATGGGCCTGACAATAAGTACAACCAGGATTGGTGAGTTGGGATGAACTGACTTCGTTCACTAGGGTTGCCTCTTTTACTTCTAGAGCTTCTACTCTCCAAATTAGATGGGCAATTTTTGCTTCAGCAACTATGGATGACTCTATTGAATGAGGCTACCTTTAAAAGAGGTTAGGTTTGAGTTCTTAGGCTTCTCTGACAAGATTCTCATTAGATGATTTTTTCTGCTAGGTTCTTGGAGAATTCCCACCCTTGATTTTCATCTTTTTGCAAAAGCCCCCTTGGTTCATGGTTTCTAAAAGTGTCTTAGTTTGATAATCTAAACTATCATAGAGAATCTAGCACTACCACTATTTCTCTATGTAGTGGTGAGGATACTCAGTAAGGAGATCCTTGAAGCATTCAAAATACCTCCAGAAGGGTTCATTAGAGTCTTGTCTAAATTGCATTATGTTCTTTCTAATGAGTACAATTTTGTGAATTAGGTAGAATTTGTTTTAAGAAAACTTTCACAAAGTCATCTCAAGATGTGATTGAGTCAACCGCTAAACTGTATAGTCATTTCTTTGCTAGGTCCTTGAGACAGAAGGAAATGAATCGTAGTTTGATGGTATCTGATAAGGAAAGGGAATAGTGGAGTATAATTCGCACAGATATTCAACAAAAGAGAGAAGGTTTAGAGTCAACCTTAGGTGCTTAATCACTCCGAAGTGTATTCACAATGTGTAATGTACTCCTTTCCAAATCACCGTAGTAGCATAAGCTATACGGGTCGAATCCACAAGGAGAGCTCACGATGGAAGCTTTACGGTTTGATGTTGAAGAAAGACAAACGAAAGTTCTTCTTTGTATCAAAAGAATGAAAAAGACATGGAAAAATAGGTGAAAGAATCGGTTGTGGTTTTGTACATGAAAGTAAAAACGATGAAAAGATAATGAAAAGAATTTGAAAACAAGAATTGCTTTTAGGAAGAAAACTAAAGTAGAGAAAACTTGCAAAAGACTTGTAGAATGGAAAAAGCCATGACTAGCTAACCTTACTAACTTGCTAACTTGCTAATCTCTGTTAGGGTGAAGCATGCCTCATGTTGATTCATCGGCAAGTGTTTGTCTTGCTTGTTGGTCAAGTTACTTTCCCCTTTGATGGATGGGTGATCATCTTGGACTTGTCTTGTAGCCTCATTGATTTCATCAGCTCTCAAGATAGAATTTCATGGTGGAATCGGGGAGCGTCACTCAAGGGATGCTAAGGAAGAAGATATAAAATTCATTAGACATTCAAGGCCATACAACAAGTTAGCATTGAAGTAAGAAAGTTGTACAACAAATTGCATATGTTTGGTGTTCCATCTCCATGTTCCATCAAGGCACTTGTTCTAAGACAAGGCTCTAAATGAGGCACACATGAATCATATGGAGAATTACTACAAGAGATTGCCAAGAATGAAAATAACCCATCGGGGATGAAAAAGACTCAATATTTGCAAGATTAAGAATTAGCATTCACCCAAGAGTTAGAAGTTAGCAAAGTTAGTTGTTAGCTAGTCATGTTAGAAGAAGTTAGCTATCCATTACAATAAAGAGAAAACAACAAGACATCATGCTATGAAAGTAAAGCATGAATGAAATAAAGCAAGTAATGAAAAGCGCTAGAAATTGCAAAAGAAGAGAAAGTAGATTTGATTAATCCTTGCTCCAAGTTGTCACACCTTGAGTACAAGCTTTCACTCTCTCACTATCTCTCTCTTGCAGAATTTCTAGGAGGAAGAAGAAGACTAAGAGCAATAAAACCTAGAGAAAAACTAAAAATTACAAGCTCTTTCCTCTATTCTCTCCTCTCTCTCTCGCACTGGCCCTGATGGTCTATTTATAGGCCTCAGAAGAATCAGCTCCCAAATCTGAACCGTCGGATCAAATCTCAGCCCCAACGGCCAGATTCCTGCCGCGGAAACGCGGCCAGAGCCGCCGCAGCAGAATCTAGGCCGTTATGCCAGCGATTTCTGTTGCTGGTTTGTTACAGGTTGTTATCCACGTTGGCGCTTCTAGAAGGCTGACTGGGCGCATTGATGAATCCAGAAACCGGGCTATTCTTTTGGGCTTCTCTTTAGGCCTTTAATTAATCCTTTTATTCTTGATATTTACATGGATTTGTGGGCCTCTTCTCCATTAAAATATGGACCTGCAAAAATATAGAGAAAAGGAGTAAAAAACAGATTTTTATTAATATTATGCATGGTATAGAGGTGGAAGATGATGCAAAAATGAACTACAATCACACCCCCATACCTAGCTTTTGCTCGTCCCCGAGCAAAAAAAGAAAGAAAAAGAAAATCCTAACTAGATTATTACACCATTTTCGTAGGTGACACGATTGCACTGAGCACGTGCAACAAGCCGTTAAACCTCTAGGTTACCCTAGAGGAGGAGTGTTGTCTCCTGAGGGTTTTCAGCGGATTGCACCCACAAAATCCATAAAGAAAAATAAAAATGTTAGTGAAAATTTTGATCCATGTTTTAAAGATTCTTACTTGAGTTATAGGTTTCAGGTTACCCTAAACTTGTCATTCCTCTTATTAAGCGTCTATTTAGAGTTTTGTTTTCAATTTAGGTTAAGTTTTTAAGAAAAAGATTAAAAACTAGATTTTGCATCAATCCTAGTATATATACATCTATAAATATGAAGGATCTTTCTTAGACTAAGTTTATTTATTTACTAATATATATAACATTTTTTTATTTATTTTTATACAATATTTATTTATTTACATTTCCTTAGCATTCCTTAGGCTTTCTAATTTACCCTTGTAGCGAGCCTCTTACCGATGACTCCCAAACCAGTCGATCTTAGGGCACCAGATGAGAAAACATCCCTCGGGTTTGATGACTCGAGTAAACTAGGCCATGAATACTAAGGACTTAACCACCTTTATGCGTGACTTGCCATGCTTCTTGAGGAACGGCTAACCAGCTTAATTAGTGGCTAAGTATTTATTTAGTTATTTATATACATATTTTTTTCTTTTTCTTTTTTTTAATATATATATTTTTTATTATATATATATATATATGTAAATAAAGTCACAAAAGTCTTTGATTAATCCTTCAATATGTTTAATGTATATATCCTAAAGAAAGAATTAAAATCTAGTAATCTTTCTTATCCATTATTACTTAACCTAAAAATCCAACAAAACTCCTCTTTTCGACTTATAATTAGAAATCATATTTAAAAGCTTCCTTAATCCATAAAGTCAAGTTTTGATTCTTTAAACATGGATCAAGAATTTCCCTTTTTTTATTATTATTTTTTTATTTTTCTAAAAGAAAAAGTAAAATCTAAAAGAAAATAAAAAATCTACAAAGAAAGGTAAAATCTAAAAAAAAATAAAAAACCTAAAAAGAAAATGAAAATCCTAGAAATAAAAATAAAAAGCCTAAAAAGAAAATAAAAATCCTAGGTTAGAATCTACCCCCCCATACCTATCTCATGCATTGTCCTCAATGTATGCAAGATAAAAAGATGCATGAAATAGGTAAAAGGTATGAAATCACTCCCTCCGTCTCTTTAGACCAGTGGTGGTGCTGGGTCCAGCCGACTGAGATCGCCGCAACCCCGCCTCAATGCGGTCTAACCTAGAGGATTGCTCCTCCACCTTCTTCCTAAGTCGTACTTGCCCCCTAAAAATTTTCTTCATGCCCTTCCAGATGGTGGACATGAAGGCACGTGAATCTGTTGGGGGATCCTGACGCCAAAACTGAGGCTCATCTTCCTCCTCTAAACTTTCCTCCGAAGAGGACTCCACCGGTATATCTTCGGGCTGGACACTAGGAGTCCAAACCGCGTGCAAACAGCTGTTATAGGAGCTGGTGGGTCGCTCAGGTGTCACAAACACTCGGTCAAAGGAATCAAATACGGCGTCGGGTAGGAAAGTCCTACACAGACGCGTAATCAGAATAGGATGGGAGTGTTTGGCACCCCGAGTGCGGGAGGAGTTGGCAATCATCGCGTGGAAGATGACCTTATTTAAGCAGACCGTGTGTTGCCTGGTCATTAAATCGTGAATTATTTGCAATACCGGGCGGTTGAAGGAAGTTGTGTGATCCAGCCCTAAAATGTTACGTTAGATCCAGCGTCCAACGCAGTGTACGTTCCTAAAGGTAGTGCTGGCCTTAAGCCCACGGTCCTGCTCAGTGCAGCGAGCCCCCATGAGTGTCATATAATCGATCAGTGGGAGGGGATCGCTGTGCTGTGGGTGAATGGGGACATGTGTGTGTTCGTCAAGAAGAGGAAGAGTGATGAACAAGTCGCCCAAGGGCATGTGTACAGTGAATTGGTATGTGTGTGTGTCAACAGATGCATGGTCAATATTAGTGTAGAACATTGTCACCAATTCGGGACAATAAAAGGCATCGTTCTCAGAGTTATCGTACACTAATTTATACCAATCCCACGCCCTAATTCGATCTAGGAACATGTGCCCATAACCATTAGAATCACACAAGATTTTCCCAAAGTCTTTTTCAACAAAAATATTAGGTGCCATTTATGAATTTAGATCAAAGCAATTGAAAGAAGAGATCGAAATTCAAACCGCCCCCGGAATTCGTGGGGGGAAAAAATTCGATCTTGCAGCGGGCACAGGTGACAGATTCTGGAAGATGTGGCACTGGATCTGTCACTAGCTCTTGAAATCGATCGGTAGAAAATTTGGCGGCGCTCTGGAGGCTTCAGGAATGCCGCGGATCTGCGGCTGTGGTCGCGAGAACGCGGCAGGAAGGCTCTGGGGAGCAGAAAAATTGCAGAGGGCGGTGCTTGAAGATGGTTTTCAGATCTGAGATTGAGTTTGCGTTTGAGGGAGGAGGGGTAGGGTAAAGAGGTTATTTATAGGGAGGGAAAAAATTGAGAGTTCCAACTTTATCCCTAGGTTAAAAGTATTTTTACAAACCTAGGGATTTGAAGTTTTGAAAAGGAGTTTGACCCTAGGGAAGAGATGTAAAAACCTAGGAGTTTGAATTTTGAAAGTTGTGAAACTCTTTTAAGCACAAAAGTCCCTCATTTTCTTCTTTTTTTTTATATATTTATTTACAAAAAGTGTACAAAAACTATTTACAAGGAATATGTACAAGTGTGTCCATTACCTAAGCTTTTCTTTGGTCGTTTCCCTCTAGCCCGTTTCCCATCGTTCCAGTGTGTTTGTTTGTGCGGGCTCAGTTGGGAAACGAGTGCAATTATTTTCTGAGCCTTAGGCATTTCCAGTCTCAATGGCTTATTGTTATTCATCCTCATTTCACCACAAGGTTCACTAAAAATTTCTTCATCACCACTTTTTTCACTCTGAACTTCTTCATTCCCAATGTTAAGAAATTCAAGCTCTTCTCCATACAAATCCTCAAAACTAAGGTCAACATCTTCCTTCAGAGTTGTACAATTAGTTAACCGACCCCGGGTTGGCTCATCCAGACACATGATTTCATCAGTGAAGAGGTCTTCAAAAGTTATATCAATTGGAGGTTCTTGAATCATATCCTCATGGGATACATTCACAGTTGGCTCACTGAAAGTGAAGATATCCAAATCATCTTTCCCTTTTTGAAAGGGTACTCGGATAACAGGATTTTCCACTTCAAGAGGATCACAAACTTGTAACTCATCTTTACTTTTTTCCTCACAATTGTTTCTGACAAAGTTAACCTCGAATGTTTGATCTTTAATCCTACGAGGTTGCATGCTGAAGACATTCAATTCTCTCATCATATCCCCAAAAGTTATCCTCATTGACCCATTCCTGCAATTTATGATGGAATTTGCTGTGGCCAGGAATGGTCGTCCCAAGATGACAGGAGTTTGAGCCCTATGATTGGTATTAGACACAGGTTGTGTGTCAAGAACTATAAAATCCACAGGGTAAATGAACTCCCCAAATCTGACAAGGACATCGTGAATTTCCCCCTTGGGTCTCTTGACAGAGCGATCAGCCAGTTGTATCGTCATTTGGGTCGGGCGGAGATCACCTAACCCTAATTGTTGGTACACAGAAAAAGGCAGGAGATTGATACTGGCCCCCAAATCAAGTAGTGCCCTATTGATGGTAGTCTGTCCTATGACACAAGATATGGTCGGGCTCCCTGGGTCCTTGTATTTGACAGGAATAGGCCCAGTGAACAACTCACTGATGTGTGATGCCAGGAAGACTTTCTTAGGGACTTGTGTTTTCCTCTTCTTAGTGCACATTTCCTTTAAGAATTTTGCATATGATGGCACTTGTTGTATGGTATCAAGAAGAGGGACATTGATTTGGACCTTGTTAAACATTTCTCGTATCTTCTCCATATGAGCATTCAACTTGTGATTTGTAAGCCTATTTGGAAATGGTACCCTAGGCTTATAAGGTTGCTCATCGATTTTTTCTTTTCCCTTGGCTTTTGATGGCTCAGTACTAGAAGATGGATTGTCAGAAGTTGGTTGTACTGGAACTGGAGGGGTTGACTTTGGTACTGGATGGGATGGTTGAGTAGAAACCCTATTATCTACTTATTTTCCAGATCTCAGGATATGAATAGCGTTGCAATGACTGGGGCCCATGTCTTCCACTTCATGCAAAGGGAAGTGATTTTTGGGATTGGGCATTGGCTGACTTGGAAACATTCCTTTTTGTCTCTCATTGAAAGAATTATTCAGTTGCCCAATTTGGACCTGTACTTTGTTCATATCCTGTTGATGGTTCTTCATTAAGGTTTCTATCATCTTTTCTAACTTTGATAGTTTGTCATCTGAATCATTCTGGGGTGGATGTTGGTGATATGGAGACTGGAAGTGTGTTTGATAGTGTGGTGGGCTCTGATAGGATTGTGATTGTGGTGGACTTTGATATGGATGAAAATTCGGTGAATTACGATTGAGACTGTGTTGAAGAGGCTGAGCATTATATGGATGTGGAAATGGTGGCCTAGGTTGCTTAGGACCAGACTGACTCCACGAAAAATTTGGATGGTTTCGCCATCCCGGATTGTACGTGTTGGAGTATTGATTGTGATGGGGTCTGATCAAAGCAGCATTCGTATTCTCCTGATAAAGTTGAGACTGATATACTGGACACTCCTCAAATACATGGTTAAGGTCATGACAAAAGGTGCAACCCGGTTTGACCATAGGTGATGGGTTGACCTGATTAACAGCAGAATGTTCCCGTGATTCAAGCAGTTCTATCCTCTTCATTAATTGTGTGATCTTGGCCTCAGCAGCTATGGAGGATTCTATGGAATGCATACCGGTTCTGGAAGTGATGGGAGTGGGTTTATCAGGGCATGACTCCCACTGAATTGTTTTCTCAGCTAAGGCTTCAAAGAGATCCCACCCCTGATTCTCATCTTTCTTCAAAAATTCCCCTTGGCACATGGATTCAAGGAGTGTTTTCGTTTGGTAATCAAGTCCGTCATAGATAATTTGGCATTGCCGCCATTTCTCTATGCCGTGATGAGAACATAAGGCTAGGAGGTCTTTGAAACGCTCAAAATATTTCCAGAAGAGTTCGTTTGATTCCTGCTTGAATTGCATGATGTTTTTTCGCATGAGGGCTGTCTTGTGAATGTGGTAAAATTTCTTAAGAATGACCTTTACAAAATCATCCCATGAAGATATCGAACTGGCGGGAAGATTGTAAAACCATTTCTTAGCTAAGTCTTTCAGTGCAAAAGGTATGGACCTTAACCTAACAGCATCCTCAGTCAATTGGGAAATTCTCATCATTACGCATACTTCTTCAAACTCTCGAATGAAGAAGTATGCGTCCTCAGACTCTAAACCAGGGAATCGGGGAAGTGTATTGATGAATTGTGGTTTCAGCTCAAAATGATTTCCATTTGTAACAGGGAGAAGAATGCATGACGGAAGCGAAGTGCGAATCGGGTAGAATCTATCTTGAAGCGAAACGTTATTTTCCATTATTGGGTTTGTGTCAAGAGGTGGTGTGTGTGCAAGTGTAGACAATCTAACAAGTCTTGCAGAATTTGAATCCCGGAACCACTCTTGCATGTACAATCACAAACAACGTTCACCGATCACACCAGCGAAAAGAAAAAATGAAAATAACAAACAATAAAAGAAAAAAAATCAATCTCAAGCTATCTAGGGTACCTGGACCTAGACGACTCCTAACTGTTCGACGAACCAAAGAAGGTTGTTGCTTGAATCAGACCACAACTAATCAGCCAGGTAGGGGCAAAATACGGTGGGAGGTATCCGTGCGTAAGCAATGGGCCTTAATTACGCCAAACCACGGTATCTTCGAGGCTTAACCTCTTAATCCCCAGCCTTCGACACTGATTTCACCGGAGTATGAATCAAAATCAACTTCCAACTTCAGCAATTCTCCTACTGAGTCCGAATGTCCCTAGGGCCAACGTCTATCAGATTTTATTAAAGGCTTGGGATTGTGAGTGCTGGGATGGTGGTTTTTGGGCTAAGGAAAGGGTGATGAAATCCCCACCTTATCTTATTTATTGGGTAATGCCCTTAAAATCGATTTTGTGCAAGTGTACGATATAAGCAAACAAGGTTCACTCAAAGCGATATAAATCAACCAAGAAGTGAGTCCTAATCAAAATGCAATGCGAACATACCTTGCTCCAGCACTCTTCAACAGTAAAGTAAATGAATTGAAAAGACACGTGCCTAGAAATGCAAACGTCTAATCAATTTTTAACTTTGCAACCAATATTTTACTGTTGATTATTAGCAGGAATATGGTGAAGCATACAAGAATTAAGTATTGCAGCAGCTGTTATTTTGCAGAGCAAGCAACCCTGCAGAAAATTGTGAGTAGTTCGCTCTTCTTTGCCGCGGATCCGTGGCTTTGGCCGTGGAATCGCGGCAAATCAGAGGGCAACTGGTCTCTGCTTTCTAAAGCAGAGGCCCAGGGCCACTTATATGTCACTGCAATGCTAGTTTTCCTGTTTCTTCACCTGTAACCTGCAACAGAGAAGAAAGTTCGTTTAGTTCTTCAATTGAATCAAAACCGTTGCTCTCCCCGGCAACGGCGCCAAAAATTTGATAAGGAAAGGGAATAGTGGAGTATAATTCGCACAGATATTCAACAAAAGAGAGAAGGTTTAGAGTCAACCTTAGGTGCTTAATCACTCCGAAGTGTATTCACAATGTGTAATGTACTCCTTTCCAAATCACCGTAGTAGCATAAGCTATACGGGTCGAATCCACAAGGAGAGCTCACGATGGAAGCTTTACGGTTTGATGTTGAAGAAAGACAAACGAAAGTTCTTCTTTGTTTCAAAAGAATGAAAAAGACATGAAAAAATAGGTGAAAGAATCGGTTGTGGTTTTGTACATGAAAGTAAAAACGATGAAAAGAGAATGAAAAGAATTTGAAAATAAGAATTGTTTTTAGGAAGAAAACTAAAGTAGAGAAAACTTGCAAAAGACTTGTAGAATGGAAAAAGCCATGACTAGCTAACCTTACTAACTTGCTAACTTGCTAATCTCCGTTAGGGTGAAGCATGCCTCATGTTGATTCATCGGCAAGTGTTTGTCTTGCTTGTTGGTCAAGTTACTTTCCCCTTTGATGGATGGGTGATCATCTTGGACTTGTCTTGTAGCCTCATTGATTTCATCGGTTCTCAAGATAGAATTTCATGGTGGAATCGGGGAGCGTCACTCAAGGGATGCTAAGGAAGAAGATACAAAATTCATTAGATATTCAAGGCCATACAACAAGTTAGCATTGAAGTAAGAAAGTTGTGCAACAAATAGCATATGTTTGGTGTTCCATCTCCATATTCCATCAAGGCACTTGTTCTAAGACAAAGCTCTAAATGAGGCACACATGAATCATATGGAGAATTACAACAAGAGATTGCCAAGAATGAAAGTAACCCATCGGGGATGAAAAAGACTCAACATTTGCAAGATTAAGAATTAGCATTCACCCAAGAGTTAGAAGTTAGCAAAGTTAGTTGTTAGTTAGTCATGTTAGAAGAAGTTTGCTATCCATTACAATAAAGAGAAAACAACAAGACATCATGCTATGAAAGTAAAGCTTGAATGAAATAAAGCAAGTAATGAAAAGCGCTAGAAATTGTAAAAGAAGAGAAAGTAGATTTGATTAATCCTTGCTCCAAGTTGTCACACCTTGAGTACAAGCTTTCACTCTCTCACTATCTCTCTCTTGCAGAATTTCTAGGAGGAAGAAGAAGACTAAGAGCAATAAAACCTAGAGAAAAACTAAAAATTACAAGCTCTTTCCTCTATTCTCTCCTCTCTCTCTCGCACTGGCCCTGATGGTCTATTTATAGGCCTCAGAAGAATCAGCTCCCAAATCTGAACCGTCGGATCAAATCTCAGCTCCAACGGCTAGATTCCTGCCGCGGAAACGTGGCCAGAGCCGCGTTTCCGCGGCCGAATCTAGGCCGTTATGCCAGCGATTTTTGTTGCTGGTTTGTTACAGGTTGTTATCCACGTTGGCGCTTCTAGAAGGCTAACTGGGCGCATGGATGAATCTAAAAACTGGGCTATTCTTTTGGGCTTCTCTTTAGGCCTTTAATTAATCCTTTTATTCTTGATATTTACATGGATTTGTGGGCCTCTTCTCCATTAAAATATGGACCTGTAAAAATAGAGAGAAAGGAGTAAAAAACAGATTTTTATTAATATTATGCATGGTATAGAGGTGGAAGATGATGCAAAAATGAACTACAATCAGTATCATCTTCTAACTGGGGTATCCTTATCTTCAGATAGATTGCTTTAAATTCTCTTATAAAAAAGTAAGCATTCTCGAATTTCAGATCATGGAACCTAGGAAAAGTGTTGATGAACTGGAGCTTGAGCTCAAAATTGTTGCCATTAGCTTTTGGAAGTCTGATGCATGAAGGTTGAAAAGTTCAGATTAGGTAAAATATATCCTGAACAGAGGCTGGTCATGCCATGATGAAAATTTGTTCTGGTGGTGAAGTGTTGGTGTCCAAGGTATTTCTGACTAACCTAGATGATTCTATTTATCTTGACCACACTTGCATATACAGTCAACACACTACATACAAGATCACAAAGGAACAGTCAAAAGGAAGAAAAGAAAAATTCAGCCCAAGCCTAATCTAGGGTAACCCAAGACCTAGATGACTCCTAACTGGTTAGCTGTCCAGGAGAGAGATATTGCAGTAATCTGATCACAAGTTAATCGGCCAGGTAGAGACAAAATGCAGTGGGAGGTATCCATACTTAGCAACGGGCCAAATAAATCAAACCACTGAATATTCGAGGCTTAACCTCTTAATCCCTAATCCTTAGACACCGATTTGCCAAGAGTCAAACTCTAACAACTTTCTCTTAAGGTCAATCTCCTATTGAGTTCGAGATATCCCTAGGGCCAACATCTATTTAAATTTTAGTTAGGTTTGGGTGAGGAGTGCAATGGAGATTGGTTTTGGGTTAAGAAAGCATAATGACTTTCCCATTTTATGTTTTTTATAGGATTTTGCCCTTAAAGTTAGTTTAGCGTAAAGTGTGCAAGTAAGTAGCTAGAAAATAACACTTTAAGCAATGTAAATCACTCAAAGGTGTTTTCTATACTATATGCTATTCAAACGTACCTTACTCAAGTACTCTTCAATAGAAATTAAAAGAAACTGAATTAGATAAATGCCTAAATGCAAAATCTAAATGTTTTTAACAATTATAAGCATCAGTTATTGTTGAATTAAATACATTGATCAATAAAAATAACAGCAGAATATCATTTAATTTGCAATTTTGGAGCCATGCAGAAGAAATTGGGTCATTAGTCAATAAATAAGCCGCGATTATGTGAAAATTTTCATGTTTGCTTGGCCTGTTTAAGAGCTCTAATGCTCTGCTTTATAGAGCAGACGCACAAAGCAGCAGGGATTGTTCTACAACTATCAATTTCTTGAAATTTGTTCCTAAACATACAAATAAAAAAATTATTTGGTTAGGAAATGTACCGTTCGCTCCTCGAAAATGGCATCAAAATTTTGATTGAGGTGAAACCAAAACACAAAAAATAGTCTTTTGAAATTAGAATGTGTAGTGAGTTGGTTCTCAATAAATCATGCAGCTCTAGGGCTAATGGGTCGTGTCCATAGGGAAGAATACGATAGAAGCATTTTTGTACTTTTCAAAAATCAAGTTCTTCTCTACTTGAAAATAAAATCAAAATAAAGAAAAGGAAATAGAAAATAGGATTGTGATGTTGGATTTAATTGAGAAAAGAAAACAAGAAAAAGAAAACAAGGAAATGAGAAAACAAACAAACTCGCTAAACAAAAATAAGAAGAAATGAAGAAGAGGACTAGAGAAAATTCGATTGAAAACGAGAGCAAGGAAAAATAATGAGAGAATTCAAGAAGAGAAGCTCATGGCTAACTAAACAACAAACCACTTTTAACATACCCTTAAATTGAGTTGTGCCCTATATTGAATCCTTGATAAGTGATAAAACTTGAATCTTCAAGAACATCAATTATTGCTCATGAAATGAAGTAAGCTTCTACCCTTTGTGGATGATTGCCTCAAGTTGGTCATTTGCTCTTGATCAATATTCAAGTATAGAACATAAGATGGTGATTTCATCTAATTTTATTTTTCATAACAAGGCAAGTAGAATTATTAACTCATCAAAGCTATTATAAGAGCTAGCATGAGATAAGAGACTATAGCACTAGATTTGTTAGCAAGAATTAGAGTTAGCACCCATCTTCATAATCCATCAAAGGTTCTTGGAAATTTGCTAGGCACTAAACATGAGACATACATGAATCAATTGGGTCTATCAATCACATAATAGGAATTAGAAGTTAGCACTCATCTTTATGGGAAATCAAGAGCTCTTGCAAGCACATAAGGTTATAAGTGATGCATCCATGAATCATATGAGTTACAAATCATCCAAGAAGTCAAGTGTTAACAGAGTTAGTGATTAGTTAGCTATGAATAGAAGAGTTAGCTATTCGTAATGAAATAGTAAATAAAATTAAAGAAGAAAGTTAAGCTACAACTAGAAAGCATGTAAAAGATTAGAAAACAAGTAATTCAAAGCAAGTAAAATAGAGATTGCAGAGTAAATGTGAAATCTTTATATTGATTCTCACTATCAATTATAGAATCTCTCTCTCTCTCTCTCTTTCTCTCTCTCTCACTCTCCCCCCTCCCCCCTCCCCCCCTCATCCAAAACTTACAAAAATATAAGAAAATTCAAGAGAGATTCTAATCTAACAAGAAGAACCCTAGCCTAGCCTCTAATCTCTTGTTCCTCTCTTTCAGTCCCTGGGTGCTGCTTATATAGGCATATGTGACTTAAGCTCCAAGAGATGAAGAGCGTCAAAAATCAGGACCGTTAGCCTTGATCTTGCCGCAGAGCTACAACAATTGTCGGGTTTGCACGATAAAATCAAGCTATTAGTTTAGAATATTGGACCATGTACTCTGTGGATGAGAGAAGCTTCAAGATTTATTTGATTTTCTTTTATTTTCCATATAGCTCCTGCAGATTAGGCTTTCATTTCAAGCTTCAATTGGATTTCTATTTTTGGGCTTCCAGAACTAACTTAGGCTGCAAGAATGTGTGAAAAATTCCCAAAAATAGGTCACTTCAGCCTTATTTTCTCCATTTTGCCCTTATCTAGTGTAAGATACACACACTAGATAAAAACCAGCTAATAGTAAGGTTTTATTGAAAAATAGATCGGGAGATACTAGTAATATTGAAAAATTGGTAAATAATTACTTCACTGGGAATTCGGCTTCACTTATTGGTATTTATTCGTATTAGTTTTAGTTAGTATAAGTTTTTATTTCCGCATTTAATTAGCACATTACCTATTCTCCCTCCCTTTAGGTGATTTACATGTCACACTCTCCAGCCCGGATAGATATGGACAGAGGCGAGTTACTTTGCATTTAATCCCAACATTCAAGCACCAGTAATCACAGCCGTTATAACAAATTGGCACGTGCAAGTCATGCTGTTATGAAGATAATGCCTGTACAAATCGCCTCCATGAATATAGATCAGAAGAATAAATATATCTTCTCCTCCAATGAGTGAAAGGAATTTTTTATCCTTTTGCTTCTAACTAAGCTCAGCACTAAGATTTTGACGTGCAATTTTTGTGATTCCGATAACCTATGAATTATAGTGAATTCCTCTTCTCCTCCCCGTGTTTTTTTTTCATGATTAAGGATTTTCACGTAAAATATTCTGTCTTTTTTTTGTGTTTTGAATTATCTCATCTCACATGCACACATCTCACTCTCTAATCACGCTTATGGTGTGGATCAATTCTCTGATCGCTTGTGGCAAAAAATCTCCACATAAAATGGTACTTTTATTAAGGTCTGAGTCCCAAAACTTAGATCTCTCCCTTACAAAACCCATTCTCAAAAAGCCTCTCCATCGAGCTATGGATCTGAAGAAGCTGCAAACTACCAGCAACATGACCACATCTAAAGGCAAATCTATTGGCCCTGCTGGGGGAATTGGCCCCCCATGTGCAGCCTCAACCTCAGCCCTGTGGAAGAGTCTATCTTTGCACCTCTGCATGGGCAATCGAAGATGCCAACCCACCATCATTGTATAAAGCCCAACTCCTCCAAATGTTCACTGACATGGAGGAGGAGATGGAAAAGCAGCAGGCCTCTTCGAACACAAGCGGTAGCAAGCATCGCATGATCAAGAAATACGGCACGTGAGCGAGAGTAATTGAAGAGTCTAAATGATGAACTTCTCTGTTGGAACTTGATTTTGATGATACATTTGTGAAGCCATTTCATTGGAGCTCTATCTCACAAGCTTATACAAGGGTTCTATATACTTTTACATACTCAAGACATCTCAAGGACAATGGTTATGGATGTGTTTTGTAATATTTATTAGAATGTTAAAAGCCTTGAACATACACACACATCATAAGCCCTATTAGTCGACTTACACTCTTGATTAGTTGACTTGTACATCTTATAGTTAACTTGCTATTTATGTAGTCGACTAACTTTTGTCCTGAAAAGAAACCAACTCTCTGTTTCTGTTCTGCATTCAAACTATAGTCGACTTATACTTTTCCTAGTCGATAAGTTCTGTTGTAATCGACTAATATCTTCGGATGGTCGACTAATTTCAGTTTTCAGAAACATGTCTTTTGTATCAGCCATTCTATAGTCGACTTGCCCATTTATAAGTCAACTAGTATAGGTAAAAATCAATACCCTAGTCGACTAAGCCCCAACCCCTAGTCGACTAATAGCAGTTTCTGACTGTTGGTCAGTTTTTGATTTCTGGTGTTTTATCCAACGTTTCAATATTCAAATTTATCCTGCTAACTACCCTAACTGACTATAGATTTCAGTTATAAATAGGGATGTGGTCCTAGGCTAAAAATACTAATTCAAAACATAAGTTTTCTGCCCAAAAACTCTGTTCAAAAATCTGTTCTTCAGAAAACTGTTTTCACTTTCAATTCTTCACTCAAATTCTAACCCTTTAGTGAAGATTTCTGAGAGTCCACCTATAAGAGTCCTTGTTCATTATCACATACAGATTCAAGACTTATAAGATTATTTGTAATCACTCAAAGAGAAAGATTGTACAAGAGCGTCTTTGGGTTGAAGAGAGGTTGTATAAGGTGTAGTAGTCTTCTTGGTTGGAAGAAGAGTTGGATACATTTGGTAAAGGGGATTTGTCAAGTGGTATACAAGGTGTTAATTTTGGGTGTACAAAATCAAAGGTTAAAGGAAAATCTCAAGCGGGTGGCTTGGGGACTGGATGTAAGTCAAGAGGACCGAATCAGGATAAATAACTTGTGTTTGTGTTTTCTTTCTTTTTGTGATTTAATTTCCTTTTATGCAAGTTATTTATATTTAACGCTAATATCCTTGTTTGAATGTTGATGTATATTTTAGATCCTACAATTGGTATCAGCTCGGGACCAACATCCTCGCCCAGATCATGACCCTCCAAAACACTCAAGGGCCGCCTCCACTGCCAGAGAGGCCCACTGCGATAGAGGCCCATATTGTGACTGAAATTGATATGCACGATACTAATTATTGCATGCATAACCTGTGATACCATACTTACTATGATTCCAATAGTTGGGAGATACGAGATCCCTATTGATTGGTCGCTAATGTTGCATATTTAGTATCATATTTCCATACTTATTATAGAATAAAATCTGCATTGTCCTAATTAAATGTTTAATTTATTTGCAGGCCTATTCCTAAAGGAGTGTGAAGAGAAATGAGCCCAAAAGCCCACCAAATTCTGAATTAAATCAGAATTAATTTGAACTCAGTGAATCAGGACAAAATCAAAGAGGTTGAAAACGGTTGAGAAGAATCCTCCCAGAATCGATCGGTTGAAGCAAAAATCAAAGGCCATTTCGTCACAACTCCGGACTCAAACTGAAAATCCAACTGCAGATAAAGCCAGAAAGCGAAAGCAGAGAGACCCACCAATAAGGTGTGGCCACCTGGCCACACCCTGGCCGCGAAAACGCGGCCAAAGCCGCATTTCCGCGACTGTTTGATGGTTGTTGGGGAAGCGTTTGCTCCCCCAATCTTCTCGGGATTCTCCCCGTATGGGTTTTGCCTATAAATACTGGTTTCAGCTGAGCAAAAGGGGACGACCATGCAGAGATAGGATTAGTCCAGTTTTCATTCTTTGTAGTTTAGGTTTTTCTTTTCTTTTTATGTAATTGTAATTTGTATGTAAGCTTAGGTTAGATTAAGATTCATGTAAGTAAGAGAGAGAGGCTTATGTTGAGAGTGACAACGATGTACCCTCCTCCTTTCTTCCATCGTTTCTGCAAGCAATAAAGGTAAATACTTTTTATGTTCGTCTCTTTACTTTTGTTTCCTTTTGCTTTCTTCTTCCTCTTTCTACTTCACCTCTTTTGGTTTTGATGAGAATACAAGTGAATCCCGACGCATAAGTATAACAAAGTTTTTGTGAGTGCCAACGATACTTCATGAAGATGTTCTCCTCCTCAAGATCCGTATCACTTCATTCTTACTCGGCTTGATGATATAATGCGAACGGGGATTGAGCTCGATCCTATGACTTATGCGTTGAACGCCTCCGAAGCAAGGTAGAACATGCAAGGGTTCTAGGTAAGTCATCAACCAAACTAGGTGAGTAATTCCTTAATCTTCTTTCTTTTCTTTTAATTTTAGTTTAGATCACCAACACGATTTCTTTCACCACATCTTTCAAATCTTTCTTTTCCAATTCATTTGTACATAGTCGTTTTCTGATTTTCTCCACCTTCTAGTTCTACCATTTTCTTTCTAATTTTAACCTATAACTCTTTTTCGTTTTCATAACTTAAAACAAAGAAGAACCTTCGTTTTTCTTCATAAAGATTTCAATAAAAAAACCTTGAACACTTCTATCGCAAACCCTCCTTATGGATCACGACCCACATAGCCACTTGCTATTGCGGTAGAATTGAGCACTTGCACATGTTTATTCTTAAGTTCTGAAATACTGTATTTTGTGTGCAGGTTTAAGCTTCAATCAAATTTTGGCCCCGTTGCCGGGGAGGGTAACGGTTTTTATTGAAATCTGTTTTTTATTGAATTTTTTGAACTAAAACGAATTTTTCTTCTCTGTTGCAGGTTATAGGGCAAGAAAAGTAGGAAAAAAAGATTGCAGTAACATATAAGTGGTCTTGGGACTCTGTTCCAGAAAACAGAGACCAAGTACCCTCTAAATTGCCGCGTTTGCTCGGCTTTGGCCGCGTTTCCGCAGCAAGGAAGAGTTCACTACTAACTGGCCTTTTGTAGGGCTGCTTGCTTTGCAAAATGATAGTTTTATGCAAACTTTATTTCTTATATGCCATCACATAAGCCTGCTAATAAATCAACAGTAAAACATTTGTTGAAAAAGTTAAAAAAATTGATTAGACGTTTGCATTTTTAGGCACGTGTCTTTTCAATTCATTTATTTTACTGTTGAAGAGTGCTGGAGTAAGGTACGTTCGCATTGCATCTAGAATAGGACTCATCTCTTGGTTGATTTACATCGCTTTGAGTGAATCTTGTTTACATATCTTGTACACTTGCACAAATTGATCTTAAGGGCACCACCCCATAACAAGATAAGGTGAGGATTTAATCACCCTTCCTTGGCCCAAAAATCAGATTCCAAGCACTCACTAACCCAAGCCTAACTAAAAATGAGTAGACGTTGGCCCTAGGGACATCTCGGACTCAATTAGGAGATTATCCTAAGGGGGAAAGGTGTTAGAATTTGACTCCTGCCAAATCAGTGTCTAGGAAGGGTATTAAGGGCCGAAAGCCCGAAGATTGGTGGTTATTTAATTAAGGAATGTCTTTGACGGATAACCTCCCACCTATCTTGCCCTGACCTGGCTGATTAGCTTGTGGTCAAAGTCTACATTATACCTCCCGTGGACAGTCTAACCAGTTTGGAGTCGTCTAGGTCATAGGTCTACCCTAACTTAGGTTAGAAGTTTTTTCTTTTTTGTTTGCTTATTTGTTTGTTTTTTCTTTGTGTTTTATTGTGTGATATGGCTCATAACAATAATTTTTTCAATTTTAATAGTAATCTATATTACACACCATCCTCTTTTTCGGATATTACCAACCCGGCATATCATAACTTTAACCAACCTAGTGTGTCAGATTGGTCTTATCCGAATCAATATAACCCTTGCCACCAATCTTATAACCATAATTTCCAGAATAATTTCAACTCTTCACAGAGTCAGTGGGGATTCACCTCCCCCGAGTCTAATTTTCAACCAACTTGTCCTTCTTATCCACCTAGTCTACAATATTTTTAAGATTCATACTCAGTTCCACCAGTCCAAAATAGAAAACTATCAATTTTGGAAATGAGTATGCGTGAGTCCAAACAAAAATCACAAAATCTGATGGACTCAAAATTTCGCCACCAATTCAAAGACAGCACTTCATCTTTTCATCAAAATAATGAACCTATCAATTATGAAGAGATGCTTGAAGCCATGACCCAGGCTCAAAACGCTCGTAATCGTGACATAGATATGATGGTCCAAACTCTATGTTCTCACCGTTTGACCAGTTGTGATGTCACTAATCATTCTGTTAGAACCAAAGAGTCATGTTGTTTTGGAAAATAAGGTTCCATTTCAGAACAATCATTTGAACTTGCCCAAACTCTAAATTTTGAAAATGATATTAACAGTTTGGCAAGTTATCCTTTTCTTGAAATTGAACTTTAAAATGAATATGATCATGAACCTCAACTTCGTGATTCAATTCTACTTCCTGATTCAATTATGACTCTGATGTCTTCACCTGATTCCAATCTTTTTCCCGAGTCCACATTGGATCCTGTTCCAATTCATCATGAAATTGAATCACCCCTCTTTGATGATCATCATGTTGAACTTGACCAATTTTATAATTTTGAAAATCCCATTGATAAATTGGCAAGTTCTTATTTTTATGACATTGAACACAATGAGAAATGTGACCTAGATTCTCAAATCTGTGATCCAGTTCAAATTCCCGAATCAATATTGATTCCTGTTTTGTTACCGGACTTGAGTAATATTTTAGAGTCAGTTTTGATTCCCACACCTATCATTCTTGAACTTGAATCACCAATATTAAGTCACATTCCATTGTTGGAAAATAAATGTGGACTTGAGTTTTAACTTCTTGACTTGGACCCGCTTCTTGAACCAATCTCGACTCCTGAACCTTTACTTGACTTAAGTCACCTTCCTGAGTCGGTATTAGTTCCAGTACTTCCTGAGTCCAAGTCAATCATTCTATTTTTTGACACTCCATTTTGGGACAAGGCAGTTGACAAATTTGACTCCGAAATTAATTATGAAATTTGGAAATTAGATGGGGTTAAATATTTAATAAAAATCATTCATGCATATATCATTTTAATGGGTTATATTAAAGAGATTTCTGGTGGGTTCCTCCGATTCCCAAGAAAAGTCGATTGGGCTGCATTTCGTGGACCAATCAGACCACCACCGGAACCACCACCTTAAGGTAACATTTTCCTTCCCTTTCTTCTTTTTCATGCATCTATGCATTAATTCATACATTGAGGATAATGCATGAGATAGGTGTGGGGGAGGGTTCTAACATAACTTAGGTTTTTCTTTTTATTAAAAAAAATATATATAACATTTTCTATACTTTTAAAAAACTTTTTGAAAATAGAAACAATATTTTGACATATTTTTTGTAAGAAATTAAGTTAATTTTAAGGAATAAGAAAATCAAAATTAGGATTTCTTATAATTGGTCAAAATAAGATTATTTGTTTGATTTTTAGGGTTAGGAAGAAAATTTGTCAAAGTAATTTCGTCTTGATCTCTACCTTGATGAAATATGCACACTTCATACACTTACACACTTAGGGTTCAAAAACAAAGATTCTTATGCCTTATATATAAAAAAAAAGAAAAAAATATATCTATGAAAGATGAACGAATCTAATTATTGATTAGTTAGGTACTTTGGCCTAAACAAGCCTTAGTATTTATGTGAAAGATGATTAGATAAGTTTGAGAAAATATATATATATAAATCCTCTTATTAAGCTGGGTATTTGTGCCTAATAAAGCATAAGTATTCACGCCTAAAAGGGGTTCAAATAATAAAATCCTTAGTTTTGTGGCCTTATTTGCTCGAGTCCTTAAGTCCTTGGGGTGTTTTCTCACCTAGTGCCCTAAGACCGTTTAGTTTGGGAGTCATCGATTAAAGGCTCATTACATGGGCAGATTAGAAAGCCTAATAGAACTAAGGAATAATACCAAAAAAAATATATATAAATAAATAAGGCATAAGAGTTAGAGTTAATGAACCCTTAGTCAAAATTTTCACGATCACAAGGCGCATATGACTTAGGGTAAAGCAATAGACAAGATGAGAAGTACAATTTGACTCCTTACTTTGATTGATAACAAATTTTTGAATAGAGACTAAGTTTGGAATGAAAAATTCAGTTTTCCTATAACTTATAGATTGCTTAAATCTTACAATTATATTTCAAATATTTTTCTCTTTCAAAATGCTTTTCGAAAATACTAACTCTTTGTTTCTCTTTCTTTATGAATTTTGTGAGTGTAATCCACTGAAAACCCTCACGAGACAAAACTCGTCCTCTAGGGGAAACCTAGAGGTTTAACGGCTTGTTGCACATGCTCAGTGCAATCGCGTGACCTGCGAAAGTGGTCTAATAATCCTTAGTATAGTTTAGTTGTTTTGCTCGAGGACGTGCAAAAGATAGGTATAGGGGTGTGATTGGTCGCTAATGTTACATATTTAGTATCATATTTCCATACTTATTATAGAATAAAATCTACATTTTCCTAATTAAATGTTTAATTTATTTGCAAGCCTATTCCTAAAGGAGTGTGAAGAGAAATGACCCCAAAAGCCCACCAAATTCTGAATTAAATCAGAATTAATTCGAACTCAGTGAATCAGAGCAAAATCAGAGAGGTTGAAAACCGGTTGAGAAGAATCCTCCCAGAATCGATCGGTTGAAGCAAAAATCAAAGGCCTTTTCGTTACAACCCCGGACTCAAACTGAAAATCCAACTACAGATAAAGCCAGAAAGTGAAACCAGGGAGACCCACCAACAGGGTGTGGCCACCTGGCTACACCCTGGCCGCAAAAACGCGACCAAAGCTGCGTTTCCGCGGCTGTTTGATGGTTGTTGGGGGAGCGTTTGCTCCCCCAATCTTCTCAGGATTCTCCCCATATGGGTTTTGCCTATAAATACTAGTTTCAGCTGAGCAAAAGGGGATGACCATGCAGAGATAGGATTAGTCCAGTTTTCATTCTTTGTAGTTTAGGTTTTTCTTTTGTTTTTATGTAATTATAATTTGTATGTAAGCTTAGGTTAGGTTGAGATCATGTAAGTATGAGAGAGAGGCTTATGTTGAGAGTGACACCGATGTACCCTCCTCCTTTCTTCCATCGTTTCTGCAAGCAATAAAGGTAAATACTTTTTTATGTTCGTCTCTTTACTTTTGTTTCCTTTTGTTTTCTTCTTCCTCTTTCTACTTCACCTCTTTTGGTTTTGATGAGAATGCAAGTGAATCCCGACACAGTATAACAAAGTTTTTGTGAGTGCCAACGATACTTCATGAAGATGTTCTCCTCCTCAAGATCCGTATCACTTCATTCTTGATCGGCTTGATGATATAATGCGAACGGGGATTGAGCTCGATCCTATGACTTATGCGTTGAACACCTCCGAAGTAAGGTAGAACATGCAAGGGTTCCAGATAAGTCATCAACCAAACTAGGTGAGTAATTCCTTAATCTTCTTTCTTTTCTTTTATTTTTAGTTTAGATCACCAACACGATTTCTTTCACCACATCTTCCAAATCTTTCTTTTCCAATTCATTTGTACATAGTCATTTTCTGATTTTCTCCACCTTCTCATTCTACCGTTTTCTTTCTAATTTTAACTTATAACTCTTTTTCATTTTCATAACTTAAAACAAAGAAGAACCTTCGTTTTTCTTCACAAAGATTTCAATAAAAAAACCTTGAACGCTTCTATCGCAAACCCTCCTTGCGGATCACAACCCGCATAGCCACTTGCTATTGCGGTAGAATTGAGCACTTGCACATGTTTATTCTTAAGTTCTGAAATACTATATTTTGTGTGCAGGTTTAAGCTTCAATCACCTATCGATGATCTTAAGCATGACATGATCAATTATCTTGAGCACACAAGATGAATATTAAAAGATATAAGAAGAAGAACACACAATTGAACATGGTTCGGCCCAAACTTGACCTATGTCCACGGGGTGAGAACTTGAGAAAGCTTTATTAATAAACTTGATACAAAGAGATCTAACCTTCCTCTTGATGACACAAGAGTATTCATCTTTATCTTGAATCTACACCTAGATTACAAGAGTATACCTTCTCTCTATGTACCTTCACCTTGCTCATCTCTTTCTTAGATTTTTAGGGCCTTCTTGGCTTTTTAGAGCCTTACATTATTGTTCATCACAACTTTATTATCCTTTTCCGCTCCACCTAAATACTATGCTACAACCATTTATTTATAGAATTTTACGATACAACTCTTATTTGGATTATGATATGATCTTGGCCATTGGATCCTTAAAGAATCTTGATCAATTCTATTAGGAGTTGATCTCCTTGATCTAAAAGGATTCTAAACCCTTAATTTTTAGAAACAAATTTTCATTGAATAGGAATTGAATCATATTCATACTCCTCCTGAAAAGGAAACTCGCAAATGCTTGAAAAGGAAATTGCTTCACCTTGATTTGCTTCTTTTGCTTCAAACCATCATCTTCTCTAACTTGATTGGATTTTCTTGGACCATCATCTCCTCTTTAAAAACAAGAAAAATTCCTAGCAATCTTCACCTTGACTTTCTTTTCAAGACTTTAGAAAAACAACTTGAGATATTGAATTACTATCTTAAGTCTTTTCATGGTTGTAATCATATCGTGAAGCGTTTAACCTTGACCTCTCTCCTCGAGGCCTTTGGCAGATTCAGTGCCATGCCTTGCGTCATCTCGAACCTCGCCTAAATGCACCCTTTCTGTAGTTATCTTACAACTCTTAGACTTGTTGAAGTTTTCCTTGAAGCTTCATCTTTAAGTGAGCTCCCTTCAAGATTTTCATTGAAATTCCCTGATTTAATTTCTTTTCCTTAGCTTACATTGCATCACCGCCGCCACCAGCAAATTCGGCTTTGTGACACCTTCCTAGCCATGGGGCCCTGCCGGTCTTGAGGCAACCGCCTCTAATTCTACCATGGTCTTACCGATTTTACACGAATATTGTCAAGGGCTTATTGTGCCATGGTCTTCCACCGATCACTTGGTGATGGTCCACCTTGCATTGATATTTTAACTTTAAGACTTACCGTCTTCATATAACTGATATGGTCTTACCAGGTCTTCCCTCCGCACACTGCTATAGTCTTTCTTTCATCAATCAGGGCTGCCATCTACTACTGTATTGATGTTTTTAATATATATTGCCTTGCTATTGATGATCTTCAAACTTGATAGATTCACAAATGCGGCAATAATCTCACGATATCGCGACTAGCCCGTCGTCACTTTGATCATGATCTCCGTTGATTCCTTTAACTAATCTGTATAGAACCTGCATCAAACATTAAAATCGCTTCGATCTGCACCCACCATTGCATCCAGAACACTGAAAAAACATAGGGTTCAATACCTTGTTAGTCTGAATTTGACTACGATTACATGATCTACTTTTTGATTAATCTTGTCTATTGATCGTCTTCATCACCCTCTGCTATTTTTTCTTTGACTTGCTGCCACAGCGAGCCTCCATGGGATGCTTGTGCCTCTGTGAGCTCATCGAGCCTGTCTTATTGTTCGCCATTAGCGATGATTCAATCATCGCCTTCGTGTCTACCGTGTTCAGATTTGAGCATCATTAAGCCTTGACGATTTCACCTTGATCAATATACTCCAAAAGTCATTGATCTTTACCTTAGAACAAATCTTAACTTTCTTATTGACTTCTTCATCTTAATGCCTCCACCAAACTCCATGGACTCGACATCTTCTGCTTTATCTAGAGCACTTGAGTTTTGAATGAACACCATGAGCTCCGATACCATTTGTTGCAACAGAATTGATATTCTTGATACCAATTATTGCATGCATAATCTGGGATACTATACTTACTATGATACCATTAGTTGGGAGATACGAGATCCCCATCGATGATCTCAAGCGCGCCATGAGATCGATTACCTCGAGCACACAAGATGAATTTTAAAAGATATAAGAAGAATACACAATTTAATGTGGCTCAACCCAAACTTAGTCTACGTCAATGGGGAGATAACTTGAGAGAGCTTTATTAATAAACTTGATACAAAGAGATCTAACCTTTTTTCTTGATGACACAAGAGTATTCATCTTTCTCTTGAATCTACTCCTAGATTACAAGAGTATACCTTCTCTCTATGCACCTTGGTGCTCATCTCTTTTATGAATTTTAAGTGCCTTCTTGGCTTTTTAGGGCATTATATTGTTGTTCACCACAACTTTATTATCCTCTTCCACTTTATCTAAATCCTAGGTTACAATCCTTTATTTATAGAATTTTACAATATAACTCCTATTTGGATTATGAGATGATCTAGACCATTGAATGCTTAAAGAATCTTGATCAATCCTATTAGGAGTTGATCTCCTTAATCTAGAAGGATTCTAAACCCTTTAATTTTTAAAAATAAATCTTCATTGAATAGGAATTGAATTCTATTCATACTCCCCTTAAAAACAAAACTCGCAATTGCCTGAAAAGGAAACTGCTTTACCTTGATTTGCTTCTTCTGCTTCAAGCCATCATCTTCTCCAACTCGATTGAATTTTCTTGGATCATCATCTGCTCTTGAAAAACAAGGCAAAATCCTAACAGCCTATGGTAGGGAACACTTTCAAAGCCATAGGCATCGTAAAACAACCTCCTATGCACCTTCGAAATGATCCAACGACGGGTCGAGTTCATCTCATCCCCGTAAGAGAGATCAGCACGACCACTATTAAAGAAGGGTATAAGAGTTCATCCGTGTCCAAGATCTCAACAAGCATATATAGAAATGAGTTGAAGAAGCAACAACATCGCATCACGACGGACTCAGAACCATCGCCACTGATGCATCCAACTCCCCCTTCTCCGACATCTTGAAATATGAATTTCCCAAGAAGTGAATTATCATCGATTGCTAGTTTAATCAGAGTGACCCAGTCTATCATTTCTGCCTGTATAAGGTCAAGATGGTGTTCTATGCCAGAAACGACTTCATCTTGTTTCGGATCTTTCCCTCTAGCTTGAAGGAAGTAGCCTTCGATTGGTTTTACTCTCTTCCGCTACTCTCGATCCACAGCTTTGAGGATCTTTCCAAGTTGTTCTTCTCTCAGTATTATCCAGCCAAGAGTTCAAGCAAAACAACTGCATCAAGATGAGACCCTTCGAAGTCTTGAATGAGGGGAAACCTGCACACAGAAAATACAAAATTTCAGAAATATAGAACAAAAGTGCAAGTGCTCAATACTAACACTATAGCGAGTGGCTATGCGAGTCGTGATCCACAAGGAGGGACGAGCAATGGAAGCATTTTGTAAGATCTCTTTAGTTCACTAAAAATGGTTAAATTATTTCTCTTATTCTTTATAAGAAAAAGAAAATAAGTTATGTTAAATTGTGAAAGTGATGGTTAGAGCAAATGGAGAAAATAGAAAATGAATTTATACAAAGAAATTAAAAAGTGTGAATAAAAGAGTTGGAAGATGTAGCGATCTAAACTAAAATATTAAAAGAAAGAAAACTTAAAAAAATACTTACCTTCTTTGGTTGATGACTTACCTTGGATCATTGGCATGTTTACCTTGCTTCAGAGGTAATCAATGCATAATCCATATAACGAGCTCAGTCCCTATTCGCATTATATCATCAAGATGAACAAGAATGAAATGATGCAGAATCTTGAGGAGGAGATCATCATCATGAAATATCGATGGCAAACACACAATAAGGCTATACTGATGCTACTGATTCGCTTAGATACTCATCAAAAACCAAAAGGGGAAGTGAAAGAAAATAAAAACAAAGAAGAAAAAGTAACTTTCAATTCGATTAAATAACAATGAAAGAAAAGATGATTACTTACACCAGTGTCACTCTCAGTGCAAGCACCTTTCTCCTTCCTCCATGAAATTCTTTTCTCCTCTCAGTTATATAAAGAAAATAAAATTACATAAAAGAAAATAGAAAAACCTAATTTACAAAATATAGAATAACCTAACTTCTACTCTCTGCTTGATCATCCTCTATACACTGAGAAATCCCAGTACTTATAAGTAAAATCCAAAAGGGGAAAGTGTGAGAGGATGGGGGAGCAAAACGCTCCCCGTATCTTAACCAAATAGCCACAGTAATGCAGATTTGGCCGCGTTTATGCGGCTTGAATGTGGCCAAATGGCCACAACCAAGGAGCAATTGATTCTCTTTTGATTTTATCCCCTTTTGTCCAACTGATTTCTTATTTAATCTATGACTTTGATATGATCTTCGGTGATCCTCAAGCTAATCAATTTGGATTCATATAAATCCGAATTAACTAATTTTATTTGATGTGATTCTCCCTGATATGCATTAATCTTTAGCTAGAATTGCTTCTATCCTCCTGAATATTTGTCTCCATCTTTAATTAAGATTTAAATTTAATTAAATAATAATTAAAGTGGGGTTTTGGGCCCATTTTCTTTCCATCTCCATTGGTAATGGGTTTGCATTTTATTAAATAAAAATAAGACTAGATACATGATTTATTAGATAATAAATATGGGAATAAAACATTATATATGCAATATAGATGACTAGTCACACCCCCACACTTGTCTTTTGCTAGCCCTCGAACAAAACATCAAAACAAATCTTAAGAAATTATTTCGTAGGTCACTCGATTGCATGAGCATGTGCAACAAGCCGTTAAACCTCTAGGTTATCCCTAGACGATGAGTTTTGTCTTGTGAGAGTTTTCAGTGGATTACACCTACAAAATCCATAAATAAAGAGAAAGAAAGTGTTAGTATTTTAAAAACACATTTTGAAAGAGAAAAATATTTGAAATATTATTGTAAAAATCAAGAAATCTATAAGTATTTAAGATTATCAAAACTTAGTCATTCCTAAGCTTAGTCGCTATTCAAAATTTTGTTATTAATCAAGGTAAAAAGTCAAATTATATTTCTCATCTAGTCTATTATCTTACCCTAAGTTATTTGCACCTTATGATCGTGAAAATTTGACTTGAAGTTCTTTAACTTTAACTCTTATGCCTTATTTTCTTTTCTTTTTTTAATATTTTTGGTGATGTTATTCCTTACTTCTATTAGGCTTTCTAATCTGCTCATGTAACGAGCCTTTAATCAGTGACTCCTAAACTGGATGGTCTTAGGGCACTGGGTAAGAAAACACCCCAAGGACTTAAGGACTCGAGTAAACAAAGCCACAAAACTAAGGATTTTATTATATGGACCACTTTTAAGCGTGAAACTCATGCTTTATGAGGCACAAGTACCCAACTTAATCAGAGATTTTTTGATATAAATATATATATTTTTTTACATAAAGCATAAGAATCTTGATTTTTGAACCCTAAGTGTGTAAGTGCATAAAGCATGCATATTTCATCAAGGTAAAAATCAAGACTAAATTACTTTTTTAAAGTTTCTTCGTACCTCTAGAAATCAAACAAATAATCTTATTTTGACCAAATATAAGAAATTATAATTATGATTCTCCTATTCCTTAAAATTGTCTTAATTTCTAACAAAAACTATGTCAAAATATTGCTCTCTTTTCAAAAAGTTTTTTTAAGAAAGAAAAAAGTTAATTTTTTATTTTAAATTAAAAAAACCTATGTTATGTTAAAACTCTCCCCTACACCTATCTCATACATTATCCTCAATGTATAAATGAATCATAGATGCATGAAAAAGAAAAAAGGGAAGAAAAATATTACTTTAAGGTGATGGGTCCGGTGGTGGTCGGATTGGGTCAAGCATTACTACCCAATCAGGATAACGTGGTGGTTCAAGAAACCCACCTTTATTGACCTCTTTTCTATGTACATAATTACAATCTCCCATATGAATAGGATCATGAAAGATCATATTATTAAACTTATTCCTTTTACATGACCAGTCTTGAAAAATCATCACTGAATCATTATGGTCAATACCTATGTCCAATAAAAGAATGTGACTTGGTGGAATAATTGACTTGGATTCAAAAGTGATAGGTTCGGGAACCATTACTAACTCAGAAAAATTAACTTTGGGTTTGAGAGTCAGTTTTGGTTTAAGAGTTGAGTCCAAATCAAATAATTGAAATTCACATTCTTCTCCCATCAATGGAATGTGACTATCCAAATTTGATAATTCAATTTCTTGATCTATGGGTACAGGTATAAATGTTGGCTTTGAAAATTGGTCCAAAGTGGGTAATGTTACCAGAATCAACATAGATTCGAAGATGAAATTGAATCACAAGGTTGGGGATCGGGGTCACATTCACATTCAAGTTCAATCTCATTGAATAAAAAAAATTTCAATTTGTCCAGAGTTTAGAATTTGCAAGTTCAAATTTGTGTGATGAAACTGAGTCTTGATGAAAGTCCCCAAGACACCAAAATTCTTCGTTCCTATCAATATGGCTAGGGCAATCTGGAATGGTTGAATTGTGTTAGGTAGAGTTTTATCATTCCTATCTTTCACTATGTTGATATAATGACTCATTTATGCTTCTAGCCTATCGATAGATTGGAAAAAATTATTTTTGCACTGAATCAGGTTTTCCATATTCCTATATGAGTTCATATATTCTTCTTGTTGTTGTGGAACTTGGAACATGGAGTAAAAATCTTGAATTTCGGAGTCTCATGCGAATCATGAGTCTATCATTTTCAGCTTTTGTTCTTGGGACTCAATCATGGCTTCTATACTTTTCATAGCCTCAGATTTTTCTTCTATTGGTTGATCATGACTAGGAAATTTATAAGCTAAATGTTAAAATGGTGGTTGATAATATGATTCGGGAGAGTTATATTCCCATTGACTCTGTAAAAAGTAGTAATGATTATTCTAGTCTTGTTCAAAGTATTGGGACTGGGGCATGTATTAATTCAGATAAGACAAATCCGGCACACTAGATTGGTTAAAGTTATAATATGCCGGGTTGGTAATATCCGAGTCAAAAGAGGTCGGGGTTTAATATGGATTACCATTAAAATTGAAAAAATTATTGTTATAAGCTATATCATACAAGAAATATCAAAAACAAACAAAAAAACAAACAAATAAATAAACAAATAAAAAGAAAGAAAATCTAACCTAAGTTAGGATAGACCTTAGATCTAGCGGATTCCTAACTAGTTAGACATCCACGGGGGATATATTGTAGAATCTGACAACAAGTTAATCAGCCAGGTAGGAATAAGATCAGTGGGAGGTATCCATGACTAAGCAATGGGCCTAATTATACCAAACTACTATTCTTTGAGGTTTCGCCTCATCAATACCCAACCTTTGACACCAATTTGGTAAGAGTTAAATTCTAATCAACTTCCCCTTAGGTCAATCTCCTGAGTCTGAGATGTCCCTAGGGCCAACGTCTAATCAGTTTTAGTTAGGCTTGGTTTAGTGAGTGAGGAGATTGTTTGTGGGTGATTGGTTGCTAATGTTACATATTTAATGTCACATTTCCATACTTATTTTAGAATAAAAGCCTGCATTGTCCTAATTATTTGTTTAATTTATTTGCAGGCCCAATCTTTAAGGAGTTGAAGAGAAATGAGCCCAAAGCCCACCAAAATTCTGAATTAAATCAGAATTAATTCGCACTCACTAAATCAGGGCAAAATCAAGAGGTTGAAACCAGTTGAGAAGAATCCTCTCAGGATCGATCGGTTAAAGCCAAGAATCCAAGGCCATTTCTTCAAAATCTCGGAGCCAAACTGCAAAACCAACTCCAGATAAAGTCAGAGGGAGAAACCGGGGAGACCCACCAACAGGGTGTGGCCATCTGGCCACACCCTGGCCGCGGAAACGCGGCTTGGACCGCGTTTCCGCGGCAATCTTGGGGAGTTAGGGGGAGCGTGAACTCCCCCGACCTCCCCGGGATCTTGGTGGTTGGGTTTTCTGCCTATAAAAGGCCATTATGTGCACTGAAAATGGACGTCAATGTAGAGTTAGCATTTTAGACTAGTTTTTCATTTCTTAATTTAGGTTTTTGTTTTTCCTTTTTATGTAATTGTAATTTTCATTTATGTAATTCAGAGGAGATCGACTTTCATCGAAGAACAAGAATGAAGCTTGAGCTATAGTGACAATGGTGTAAGGTTTTCTTTCTTTTCTTTGATTGTTATGAAATCGAATCGAGGTTTTCTATGTGTATGTACTTCTATTTAGTCTTCTTCTTCTTCTTCTTTTCTATTTTACTTTTCTTTTTCGTACAATCGTCTTCCAAGTGAGTCTAAAAGCATCGAAAGAGCCTTGCCATTGCGAGTGCCACCGATAGCTCATGACGATGGAATAGAGTCTCTCTCTATATCATTTCATTCTTGAAGTAGTCTTGATGATGTAATGTGGATGAAGACCAATACTCAAATCTTATGGGCTATGCGCTGAATGCCTCCACTTCAAGGTAAAATCGTCGCTGAAGACTCAAGGTAAGCTTTTGACGAAAAGAAGGCAAGCAATTGTTTTTATTTCTTTTATTTCATTTCTATAAATTAAATCACTACATCTTCCAACTCTATCATCTTCACTTCATTGTACTTAGTCGCTTTTCATCGTTTTCTGATTTTTCACCTTCTTCATCTCCCATTTTCTTTTAACTTTAAGATAACTTTCTTTTTCATTTTCATAACTAAAAACAGAGAAGAACCTTCGTTTTATTTTCTTAAAAGATTTCAATAAAGAACCGTAAAGCTTCCATCGCAAACCCTCCTTGTGGATCACGACCCGCATAGCCACTTGCTATAGCGGAAGAATTGAGCACTTGTACACTTCTTTTCTTAAGTTCTATAATTTCGTATTTTTTGTGCAGGTCGGCCTCAATCAAATTTTGGCGCCGTTGCCGGGGAGGGTAACATGTTTTTTATTGAAATCTGAATTTTTTGAAATTTTTTTAGAACTAAACGAATTTTCTTCTCTGTTGCAGGTTACAGGGCAATAAAAGCAGGAAATTAACATTGCAGTGACATACAAGTGGTATTGGGCCTCTGCTCTAGAAAGCAAAGACCCATTGCCCTCTGAATTGTCGCGTTTCCACGGCAAAAGCCGCGGATCCGCGGCAAGGAAGAGCTGACTACTAACAGATTTTTGCAGGGCTGCTAGCTTTGCAAATTCTAGTTTGCTGCAATTATTTATTTCTTATATGCCATCACAAAAACCTGCTAATAATCAACAGTAAAAAGTTTGTTGCAAAAGTTAAAAATTGATTAGACGTTTGCATTTTAGGCACGCGTCTTTTCAATTCATTTATATTTACTGTTGAAGAGTGCTGGAGCAAGGTACGCCTGCATTGCATGTAACATAGGACTCACTTCTTGGTTGATTTATATTGCTTTGAGTGACTCTTACATATCTTGTACACTTGCACAAATTGATCTTAAGGGCACTAACCCATTAACAAGATAAGGTGGGGATTTGATCACCCTTCCTTAGCCCAAAATCACATCCCAAGCACTCACTAACCCAAGCCTAACTAAAATTGAGTAGACGTTGGCCCTAGGGACATCTCGGACTCAATTAGGAGATTATCCTAAGGGGAAAAAATGTTGGAATCTAACTCCTGCAAAATCAGTGTCTAGGAAAGGGATTGAGGGCCGAAAGCCCGAAGGTTGGTGGTTATTTAATTAAGGAACGTCTTTGACGGAAAACCTCCCACCAACCTTACCCTGACCTGGCTGATTAGCTTGTGGTTAAAGTCTACATTAGACCTCCCATGGATAGTCTAACCAATTAGGAGTCGTCTAGGTCCTAAGTCTACCCTAAGTTAGGCTAGAATTTTTTCTTTTTTGTTTGTTTATTTGTTTATTTTTCTTTGTTTGTATTCTATTGTGTGATATGGACTATAATAATAATTTTTTCAACTACAATAAAAATCCATATTACACACCGACTTCATTTTCGGATATTACCAACCCGGCATATCATAACTTTGACCAACCTAGTGTGCCGGATTTGTCTTATCCGAATCAATATGACCCATACCCCCATCTAATAACTATAATTTCCATAATGATTTCAACTCTTCACCGAGTCAGTGGGGATTCACCTCCCCCGAGCATAATTTCCAACCACCTTGCTCTCCTTCTCCACCCAGTCCACATTATGTTCAAGATTCATACTCAGTTCCACCCGTCCAAAATAGGAAACCATCAATTATGGAAATGAGTATGCGTGAGTCCAAACACAAATCCCAAAATCTGATGGACTCACAATTTCACTACCACTTCCAAGATAATTCTTCATCTTTTCATCAAAACAATGAACCTATCAACTATGAAAAGATGCTTGAAGCCATGACTCAGGCTCAAAACGCTCGTAATAGTGACATAGATATGATGGTCGAATCTCTACGTTCCCACCGTCCTGATGTCACTTACCATTCTGTTAGAGCCGAAGAGTCATGTTGTTTTGGAAATCAAGATTCTATTTCAGAACAACCATGTGAACTTGCCCAAACTCCAAATTTTGAAAAAGATATTGATAGTTTGGCTAGTTTTCCTTTTCCTGAAATAGAACTTGAAAATGATTATGATCCTGAACCCCAACTTAGTGATTCAATTCTATTTCCTGATTCGATTATGACTCCGGTATCTTCACCTGACTTCAATCTTTTCCCGGAGTCAACATTGGATCCTGTACCAATTCATAAAGAAATTGAATCACCTATCTTTGAGGATCATGTTGAACTTGACCAACTTTACACTTTCGAAGATCCTATTGACAAATTGGCAAGTTCTCAATTTTTTGATATTGAACTCAATGAGATATGTGACCTAGATTCTCACATATGTGATCCAGTTCAACTTCCTGAATCAATATTGACTCCTGTTTTATTACCAAACTTGAATAATATTCTAGAGTCAGTTTTGATTCCCCCACCTATCATTCCTGAACTGGAATCACCCATATTAGGTCACGTTCCATTGTTGGAAAATACATGTGGACTGGAGTTTCAACTTCTTGACTTGGACCCAATTTCTGAACCTATTTCGACTCTTGAACCTTTACTTGACTTAAGTTACCTTCCTGAGTCGGTATTAGTTCCTGTACTTCCTGAGTCCAAGTCAACTGTTCTATCATTTCATACTCCATTCTTGGACGAGGTGGTTGACAAATTTGACTCCGAAATCAATTATGGAATATGAAAATTAGATGGGGTTAAATATTTAATAAAGATCCTTTATGGATACATCTTTTTAATGGGTTATATTAAAGATATTGCTTGTGGGTTCCTCCGAGACCCAAGAAAAGTTGATTGGGCTATGTTTCGTGGACCAATCAGACCACCACCGGAAGTACCACCTTAAGGTAACCATTTTCCTTCCCTTTCTTCTTTTTCATGCATCTATGCATTAATTCATACATTGAGGACAATGCATGAGATAGGTGTGGGGGAGGGTCTAACATAACTTTTCTTTTTCTTAAAAAAAAAAATTAACATTTTTCTTTATTTTTAAAAAACTTTTTGAAAAATAGAAACAATATTTTGACTTATTTTTATAAGAAATTAAGTTAATTTTAAGGAATAGGAAAATCCAAATTAGGATTTCTTATACTTGGTCAAAATAAGATTATTTGTTTGATTTATAGAGTTAGGAAGATAATTTGTCAAAGTAATTTAGTCTTGATCTTTACCTTGATGAAATATGCACACTTCATACACTTACACACTTAGGGTTCAAAAACAAAGGTTCTTATGCCTTATAAAAATATATATATATATATAAACAAATCTAATTATTGATTAGCTAGGTGCTTTGGCCTAAGAAAGCCTTAGTATTTATGCCTTATGACTTATTTTTGTAAGAAATTAAGTTAATTTTAAGGAATAGGAAAATCCAAATTAGGATTTCTTATACTTGGTCAAAATAAGATTATTTGTTTAATTTATAGAGTTAGGAAGATAATTTGTCAAAGTAATTTAGTCTTGATCTTTACCTTGATGAAATATGCACACTTCATACACTTACACACTTAGGGTTCAAAAATAAAGGTTCTTATGCCTTATAAAAAATATATATATATAAACAAATCTAATTATTGATTAGCTAGGTGCTTTGGCCTAAGAAAGCCTTAGTATTTATGCAAAAGATAATTAGATGAGTTTGAAAAAAAAAAACAAGTCTAATTATTGACTAGCTAGGTGCTTTGGCCTAAGCAAGCCTTGGTATTTATGCGAAAGATGATTAGATAAGTTTGAAAAGAAAAATTCTCTGATTAAGCTGGGTATTTGTGCCTAATAAAGCATAAGCATTCACGCCTAAAAGAGGTTCATATAATAAAATACTTAGTTTTGTGGCCTTATTTGCTCGAGTCCTTAAGTCCTTGGTGGTGTTTTCTCACCTGGTGCCCTAAAACCGTTTGGTTTGAGAGTCATCGATTAAAGGCTCGTTACATGGGCAGATTAGAAAGCCTAATAAAACTAAGGAATAATACCACAAAAAAAAAATAATAGCAACATATATTTATATATAATAATAAGGCATAAGAGTTAGAGTTAATGAACCCTTAGTCAAAATTTTCACATTCACAAGGTGCATATGACTTATGGTAAAGTAATAGACTAGATGAGAAGTACAATTTGACTCCTTACTTTGATTGATAACAAATTTTTGAATAGAGACTAAGTTTAGGAATGAAAAATTCGGCTTTCCTATAACTTATAGATTGCTTAGATCTTACAATCATATTTCAAATATTTTTCGCTTTCAAAATGCTTTTCGAAAATACTAACTCTTTATTTCTCTTTCTTTATGGATTTTGTGGGTGTAATCCGCTGAAAACCCTCACGAGACAAAACTCGTCCTCTAGGGGGAACCTAGAGGTTTAACGGCTTATTGACATTCTCAGTGCAAAACCGCGACCTGCGGAAGCGGTCTAATAATCCTTAGTATAATTTAGTTGTTTTGCTCGAGGACGAGCAAAAGATAGGTATGGGGGTGTGATTGGTTGCTAATGTTGCATATTTAATGTCACATTTCCATACTTATTTTAGAATAAAAGCCTGCATTGTCCTAATTATTTGTTTAATTTATTTGCAGGCCCAATCTTTAAGGAGTTGAAGAGAAATGAGCCCAAAGCCCACCAAAATTCTGAATTAAATCAGAATTAATTCGCACTCACTAAATCAGGACAAAATCAAGAGGTTGAAACCGGTTGAGAAGAATCCTCTCAGGATTGATCGATTAAAGCCAAGAATCCAAGGCCATTTCTTTAAAATCTCGGAGCCAAACTGCAAAACCAACTCCAGATAAAGTCAGAGGGAGAAACCGGGGAGACCCACCAACAGGGTGTGGCCATCTGGCCACACCCTGGCCGCGGAAACGCGGCTTGGGCCGCGTTTCCGCGGCAATCTTGGGGAGTTAGGGGGAGCGTGAACTCCCCCGACCTCCCCGGGATCTTGGTGGTTGGGTTTTCTGCCTATAAAAGGCCATTATGTGCACTGAAAATGGACGTCAATGTAGAGTTAGGATTTTAGACTAGTTTTTCATTTCTTAGTTTAGGTTTTTGTTTTTTCTTTTTATGTAATTGTAATTTTCATTTATGTAATTCAGAGGAGATCGACTTTCATCGAAGAACAAGAATGAAGCTTGAGCTATAGTGACAATGGTGTAAGGTTTTCTTTCTTTTCTTTGATTGTTATGAAATCGAATCGAGGTTTTCTATGTGTATGTACTTCTATTTAGTCTTCTTCTTCTTCTTATTTTCTATTTTACTTTTCTTTTTCGTACAATCGTCTTCCAAGTGAGTCTAAAAGCATTGAAAGAGCCTTGCCATTGCGAGTGCCACCGATAGCTCATGACGATGGAATAGAGTCTCTCTCTGTATCATTTCATTCTTGAAGTAGTCTTGATGATGTAATGTGGACGAAGACCAATACTCAAATCTTATAGGCTATGCGCTGAATGCCTCCACTTCAAGGTAAAATCGTCGCTGAAGACTCAAGGTAAGCTTTTGACGAAAAGAAGGTAAGCAATTGTTTTTATTTCTTTTTTTTCATTTTTGTAAATTAAATCACTACATCTTCCAACTCTATCATCTTCACTTCATTGTACTTAGTCGCTTTTCATCGTTTTCTGATTTTCCACCTTCTTCATCTCGCATTTTCTTTTAACTTTAAGATAACTTTCTTTTTCATTTTCATAACTAAAAACAGAGAAGAACCTTCGTTTTATTTTCTTAAAAGATTTCAATAAAGAACCGTAAAGCTTCCATCGCAAACCCTCCTTGTGGATCACGACCCGCATAGCCACTTGCTATAGCGGAAGAATTGACCACTTGCACACTTCTTTTCTTAAGTTCTATAATTTCGTATTTTTTGTGCAGGTCGGCCTCAATCAGTGGGCTAAGGGAGGATAACGATTTTCCCACCTTATCTTGTTTATAGGACAAGGTCTTAATTCAGTTTAGTGCAGTGTACAAGTATCTAGAAAAAGTAACACTCAAGCAATATTTCATAAAAGAATGAACCTTATACTAAATGTTGTGCACACATACCTTGGCTTCACACTCTTCAATAGTAAATAGAAAATGTAGCGAAATAGACACGTGCCTAAATGCAGAGTCTAAACCATTTTTTGCATTTACAATCAACCTTTTACTATTGAGTTAGAAATGTATGTACATCGAGTCAAATAAAAAAATATATAGCTACAGATATTTAAATTTTACAATTCAACCAACTTGCAAAAAATATAGGTTAGTAGTTCACTCAGATTGCCACGGGAATGTAGCAAATCTGAAGGGTTCTGGCTTCTGCTTTCTTGAGCAGAGTTCAGGGCCACTTATATGTCCACTGCAGCAAAAATAAATTCCTTATTGTTAAACCTTTACACTAAGAACAGAGAATAAAGTTAATCAATAAGTAAACAAAAAAGAGTTACTTACCATTCCTCCCCGGCAATGGCGCCAAAATTTGATTGAGAGGAAACCTGTACAAAGAAAATACAAAATTTCAGGAATAAAGAATAAAAATGCAAGTGCTCAATGCCACCGCTATAGCGAGTGGCTATACGAGTCGTGATCCACAAAGAGGGACCAGCGATGGAAGCTTTTTGTAAGTTCTCTTTTGTTTACTAAAAATAGTTAAAGTTCTTCTCTTGTTCTTTAAAAGAAAAAGAAAATAAGTTATATTAAATTGTAAAAGTGGTAGGTTGGAGTAGATGAAGAAAATATAAAATGAATTTATACAAAAAAAATTAAAAAGAGTGAACAAAAGAGTTGGAAGATGTAGTGATCTAAACTAAAGGATTAAAAGAAAGAAAAACTAAAAGTAATGCTTACCTTCTTTGGTTGATCACATACCTTGGATCGTTGGCACGTTTACCTTACTTCATAGGTGATCAACGCATAATCTATAAGATCGAGCTTAGTCCCCATTCACATTACATCATCAAGATGAACAAGAATGAAATGATACAGAATCTTGAGGAGGAGATCATCATCATGAAATATCGGTGGCAAACACACAACAAGGGTATACCAATGCTAATAGATTCTCTTAGATACTAATTAAAAATCAAAAGAGGAAGTGAAAGAAAATAAGAATAAAGAAGAATAAGTAACTTTCAATTCGATTAAATAACAATGAAAGAAAAGATGATTAAATACACCACTGTCACTCTCAGTACAAGCACCTTTCTCCTTCCTCCATGAAATTCTTTTCTCCTTTTAGTTACATAAAAAAATAAAATTATGTTAGAAACATAAATAACCTAACTTACAAACTATATAATAGCCTAACTTTTACTCTTTGTTTGATCGTCCTTTGTATAATGAGAAATTCCAGTATTTATAGGTAAAAACCAAAAGGGAAAAGTATGAGAGGATAGGGGAGCAAAACGCTCCCCGTGTCTTAACCAAATAGTTGCGAAAAAGCGGCTTTGGTCACATTTTCGCAGCTTGGATGTAGCCAAATGGCCACATGTAGGGAGCGATTGATGCTCATTAGATTTCATCCCCTTTTGTCCAACTAGATTTCCTGTTTGATCTCTAATTTTGTTCTGATCTTCGGTGATCCTCAAGCTAACCGATTTGAATTCACATAAATTTGAATTAACTTATTTTGGTATGCATTGATCTTCAGCTGGAATCACCTCTATCCTCCTGAATATTTTTCTCCATCTTTAATTAAGATTTAAATTTAATTAAATCAAAATTAAAATGGGCTTTTGGGCTCATTTTTTCCCATCACCATTGGTAATGGGCCTGCATTTTATTAGACAAAAATAAGACTAAATACATGATTTATTAGTCAATAAATATGGGAATGTGATATTATATATGCAATATAGGTGACGAATCAAGTCTCAAGACATACTTTGGCTACATTTGATTTCAGTTAGCCAAAGTACATAACTGCAGTAAGGATGCCTCTGCTCTCGCATTCAACAATGGGATGCTAGTTACCTATCTACTATATAAACATCTGGTGAAGTACAACGTCACCCATTGGAGTAAGGTCCTATACCGAGCCTAATTGTACATCCAGTTGAGAAAGCAATGAAGAGCTTCGCTAACCGGTCTTCCAATTGTGGCGATGACGGAGAGAACCCGAAACCACATCACAGAGGTCCCTTCATCAATAACCCGAATTGCAGGCTGATTAGTCTCTAATTTTGCATAATTTTCATCATATTCTCATATTTATTTCATGTAAAATTTTGCTAATAAAACCTTGCTTACTTGATCCTAGGTCCATGGTATGCAAATGAAGAAGAAGACCTAAATCACCATTTAATTGGTGCTTAAAAGCCTACCAAGTAGCCAGTGACTTTAGGATGAAGATTTTATCAGCCCAGGGTATCAAATCGCAAATCCAGAAGATCAAGGCATCAGAAGACAGACTCGGCGACGCGCTGCTCTGGCAGAGCCGCGGAAACGCGGCCCTTTGGGTGCGCGCGCGCGCCTGTGTTTTGGGCCACGTGCCGTTCACGCGGCCCTCTTTCTCCTGGTGCCTATAAATACCCCCTAGGGGTCTTCAGTTTGAGCAGATCTAGAGTTAGAGCAAGTTGTGTAGTCTTATTTTTAGTTTATAGTTGTTATTCTTCTAGTTTTAGTTTTAGCCATTAGAGTGAAAGAGAGAGACTATGTAAGTGTTGTATTTGAAGGGTGATAAGCTAATACAAGTACTACTTCTCTTCCTTCTTTCAATTTACTTATGCTTTCATTTGCTTTTTATTCCTTGTTGTAGTGTAACTCTTTTTACTCTTTACTTGTCTCCTTTGTAGTGTAACTTACCTTCTCTCTACTTCTTTTCCTTTGTTGTTTCTTTTACTTTTATGGCTAACTAACTTTTCTATAGTATGGCTAACTAACTACCAACCCACTAATTTTTAACACTTGATTGATAACCCACATGAGACAATAGTGTCAAACAAGCCTTGTGCAAATAAGAGCTATGGCATCTTAAGACGAGGGTTCTAACTCTAATTTACCTACAAGTATTTACTTTCTTATACTTCATACTTAATGAGTTTTTGATGATCTATGGGTTGTGTACTTTGCTTGTTATTGTAAGTTAGAGACTTTTCCTTTTAACTTTGTCGATACCGTTAGTGCACTCGTGTCTTCCCTTATTCTCGCCTTCTATTGGATCTTGATAAGGGAATGTCCGAGTTTTTGCCGTGTAAAGCTAAGTTTTGGGATGAACTTTCACTTGATTTCCACGTGAATAGTTCCAATGCAAAACGGTTGTGTTCGCCTATGATCCATCGTGAGGCTATCTTCCAAAAGTTAGAAATTAGTGGGAGCACTTAGTAGAAAGTTAGCCATGCATTTTTACAACTAAGAAAAAAATCACATTTACAAATCACCAAAACATTTTCCAACAATTCTTAAAAACAACTTGATTCAACTTTTAAATACTTTATTTGGAAACAAGAACTTTCTTTCTTCTTGAACTTTGAAGCTGCATCAAGCTTCCATCGCTCTCCCTCCTTGTGGATACGACCCGTATAGCCACTTCGCTATTACAGAAGAATCGTAAAAGCAGTAAATCAACCCACACTCTTTTTACATATTCTTGTACTTGCTTTTTGCCGATCAAATTTTGGCGCCGTTGCCGGGGAGGGAACGGCTTTGTTGTTCAATACTAAAGATTGTTCTTTGTTTTTGTGTGTAGGAGAAGTACCAAGGAGCTCATTATCACGGGAAGCGAAAGAGATGGCCAAGGACATTGCGCGAGGACTCATTTGCCCTCAGAAAAATTCGTGTAAGAGCGAGTTTTCCTGATTGAAGTGCTAACAAACTCGTTTGCAGGGTTGCCGAAAGCCGCTAAAAAAAAATTGCTTTCTAAATTTTTAGTTTCCTTGGATGCTTCACCTATATGCATGTATAATAAACTCAACAGAAATTCACTTGTTGCTTAGTTGAAATTTGGATTAGACTTTTGCATTTAGGGTACGTGTCTATTTCAATTCATTTCAATTTCTATTGAAGAGTGCTGGAGAAAAGGTATGTGTGCATTTATATAGAATAGGATCAACATTTTGAAGTGATTTACCGCTTTGAGTGTTACCTTATTATGAATAAACTGCACACTTGCACAATTGACTTTAAGGGAAAAACCCAAATAAACAAGATAAGGTGGGGATTTCATCACCCTTCCTTAGCCCAAAAACTATCTCCAAGTGCACTCACATTTTCCCAAGCCTTAACTAAAAACTGATAGATGTTGGCCCTAGGGACATCTCGGACTCACTAAGAGATTAACTGAGGTTGGAAATTGCAAGAACTATACTCCTGCAAAATCGGTGTCTAAGGAAAGTGGATTGAGAGGTAAAGCCTCGAAAGCTCCGTGGTTTGGCGTAATTAGGCCCGTGGCTCCGCCCGGATACCTCCCCCCGAGCTTTGACCTTTCCTGGCCGATTAGGTTGTAGTCGAGTTCCTGCAACAACCTTCCCCGGAGAATCGACCAGCTAGGAGTCGTCTAGGTCCAGGTACCTTAGACTAAGGCTTGTGGTTGTTTTTTTTTCTTTCTTTTGTTTGTTATATTATTCTTTTCGATTGTTTGTTGTTTTTACGTTGTTTGTGGCGTGCTGCATGCAAGAGTGGGTGAGAGATCCTGTAACTTCCAGATTAACTAGAAACACCTCCCTACCCTTACATCCAGTACCGGTGATGGCTTCACTTCAGGATAGATTTTACCCGATCAGAATCTTATTGCCATCCTTTTTAAAACTTCTTGAAGCAAACGGCAATAATTTTGAGTGAAAGCCCCAATTCATTAGCACTCTTCCCAAATTTCGTGGTTTAGAATCAGAGGACGCATACTTCTTTGTTAGCGAATTTGAAGAAGTATGCCTCATAATGCGTATACCCCAACTAGGAGACGATGTCATTAGGTTACGTTTCATCCCTTTTTCCCTAAAGGATCTAGCTAAGAAATGGTTGTACAGCTTGGCAGCAGATTCAGTCACGACCTGGGATGATTTCGTCAAGGCCTTCTTGAAGAAATTCAACCCAATTCACAAAACTGCCCTCATTAGAAAGAACATCATGCAGTTTAGACAAGAACCGAGCGAACCATTTTGGAGATACTTTGAGCGATTCAAAGATCTCCTAGCTCAGTGCCCTCATCATGACGTAGAGAAATGGCGTCAGTGCCAGATTCTCTACGATGGTCTAGATTATCAGACTAAGACCCTGTTAGAAACGATGTATCAGGGAGGGTTCTTGCAGAAGGATGAGAATCACGGTTGGGATTTATTTGAGGATTTAGCGGAGAAAACCCTGCAATGGGAGCCAGCCTCAGAAAAACCTAGAAATTCACAGTCTATAGATTCAAGAGGAGGGCTCCTATCTCTAGAATCATCCATAGCTGCCGAGGCTAAGATTGCTACCATAATGAGAAGGATAGAGGCTCTAGAAACTAAAGAGCCTGCCAATGTCAACCAGATCAACCTACCACCAATTCACAATCCGGGTTGTTCATATTGTCAGGCAACAAATCATATCTTTGAAGAGTACCCCATTTTTCATGCCCAGTAAGTGCCACCGGAACACCTAAACGCGGCTTACTCACAATCGTCTCACAACCCTACTCACAAACCTATAATCCCGGTTGGAGGAATCACCCAAATTTTTCCTGGGCCCCGAACAATCCTCCCAAGCCTAATTTCTCCAACAATTTTCACCATCCTACTCCTCCACCACCTTTTTCCAGTCAAGCCCCATCTTCCTCCTCCCAAAGGTCTCCAATGGAAAAGAAAATCAGTAAATTAGAGGAGAGCATAGAGGTTTTCATGAAGTCCCAAACCGCTTTTATGCAAAATCAGGGACAAACTCTGAATAATCATTCACAAGACATATCGAGATTGGAAATGCAGATGAGCCAGTTAGCTAGCTCCCTAAGTGAAAGGCCAAAGGGTACTTTGCCTAGTCAGCCGCTAGTTAACCCCAAAACCTCCAATCAAGCATATAAAATTCAGGATCCATCGATTAACCAGTGCAATGATGTTCACACACTGCGATCTGGAAGGAAGGTAGACAACCAGGTCTACCAATAGAAAAGTCCAGCCCATCCTATCCCACTCCAGCCTCAACCTCTGCTAGTTCCTCCCAAACTGCTCCTCAAACATCTGACGAGGACAAAGCTGCTAAACAAGTTCATAAGCCTGTAGCACCCTTTCCCAATAGGCTTAGGAACAACAATAAGAATATGCACATGGAGAAAATGCTATAGATGTTCAACCAGGTTAAATTGAATGTGCCACTTCTTGACGCTATCCAGCAAGTCCTGGCTTATGCCAAATTTCTTAAGGATATGTGAACGAAGAAGAGAAAGACCAATGTACCCAAGAAAGTATTCTTGGCCACTAATATAAGCAAAATTCTGTCAGGTCCCATTCTGGTGAAATACAAGGATCCCGGATGTCCCACCATTTCCTGCACCATAGGACAGACCGAAATCAGTAGAGCGCTTCTTGACCTAGGAGCAAGTATCAACTTGCTACCTCTCTCAGTATACCAGCAACTTGGGTTAGGCGAGCTAAGCCCAACTCGAGTCACCATTCAGCTAGCTAACCGATCTGTGAAGGTCCCGAAGGGGAAAATCACAGACGTCCTTATCCGGGTCGGGGATTTCATTTACCCTGTTGACTTCATTGTGCTTGAGACCCAACCTGTGTCCAATCTTAGGTCTCAAACTCCCGTCATCTTAGGGCGCCCATTCCTTGCTACAGCCAATGCCATAATAAACTGTAGGAACGGATCCATGCGATCGATTTTTGGAGACATGATGAAGGAAGTCAATGCCTTCAATCTTAGAAGACAACCTAGGGATGTCAATGATCAAACGTTTGAGGTCAATTCTATTGAAAACCTAACCAGTAAGCATGAGGAAAGCATGGAGACAGAAACTGAGGCAGAGTTTGATCTGGAGGCTGAGGATTTTAATCTAGATCAGATCGTAGATTCAGCAGTGGATTGGGCGTCAAGCCCAGGTGTACCTCATCATAGGATTGAAAGCCCATAGATTGCCTCTAATGAAGCAACACCTTCTCTAGAGTTAAAAGCCCTGCTCGAACACCTCAAGTACGGCTATCTGGGCAGAAAGGACACCTTGCCAGTCATCATAGCATCCCACTTGATTGAGCAACAAGCGGATAGCTTAATGTCTATTCTGAAAAGACATAGAGAAGCTATTGGATGGACGATGAAGGACATCAAGAGAATAAGTCTAGCCATAGTATAACATAGAATCCATTTAGTCGATGAAGCAACCCCTAGGAGGGACCCACAACGCAGGCTTAGCCCTCTCATGCAAGAGGCAGTTAAGGCTAAAATTCTGAAACTATTAGATAATGGGATAATTTATCCCATTTCTGATAGCCAATGGGTTAGCCCTGTTCATGCGTTCCTAAAGAAGGCTGGCTTTACAATGGTAAAAAATGAGGAAAAAGAGTTGGTACAAACAAGACTGCCTACCAAGGTTCGTATTTGTATCGACTACAGGAAGCTGAATGCAACTACCTGTAAAGACTACTTCCCGCTACCCTTCATCGACCAAATGCTTGAGCGTTTCGCTGGACATGAGTACTACTGCTTTCTAGATGGGTACTCGGGATACAATTAAATCCCCATTGCTGCAGAAGACCAGGAAAAGACGACATTCACCTGCCCGTTCGGAACCGTTGCTTATCCGCGCATGCCTTTTGGATTGTGCAATGCTCCCGCAACGTTCCAACAGTGCATGCTTAGTTTGTTCTCTGACATAGTGAAATGTTTTCTTGAGATTTTCATGGATGACTTCTTCATCTATGGAGATTCATTTGATAATGTCTTCATTACCTAGAGTTAGTGCTACAAAGATGCCTTCAGAAGAACCTAACTCTAAACTAGGAAAAATGTCACTTTATGGTGAGACAGGGGATTGTCTTGGGCCATGAAATTTCGAGGAGAGGCATAGAAGTGGAAAAGGCTAAAGTAGAAGTGATTGTTAAGCTTTCACCACCAAAAAGCATCAAGGATATTAGATCCTTTTTAGGACATGCTAGGTTCTACTAACGGTTTATTAAGACTTTAGCAAAATCGCGAGGCCCTTAACCAACTTGCTCGCTAAGGACGTGCCCTTTGATTTCAACGATGAATGTTTCAAGTCATGGGGAAGCTTAAGCAAGAACTTATTTCTGCGCCTATTATTTCTACTCCTAATTGGGCCCAGCCATTTGAAATCATGTGTGATGCATCTGATTTTGCTATTGGCGCTGTTCTAGGACAGCGCATCAATAATAGGCAGCACGTGATTTACTATTCGAGTAGGACCTTGAATGACACCCAACAGAATTATACAACGACTGAGAAGGAATTCTTGGCCTTTGTCTTTGTGTTAGAAAAGTTTTGGCCCTACTTGTTAGGTTCAAAGACGGTGATTTTTACGGATCACTCGGCTCTGAAGTACCTCATGACCAAAAAGGAAGCAAAAGTCCGACTAATTCGGTAGATCCTTTTGCTTCAAGAATTTGACTTAGAAATCTGGGATAAATGAGGTATAGAAAATGTGGTCGCTGATCATCTCTCACGAATTCCGAATGCACCAACTATCCAAGCTCCGAATAATGAGGATTTCCTAGACGAGCACATCCTAGCCATTCTTAAGGAACCCTGATATGCGGACATTGTTAATTACCCAGCCACGGGACAATTACCCACTGACTGGACAAAGCAAGACCAAGACCGCTTTTTTGCCTAAATACGGTACTTCTTCTGGGAAGAATCGTATCTTTTTAAGTATTGTCCCGACCAAATTATTAGACGATGCATACCAGAGGAGGAACAGAGGAGTGCGCTCAGCTTTTGCCATGACCTTGCATGCAAAGGACACTTTGGTCCCCGCAAGACTGCAGAGAAGGTTCTACAAAGTGGGTTCTACTAGCCCACTTTGTTTAAAGGCTCATATCATTTTTGCAAGTCATGCGCAAATTGTCAGAAAATTAGGAAAATTTCAAGAAGAGACATGATGCCCCTGAACCCGATCCTTGAAGTTAAAATTTTTGATGTTTGGGCTATCAATTTCATGGGGCCATTCCCCAATTCCTTCGGCAACCAGTTCATTTTGGTTGATGTAGTTATGTCTCTAAGTGGGTAGAAGCTGTGCCAACTAAGACGAATGACAACAAAGTGGTTGTCAAATTTCTCAAAAAAAACATCTTCTCCTGATTTGGCACCCTAGAGCGATAATTAGTGATAATGGATCGAATTTCTGCAATAGAGTTTTTAAAGCTCTGATGCGAAAATATTCCATCAATCACAAGTTATCGACTTCGTATCATCCCCAGACTAATGGGCCGGTTGAAGTCACCAACCGATAGATGAAGCTCATTCTGGAAAAGACTGTCGGACAAAACCGAAAGGATTGGTCGGTTAAGCTCAATGATGCATTGTGCGTTTACCGCACTACTTTTAAGACAGTTCTGAGGATGTCTCCTTAGAGAATCGTGTTTGGAAAAGCCTGTCATCTGCCAGTAGAGTTAGAACACCGGGCCCTCTGGGCAATTAAGCAACTCAACTTTGATCTGACCAAGGCCGGTGAACTTAGGAGACTGCAGATTTCAGAATTCGAGGAGATATGGAATGAAGCCTATGAGAATGCCCGAGTCACCAAGAGCAGGACTAAACTTTTTCATGACCAATTCATAGCTCGGAAAAACTTTGCACCGGGAGATAAGGTTCTGCTGTATAACTCTAAACTTCATATTTTCGCGGGGAAGCTGAAAACTCGTTGGTCGGGACCGTTCATTATGCGCACTGTTTTCCCACACGGTGCTGTACTCATTGCAGACCCTAAGAACATCACGGAATTCAAAGTGAATGGATGACTGAAGCCCCTCTTGACCACTGAGCCGATGACTCCGGATGATAGTGTGCTGACTCTTTTTGCCCCGTCATACACCTAACCACAACAACTTAAAAATAAATAAATAAAATTTAAAACAAAAAAACAAAAATTTGTTTATATGCTTACCCTCTACATTCTTTTTGACATTTCTTTCGCCTATTCGTACTTGGCCGGCCCGAGTCCACGAAGACAGTAACATCATTTCTTCACCCTATTTCTTGCATTCACTTTTTCATATACATTCATTGAGGACAATGCATTAGATAGGTGTTGGGGGGGTGCTAACACTTTTTCTCTCTTCTTTTTCTTTTTACCAAATAAAAAACACAAAAAAAAGAGAAAATTTTAGATTGAAAAGAAATTTCATACTCTTTATAAAAATACCAAAAGATTGTAGGAATTATGGGAACCTTATTAATGAATGTTTATTTTTGCCTAAGTAAACAAGAAAGATTGGTTTAACTAAAAAGTTAGGAGGGATAAGGAAAATAACTCATACCTTTTATTTAGCCTTAGTAGAATATACATAACCCACACACACATGCTTGGGATTTAGGGACACAACTCTGAAAAAAAAAGCTGGATAATTGTGCCTCAGGAAGCATGATTACTCACGCCAAAAAAAAAGAAAAAAAATTTCTATATACAATAATGTATAAATAAATCTTGATTTCGTGGCCTACTCCACTTGCATATTTGACCTGAAGGGTGTTTTTCCACCTGGTGCCTTAAGACCATCTGGTTTGGGAGTCATCGGTTTGATATGAGTTACATAACTTGAAGTAGAAAGCCTAATGGAGCCAAGAATAATAAGTAAATATTAATAAAATTAAAAGATATTCAAAGTTGAGTTGAAAAATCTCAAGCACATCACACTTACACATTATACATATCTATCTAAAGCAAAATAAAAAAATGAGTTAGAAGTACAAGATCCTTTCTAAATTTAAAGAAAAACCATAGTTTCTTCTTTTATGAAGGCTAAAATATAAGAGGACTTATGAGGGTTAAACCTAATTCTTACATCATTCGGTCATTTATACTTAGATGATTGAAAGTTCTTTTTCATGACAAAATTTTTTCTAACAACTAACTTCTTTTCTTTAGTTACTGGATTTTGTGGGTGCAATCTGCTGAAAATCCTCAGTAGACAACACTCCGCCTTTAGGGGAAACCTAGAGGTTTAAAGGCTTGTTGCACATGCTCAGTACAATCGCATCACCTGCGAAAGTGGTATAATAATCTTCTTATTTTTGTTTTGCTTGGGACGAGCAAAAACATAAGTGTGGGGGTGTGATTAGTCTCTAATTTTGCATAATTTTCATCACATTCTCATATTTATTTCATGTAAAATTTTGCTAATAAAACCTTTCTTGCTTGATCCTAGGTCCATGGTGTGCAAATGAAGAAGAAGACCTAAATCACTATTTAATTGGTGATTAAAAACCTACCAAGTAGCCATTGACTTTAAAATGAAGATTTTGTCAGCCCAGGGTATCAAATCGCAAATCCACAAGATCAAGGCATCAGAAGATAGACTAGGCGACGCGCTACCCAAAGCCAGGCGCGCGCGTGCCTGCGTTTTAGGCCACGTGCCGTTCACGCGGCCCCCTTTCCCCTGGTGCCTATAAATATCCCCCAGCGGTCTTCAGTTTGAGCAGATCCAGAGTCAGAGCAAGTTGTGGTCTTGTTTTTAGTTTGTAGTTGTCATTCTTCTAGTTTTAGTTTTAGCTATTAGAGTGAAAGAGAGAGAGTATGTAAGTGTTGTATTTGAAGGGTGACAAACTAATACAAGTACTAATTCTCTTCCTTCTTTCAATTTACTTGTGCTTTTATTTGCTTTTAATTCCTTGTTGTAGTGTAACTCTTTTTACTCTTTACTTCTCTCCTTTGTAGTGTAACTTACCTTCTCTCTACTTCTTTTCCTTTGTTATTTCTTTTACTTTTATGGCTAACTAACTTTTCTATAGCGTGGCTAACTAACTATTAACCCACTAATTTCTAACACTTGATTGATAACCCACATGAGTCAATAGTGTCAAACAAGCCTTGTGCAAACAAGAGGTATGGCATCTTAAGACGAGGGTTCTAACTCTAATTTACCTACAAGTATTTACTTTCTTATACTTCATATTTAATGAGTTTTTGATGATCTATGGGTTGTGTACTTTGCTTGTAATTGTAAGTTAGAGAATTTTCCTTTTAACTTTGCCGATACCGTTAGTGCACTCGTGTCTTCCCTTATTCTCGCCTTCTATTGGATCTTGATAAGGGAATGTCCGAGTTTTTGCCGTGTAAAGCTATGTTTTTGGATGAACTTTCACTCGATTTCCACGTGACTAGTTCCAATGCAAAAGGGTTGTGTTCGCCTATGATCCATCGTGAGGCTATCTTCCAAAAATTAGAAATTAGTAGGAGCATTTAGTAGAAAGTTAGCCATGCATTTTTACAACTAAGAAAAAAATTACTTTTACAAATCACCAAAATATTTTCCAACAATTCTTAAAAACAACTTGTTTTCACTTTTAAATTCTTTATTTGGAAACAAGAACTTTCTTTATTCTTAAACTTTGAAGCCGCATCAAGCTTCCATCACTCTTCCTCCTTGTGGATACGACCCGTATAGCCACTTCGCAACTACAGAAGAATTACAAAAGTAGTAACATCAACTCACACTCTTTTTACATATTCTTGTACTTGCTTTTTGCCGATCACAGGCAAGGTGCTTTCAAGAAGCGTTCATTCCTAAACTCTTAGTAGAGCCTACTCTGAGCTTACTGGATGGCTGACAGCTTCACCCCGCTAAAGCTCCTAATCCAGGACTTCTTCGAATCCATCAAGGGTCAACCTTGGGTGAAGTGTTCAGAATCAAAGAAACATGATCCTTCTCATCTAGGAGTGAAAGACTATTGCTCTTTTCATGATTGCAAAGGACATTGGACTTCCCAATATTGGTCCCTCTACAAGTATCTGAAGGTCTTCATCGAATAAGGATACCTTCGAGAATACTCCTTACACCCGTAGCCGCGTTTGAGATTGAAGTGCAGCAAAGAGCTTCATCTCTGACTCAATTGTTACATATGGTCATTCAGTACCGAACGGTTGACTAACACCAACCCTACAAATGAATAAAGAAGTTCCTCCAACAGATAATACTCCCTGTATCTTATTTCAATTTTCATTTATTTTATTAAAATTAATTAATAATATTGCATTTTGATACTCGATCATATCTCAAAATCCTTCTCAGGATCCGAGGAACTTGTCACTGGCTCTAATGGGTCTAAGATACTAGTTGTTAGCATAAAAGCCCATCATTCTAGTTTTGATGATGATTAACTCATGTGTTATTGTACTAATGATCTTCGTTTATATAGTTTCAGATTTACCGTCATGATCTTAGTAGGTGCTTAGCTTCAACAAAGGAGTTTTGGAGCTAACACATGTTGATTTAAGAGCTCGCGCGTCAAAATCGCGTCTAGCACTCGGATGGAGTCAAGCTATTTGGATCGTGTTTGGATCGACCTGACTTAGAGAAGGATTTCTATAAGAAGACTTCGGTTTATGTTTAGATTTCTTTTTAGATAAAATATAAAGGATATATTAGTTATGGATTACTCAAGCTCACACAAACATAAAAATATATATATGTGTGTTTTCATAAAATAGTTTTAGTTTTAGAAAATACCGTTTTAGTTTTTGAGCTTCAAAGGATACATTCTTATGTTAGAGTTCATCAAAACAAGTTTATATGATTTATATGTGTTTTGGATTTCTTCCATACATATTTTAGGTTCAAATGTTTAGAAAAACTTATTCGGTGATTCTATATCATATGTTTAAGCTTTATATTTATCAAAACTTATTTTAGAGCTTATTGTCAAAAACATAGATATTTCATCTTATATGTGTATTGAATTATATCTATACGCACTAAGCTTCAAAAGTGTCTAAAATATCTTATTTTATTCTTTGAAGAAGTTTTGGAAAAATCATTTTTCAAATTCAAGATTATTTCTAATAAATACAGATTTTTGTTTAAGGCTAAAATTCTATATCACAAAAAATGGTTCAAAATGTTTGTAATATGTGTTGATTTTTTATCACACATATTTGTACTTCAAAGTATTTAATGAACTTATTTTTATAGATTTTTAGTGATTTTATGGGATTTTATAAGAGTTTATAAAACCAAGTTTTTATCCAAACATTTCCTGACCTGGCCTTCTGCCGGTCGACCGAGACAGAAGTCGGTCGACCAATGTGCACAGAAACATGCACAGCTTTTGGCTTGCAGGCCAGTCGACTGGGAGGTCGATCGATCCAGATAGTTAACTCTCTGGATCTGGCCCCTGTTGATCGGGCAGTCGACCAGCCAGAGTGCTTTGCTCTCTGGATCTTGCCTCTGTCGACCAGGCAGTCGACCGACAGGTCAAGTGATAAGTGCGGTCGACTGGATGATCAACTGACAGCCCCAATAGTCATATTTTTTACCATTGGCTGGTCGACCGGCTGATCGACCGACAGCAAACTTTTCTGCTGAGTTGGCTTCCAACGGCTATATTTGAAGCCTATTTAAAGAGGGCTATTTTGGGCTGTTTAATACAAGATTTTGAGAAGGTTTTAAAGCCTATTTTTTCCATCTCTCTTTGGGTTTTCTCCACTTGTTCAGGGCTAATACTTCCAAATCAAAAGGAGAGTTTTTCAAGTGTGTTTTCAAAAGATATTTCTTGAGTTTTTCACCACACCTCTATCTAGTTTTTTTCACACCAACTTGAGCTTTCTATTGCTAAATTCATCCTATAGGATTTTTGTTGTGAGAGTTATTTTGTGATCAAGAGAATTGATCACAAGATTTCATTCTTGTATTATGAGGAGTTGTAGAGGTTGTGGCCTCGGTGAAGAAGTGCTTAGTGGTGATCAAGTGAAGTGATCACCAGGTGTTCTGATATGTAGTTGGAGGAGTTATAAGAGGTGCGGCCTCGCCAAGCTAGTATGCTTGCGCGTATTATTCTTACGGGAACAAGAGAGGGACTAGTGAGCTCAAGAGTTCTAGTGTGAACTCGTCGTAGGTGTTGCAGCACCAAGTGATCTTGCGAGATTGATTTAGTGGAAACCCTTCATAATGTTGAAGGTAGGGACGTAGAGCAAGGGTGCTCGAACCTCGAAACAATTTTCCCATGTTTGCGATTGCTCTCTCTCTCTCTCACTTGTGTTTATATATCTTGCATGCTTATTTTGTTTATCTTTTTATATGCTTGATATACTTGTGCTCAATTGATATATGCTTGGGATTGTTTGCTCACACTTATATTCAACCAAGAGAGTCATTGTGACACCTCAACTCTTAATCTAGAGGAATCTAGAGGAGATAGTACAGAGACCTTCATGGGAAATTTGGCTACACTTTTTTGTTACACATAGTGTGTTACATTAAGTTTTTAATTCCGCATCAGTTATCATTAGATTAGTTAGTACACCTATTCACCCCCTTCTAGGTGTATTTTTACTAGTTCCTCTGCCCGGAGATCTATGATTATATGTCCGAGGAGGGATTCTCCCACTCGAGATTGACAATATCAACATTCGCTTTTAGGATCTCTCTGGCTCATCTCTAGTTAGGTGATGGCCACTTGAAAGGTGAAAATCACCTAGAGGAGGGGGTGAATAGGTGATGATGCTAATCAAAGAGCAATTTAAAAATTTAAAGTCACAACAATCACCAAACAAGAATCACAAGATGAATGCAAGCAAGTATGACAATGAATATGATGAGCAAGTAATAAGTGCAAGCAAAGTAGAGTAAGGAGTGCAAGAATGTAAACCAATCGCAAACACAAAGATATGTTATCGAGGTTCGAGCACCCAGCTCTACTCCCCGCCTTCCCCAGAAGGATTCTAGCTACTTCCACTATCACAAAGATCACAAATACAATGGAGTACCCAACTCCACAATCTCAAGTACAAGGAATTTCTGAGTAGTCAAAAGACCACAAACTCTCTCTTTCAATTGTCTCTTCCCTTACAAAAGGTCCTTAGAGAACAATGAGTAGGAATGAAGCTCTTGTGTGTAAAGAGAAAAGAAAATGAAATCAGAGAATTCTTGAAAACACTTAAGAAAATGAGAGAGAATTTCAGCACAAAAACTAAGAAGCCAAGGTCTTTTGAATGCCTTAAACTTTTGAATTTTTCTTGTAATAATTAGGTGAACCAATCTCTCCCCAAACACCCCTATTTATAGGAGAGGGCTAGGGTTAGAAGATAAAACATTTTTAAGGCTAATCAGAATGTATTAAACCCAAAACAAGTCATTTAAACTCACTTAAGTGAGAAAAAGACAAAAATAAACAGCTCAAAAAAAATGCCCGTTACTGTTCAAACGGCTCTGTCGGTCGACCGGTCGGTCGACCGCAAGTTCAAAAATGTGACCGTTGCAGGCCATCGGTCGACCGTCCGGTCGACCCAATCTAACAGAGAGCAAAGTTGCTTATAGTCGGTCGACCGGTCGGTCGACCGATACAACGTGCATACAGATACGTGCACAGCCAGAGCCACGGTCGACTGGGACGGTCGACCGGCCAAACCTGTCATAGGTCCGGTCGACCGACCGGTCGACTGGCTCAGGTCAAAAATCAGGATTTTGAAGAAAATAAAAAGGGATTTTGATTTTGACAAAAATAGTTTTGAACATAGATTTGTATAAAACACAAATATATATCTGTAGGCCAAATCTTGTAAACAAAATGTTTTTGTATAAATTATAAGAAAACATTTTGGAATAAACATGTGCACAAAAACGTATGTGATAGAGCTTCAAACCTATCCACTATTCTTTAACAAACTATAAAACTAAAAATACAATGATTAAATACTCTTTGAGCAATCTTCAAGTCTTTGAGCCATCCAATGCTTTGCTTGTGCCTTCTCTTCTATGATCCTTCCTTGATTGTGCAATTTGCCTTCCTTGCTATATGAAACTTAGAAGTTCTTGCAAAAGCTAAGCCAATGGTCTCCAAACATGGTACGAAACCTGAAACTTATCTTGAACAAATTCATTAGTACCAAATAGCTCTTATTTGGTTTGTCATCATCAAAACACAAAACAAGAGAGTGTAACCTCTTGGGCCAACAATCTCCCCCTTTTGATGATGACAAAACAAATAGGCTATAGACAAAAATATGGGGGAGGAGAAGACTCCCCCTCAAATTATGCTATATGAAAAAAAAACACAAGAATTTATTAAAAACACAAAAACATACTTTTGATGCCAATTGAAACCAAATTGAAACAATACTAATAAAACACAAAATACAAGAGTTCTCAAATTCATAAAACACAAGACTCATAACAAAAACTCATAAAACTCATAAAACCAAAACATATAAATTCATATGGAACCAAGACCAAATGAACTTATTTTTGTCCCATGTAAACTTATTCTCCCCCTTTTTGTCATACATCAAAAAGGGTTATGAAAAACATGTTTAATCAATAACACAAACATTAAGTTCTCCACAAATAAACGAAAATCTAGCAAAATCAAGTGGTTTAGTAAAAATATCGGCAAGTTGTAAATCCGTGGAAACATAATCAATATCTATATCTCCTTTCTCAAAATGATCTCTAAGAAAGTGATATCTAATCTCAATGTGCTTGGTCTTACTATGTTGATTTGCATTCTTAGTCATGTGCATAGTACTAGTATTATCACAAAATATTTTTATATGATCAAAATGCAAATCAAAATCAAGGAGAGTATGTTTCATCCAAAGGACTTGTGCACAACAAGCCCCTGCGGCAACATACTCCGCCTCGGCGGTTGAGAGTGCTACGGAATTTTGTTTCCTAGAGGACCATGAAGCAAGACAATTACCAAGAAATTGACATGTCCCACTAGTACTCTTTCTATCTACTCTACAACCCGCAAAGTCGGCATCCGAATAACTCGTCATTGAGAAATCTCCGGTTTTCGGATACCATAGACCCATCCCAATAGTGCCCTTAATATAACGAATAATGCGTTTTACCGCAATAAGATGGGACTCTTTAGGACACGATTGAAATCTAGCACAAAGACACACACTAAACATGATATCCGGCCTACTTGCCGTTAAATATAAAAGACTTCCTATCATGCTTCTATATAATTTAATATCAACATTTTTACCTTGGTCATCTTTATCAAGCTTGGTTGTAGTTGCCATGGGAGTGTTGCAAGTCTTTGAGCCTTCAAGTCCAAACTTCTTTACAAGTTCCTTTGCGTACTTGGCTTGACTTATGAATGTTCCGTTTTGCAATTGCTTGATTTGGAGTCCAAGGAAGAAATTGAGCTCACCCATTGAAGACATTTCAAACTCAAGTTGCATTACCTTTTCAAAATCCTTGCACAAAAGCTCATTAGTAGAACCAAAAATTATATCATCAACATAAATTTGCACAATTAATATATCATTATCAACATACTTAGTGAATAGAGTGGTGTCTACTTTGCCTTTAATAAAATCATTTGAAATAAGAAAACTAGAAGGCCTTTCATACCAAGCTCTAGGAGCTTGTTTCAATCCATATAAAGCTTTATCAAGTTTAAAAACGAAATAGGGATGAACATGATCAATAAAACCGGGAGGTTGAGAAACATAAACTTCTTCATTAATAAAACCATTTAAAAATGCACTTTTCACATCCATTTGAAAAAGTTTAAAATTTTTGAAAGATGCAAAAGCTAGTGTCATCCGTATGGCTTCAAGCCGTGCTACGGGTGCAAAGGTCTCCTCAAAGTCAATTCCTTCAACTTGAGTGTAACCTTGGGCCACTAACCTAGCTTTATTCCTAATGACATTTCCAGACTCATCCATCTTGTTTCTAAAGATCCACTTAGTACCAATTATTGGTCTATCGTGGGGTTTAGGAACAAGGTGCCAAACTTGGTTGCGCTCAAATTGATTGAGTTCTTCTTGCATGGCAAGCAACCAATATGGGTCCGTCTCGGCTTCGAGAATGCCTTTGGGTTCAAAATGAGAAATGAAGGCAAAGTTACCACATAGGTCATGGAGTTTGGAGCGTGTTGTGACTCCTTTAGATGCATCACCCAAGATGAGCTCCTTAGGATGATTTGTAGCGTATCTCCAAGCTTTAGGAAGCGGTTGAGAGCTTTCCTCTTTATCCTCTTGAACATCACCAATAGATTCTTGCTTTTCTTCTTGAGCGGGTGAGTCCTTCAAGGATAGTCTCTCCATGTCTTCACCTAATGGTTCAATCTCTACAACATTCTCAACAACCACATTAGATTCTTCAAATTTAACATGCATGGATTCTTCTATGGTAAGTGTAGATCTATTGAAAACTCTATATGCTTTGCTAGTAGAAGAATATCCAACAAAGATAGCTTCATAAGCCTTAGCATCAAATTTACCCAAATTATCCTTAGTATTTAAAACAAAACACTTGCATCCAAAAACTTTGAAATATGCAACATTTGGTTTTCTAGAATGATACATTTCAAAAGAAGTTTTTGAAGAATTTTTGCATAAATAAATACGATTCGATATATAGCATGCGGTGTTTACGGCCTCGGCCTATAAATATTGAGGGAGGTCATACTCACTTATTATTGTCCTAGCCATCTCTTGAAGTGTTCTATTTTTCCTTTCTACAACTCCATTTTGTTGTGGAGTTCTAGGACAAGACATTTCATGCTTAATTCCCTTTTCATCACAATAAGTCATGAAGAGTTGGTTAATAAACTCACCACCTCTATCACTCCTTATTCTCAAAATCGGAAAACCCTTTTCTTTTTCAACTCTTTTTCAAAAAATCTTAAAATGAGAAAAAATTTGATCTTTATTTTGCAAAAAGAAAACCCAAGTAAAACGGGAAAAATCATCAACCAAAACAAATGCAAATCTACTTCCATTTAAACTTTTAGTTTTAGTTGGTCCAAAAAGATCCATATGAATTAATTCTAAAGGCCTAGTTGACATGATATCCTTGATTGGTTTGAAGGAAGACTTGGTTTGTTTCCCAAGTTGGCACGCACCACAAATGCGGTCTTTCTCAAACTTCAAGCAAGGAATACCCTTCACCAATTCCTTTGAATTAATCCTAGAAAGATGTTCAAAAGAAGCATGTCCTAATCTTCTATGCCAAAGCCAAGAATTTTCATCAAAAGCATTCAAGCATTTAGTAGAACACTCAATATTAAGCATGTCAATGATATAAACATTATCATCACGAAAACCGGTAAGAATACAAACATCGGATTTAACATCAAAAATCTTGCAAGAAGAATTATCAAAAACAACTTTAAGTCCACGGTCACAAAGTTGACTAATGCTAAGCAAATTATGTTTTAAACCATCTACTAAAACAACATTTTCAATAATAGGAGATGCACCAATTTGAATGTTACCTATACCGATGATAGTCCCTTTGGAGTCATCCCCGAAGGTGACGGTGCCACCTTCCATGTACCTTGATAGGGTTGTGAAGTTGTTGATGTCCCACGTCATGTGTCTAGAACAACCACTATCAAGGTACCACCGCTCCCTACGTCTTGGAGCTTTGGTGTGTACCTACATCAAATAATTTAAGAGTTGATTTTGGTACCCACATTTTCTTGGGTCCTCTAGGGTTAGTGTCATGAACCCAAACTAGATTATTTGTTCTATTTAGTTGATCATAACAAAACTTAGCTAAATGTCCATTTTTACCACAATATGTGCATCTATATACTCTACCATATTTAAAAGCATAGTGAGTGTGTGATTTGTGAGCATGAGAAACTTTAGCATGAGAGGTGTGAGCATGAGAATTTTTATCATGTGAAATTTTAGCATGAGTAGTGTGCTTTTTAGAAAACATGTCCTCAAGTTTCTTAGTATTGAAAGCACAATCATTTAAAACTTTTTCAAAATCATTCATTTTGGATTTAAAAGAAGAAATTTCTTTTTCATCAATAATAGGAGATTTTGCCTTATAAGAACTTTTGTAGGCACAAAATTCTTTTTGCATGGAAATGAAATTAGAAGAAATATCATCTTTTTCTTTAGAAACAATGGCAAGTTGATTCTTAAGAAAAGCAACTTCTTTTTGTAATTTTAAGCATTCAAGTTTCTTATTATCATAAGTTTCAGAAAGTTCTACAAAGGCATGTACTAGAACTTCCTTACTTAGTTCATCATCTTCATCATCAAGGGATTGAGGGGTTACCTTAGGTGTGTTTGCCATGAAACACATATTAGCTTGATCCACCTCCTCTTCGGACTCGCTTTCCGAATCCCATGTTGCTTTGTATGCTTTCTTTTCCTCCGGCTTCTTTGGCTTGAAAGAGGATGTCATCTTCTTCTTGAACTCCGGACAATCCGCCATGATATGTCTGGGTTTGCGGCAATTATAGCAAATGATCCTCCGTTCCTCTTTGCCTTCGAATTTTCTCCGGAAGTTGAACTTGTTCTTTCGGTACAACCTCTTGACATTCCGCACAAGTAGAGTTAGCTCCTCATCTTCTTCATCGTCTTCATCATTGTCATCATTGGTGGATGAAGTCTTGAAGGCTATGGATTTCTTCTTTGAAGAAGTGGCTTCTTCTCTTGCCTTCTTCTCCATCTCATGGGTCTTTAGGTTCCCAATGAGACTAATGATGTCCATCTCGTCCTTGTCGTTCAACTCCTTTAAGGTGGTGGCCTTGATCTCCCATGAAGAAGGAAGCGCCCGAATCACTTTCCGCACCTTTTGATCGTTGGAGATGTCATCACCTAATGAAGAAAGACCATTAGTGATTTTAGTGAAACGAGTAATCATACTATCAATAGATTCTTCATCAAGCATTTTAAATGACTCATATTGAGACCTCAAGAGATCTATTTTAGCTCTCTTGACTTGTGAAGTCCCTTCATGTGTGACCAATAAGTGTTGCCAAATCTCATAGGCGGATTGGCAATGAATTACCCGTGTAAGGTCATCCTCATTCAAGGCGGTTAAAAGGGAGTTTTGGGCCTTGGAGTTAGCCTCATATTCTCTAAAGTTGAAGTCGGTCCATGTGCTCTCATCACTATCGGGTGCTACATAGGGTTTGGTCAAGGACTTAGCCACTAAACTACCTAATGATTGCAAAAAGATAGTCATCCTAACCTTCCAAATAGGGAAATTGAGTCCATCAAATTTAGGTGGGGATTTAATATTATCGGCCATGTTTACTAGTGTATGAATGATGGAATGAAAATGTTGATTAGCAAGTTTTAAGGATCTCTCTATGGATGTTAAGCCAGAACCTAGAGTCCAGGCTCTGATACCAATTGAAAATCACCTAGAGGGGGGGGTGAATAGGTGATGATGCTAATCAAAGAGCAATTTAAAAATTTAAAGTCACAACAATCACCAAACAAGAATCACAAGATGAATGCAAGCAAGTATGATAATGAATATGATGAGCAAGTAATAAGTGCAAGCAAAGTAGAGTAAGGAGTGCAAGAATGTAAACCAATCGCAAACACAAAGATATGTTATCGAGGTTCGAGCACCCAGCTCTACTCCCCGCCTTCCCCAGAAGGATTCTAGCTACTTCCACTATCACAAAGATCACAAATACAATGGAGTACCCAACTCCACAATCTCAAGTACAAGGAATTTCTGAGTAGTCAAAAGACCACAAACTCTCTCTTTCAATTGTCTCTTCCCTTACAAAAGGTCCTTAGAGAACAATGAGTAGGAATGAAGCTCTTGTGTGTAAAGAGAAAAGAAAATGAAATCAGAGAATTCTTGAAAACACTTCAGAAAATGAGAGAGAATTTCAGCACAAAAATCAAGAAGCCAAGCTCTTTTGAATGCCTTAAACTTTTGAATTTTTCTTGTAATAATTAGGTGAACCAATCTCTCCCCAAACACCCCTATTTATAGGAGAGGGCTAGGGTTAGAAGATAAAACATTTTTAAGGCTAATCAGAATGTATTAAACCCAAAACAAGTCATTTAAACTCACTTAAGTGAGAAAAAGACAAAAATAAACAGCTCAAAAAAAATGCCCGTTACTGTTCAAACGGCTCTGTCGGTCGACCGGTCGGTCGACCGCAAGTTCAAAAATGTGACCGTTGCAGGCCATCGGTCGACCGCCCGGTCGACCCAATCTAACAGAGAGCAAAGTTGCTTACAGTCAGTCGACCGGTCGGTCGACCGATACAACGTGCACACAGATACGTGCACAGCCAGAGCCACGGTCGACTGGGACGGTCGACCGGCCAAACCTGTCATAGGTCCGGTCGACCGGCCGGTCGACTGGCTCAGGTCAAAAATCAGGATTTTGAAGAAAATAAAAAGGGATTTTGATTTTGACAAAAATAGTTTTGAACATAGATTTGTATAAAACACAAATATATATCTGTAGGCCAAATCTTGTAAACAAAATGTTTTTGTATAAATTATAAGAAAACATTTTGGAATAAACATGTGCACAAAAACGTGTGTGATAGAGCTTCAAACCTATCCACTATTCTTTAACAAACTATAAAACTAAAAATACAATGATTAAATACTCTTTGAGCAATCTTCAAGTCTTTGAGCCATCCAATGCTTTGCTTGTGCCTTCTCTTCTATGATCCTTCCTTGATTGTGCAATTTGCCTTCCTTGCTATGTGAAACTTAGAAGTTCTTGCAAAAGCTAAGCCAATGGTCTCCAAACATGGTACAAAACCTGAAACTTATCTTGAACAAATTCATTAGTACCAAATAGCTCTTATTTGGTTTGTCATCATCAAAAGACAAAACAAGAGAGTGTAACCTCTTGGGCCAACAAAAGGCTCCTTCCAAATCAGACCACTGCCAATCCAACTCTGTAACTGAGGGTTCCCTTAACTTAGAGACCTCTATCTGTGTGTTCAGAGGAGGGAAGCCCCCACTCGAGATCTATTACACAAACATCTACTTTCAAGTACTCTCAGGATCGTCCCTGATTGGCCAACTACCCTTCAGAGGTCTCATCCCTAATCAGTCAACTACCACCCTCAAAGCTCATCCCTGGTTGGGCAACCATCATCTGACAAGGTTTATCCCGAATCGGGCACCAGGCTCATCCTTAATTAGGCAACTACCATTCGAAAGCTTCATCACTGATTTGGCTACTGCCTTTGGTTGTGCGTTCGAAGGAGGGATGCCCTAACTCGAGAATCATAGCATAAACTAAACATCTATCTCTGGGTTCTAAAGGCCCATCCTCAATTAGGTAACTATTCCCCAGAAGGCCCATTCCCAATTGAACAACTGCCTACCTAGCTCCATAGCTGAGGTCTCCTCTCACTTGAAATCCTCTGCTTGTGTGATTTAAGATGGGAGTTCCTCTCGAGAATAATATACATAAACATGTGCCTCAGGCTCCTCTCAGCTTGCTCCATCAAGTAACCACACAAACAGATCAATCCACCTCCAAAGATGAGGTTCTCACATCACTCAGAGTTCTACATTTGTATGCTTAAAGATGGAGTCACCATTCAGAGATGATAACGCAAACACATCGCATCCTTGCCATCCGAAAGTCAGGCCTCCAAAAGGGTATGATCGGTCCACAATTCAAACAAGGCAAGATCTAAGCATGACTTAGTCATTTCTATTACGAAATACATATTTCATTAAGTTTGATTATGTTGTTACATCTTATAAATGGAATACATGAAATTCATTTACGTCCCTATGTCAACACTTTTGAAAAGGAGATACATGAGACCCGGAAGCTTATCCGCCACCATAGCCAGACCCTCGATACAAAAACAAGCTAGACTTGTTCATCAGAGGAGATTTCCTAGAAATAACCAACATCCATAACTCCTGAGCAGGCGAGCATAAGCATAATAGCAGCTCACATCCTTTAAGACAGTCAAACCAACATCACTCACTGCAATGGTCTCCAAGAAGCCCTTCAAGAGTAAGGCAGTAACGTCCAACCAGATGGACTCCGGCAAAACACCCAATAAGAAGAAAGCAGCACTTCTCCAGTTCGATGTTCTGAGGAAGAGGTTCGGGCTGGGGAGAAGGCAATTTACCAGCACACTAGACTGACGATCCCCTTCTCATATATCCTATAGAAGGGAGCGTTGGATCCCACAGAATGATCCTCACCCATTAAAATTTGAGTGCCTCAGAACCAGATCATTGACTCTAATTAAAGAGTGTTACCAAACAATCGCCTTCGGTGGGAAGCCCTATCATAATTAACAGGCTCATCACAATGACTGACATATTGTGCCAAATACACTCTAAAATAGTAAGAGCTCAACCACAATCTTCTTCCTTTCCCTTTTTTTCTCCATCTGATGAAGAAGAGAAAAGGATATATGGCGACCCAGTAAAGCAACAATGGAGGAATATAATAGTTTCTCAAAGGAGATGACAAAGTTTTCTTTCACCCAAAGGATCCAACATATTTGTAGATGGAAGGGAGGCCAAACCATTTCCGAATCGAATTTTCAATCCCTGAAGATTCGATTCACATCCTGAGAACTTCGATCCACAAAGGAGTCATAATATCAACGGTTGCAGCTACACGAATGCAGTGATCATGACAACATAACCTGAAGAGACGCCGATTACAAATTTTAAGAAAAATCAATCAATCAGCATGCTAGCTATCAGCTAGAAGCATGATCTTCAAGTTAATTCAAATGATCCACATTTATTTTCAGGATCCTCCTCTATCCACAAGCATTAAGGCAAAAAGATATCCTACTAACTCCGCTATCCTAACTTCGCTTCTGTAGGCTCCGACAAGCAAAAGAGTGGGGGCTTTGTAGTGGTAAAAAAATTGACCCTTATGGGATGACCCCACATGTCCAAGCAACCAGGAGACTCCGCCACTCATATCCTCCCAAAGATTCCACACTGAAGTCACTCTTCACCCTAAAGATGCATCCACATCAACAACTTTGACGTTCCAAGTCATCCCGAAGCTTCCACCATTTTTAAAACTTTAGCTCTGCATGAGACTACCAGGGAAATAGATCATCCTTGATCTCTACCAACCATTATGCAAGCAGATCTTCTCCCATATTCATAACTCCCATATTCATAACATGTCACGCTCTCCAGCCTGGGTAGTTATGGACAATGGCAGATTTCTCTATATGCATTCTCAACAATCAAGCGCCAGTAATCATGGCCATTACAATAAACTAACACGTGCAAATTATATAGTTATGAAGGTTACAAACACACAAACCTCCTCACATGTTAGAAGTATAAATATACCTCCTCCAACGAGAGAAGGATTTTTTGATACTTTTGGTTCCAGCTAAGCCCACCACTAAGACTCTGGCATACAATTTCTGTAACCTGCGAATTGATAATTATGATTATCATCTGCATTTTGTACAATTTTTATACCTCTTTTATTACACATTTAATACTGCATGGGTATATTTTCTTATCTTTATACAGAAATTAGGTCAAGAGCAATTTTGGCGAAAAACCAAAAAGGCAATGAAAATAAGAGTTGGAGCAAGGAATTCACTGATACAGAGGCCCAATAATGAAATCAGAGTTTGGAGCAAGGAATCCAATAGACATTACACATCATATATAAGAAAAATCTAGGGTTTGGAGGTTAAAAGTGTCAAAGTCAAATGATAAATTTGCTGTTGACTACGGCAGATCCGCTGTTGACTGGTCAACAGAATCAAAACAGAATTAGAATTAGATTTAGATTGGATATCTTTTGATACTTTTATCATAACTTTCGTTATAGAATTCAATTCTAATGATTCAAGATTTTTTAGAAATAGGACTGAAAGGGCTACAACTTTGATGTTTATAACTTTTTTTAGTAAAATTATTAATGAGTCATATTCAGCAGTTAATGCCAACTGACTGTTGTCCAATTCAAAATTGAATTCTCATATCGAATTAAAGTTGGATTTGAGTGCTATTGTATCTCTTATTGTGATTAGCTCTGAGGTTTTTATAAAGAGCTACAATTTCTTGTAATTAAATTAACAAAATCATAGAAAGAAACTTTGTATCTGGTTTTTTAGATTTTAGTTTCTCTCTTGTAAATGTTCTTTGTTATAAAAATTCTGTTTTTGAAGAAATTCGGGTGCGTAAAAGAAGAAGATCAGAGGAGAAGTGACAACTAAAGATTAAACGTGATCTCCAAATTGGTGTTATCCTTTCCTTTCTCTTTTAATTTACTTGATAAAGATAAAATTCATGTATTTTGTTTTGCTTGGCAACTTCTTTATCATGAACTAATTCTCCAATAAGTAGGGTATTGATGTAGGCAATTATTATGAAGATTTAATCTTGTTACTTTATATTAGTTCTATGCTTCTATTCTGTCTTTCATATTAGATTCTATGTATATAAGTTTTTATTCCTATTTTAATATCTAACAGTTGACGTATGCAACTATATTGATGGCTAGGTTTGAGACCGACAGGAGATAACTTAGTAAAACTTTATAGGATTATAAACCACTTCCTATTGGCTTAGACCGAAAAGAGAAGCATAGGTTGTGCAATCTTAAAGTAAAAAAATCATATATCTTAATGCTGATTTAGCTAGTAAGTTTACTAGATCGAGAGATTGTGGGTTCTAATTTAAAGTTAAATTTAATGATACTCAAAAGAGATTATTAATCACAAAAGAAATTTTCAATTGTTAACATGAGTACTATATAGTTACTAGCATACTCAAATTGTTAAATTAAATTATTAACTTAATGAAATTAATTCCTCTAGTGATTTTCTATTCAAAACTAATATCTTTTTAGTTTATTTCACTTCTTTATGTGTATCCACCTTTCAAAAAAAATTTGAGTTAAGACATCTTTGGTATTTAATAAGATAACAATCTTCGTGAGTTCGATACTCTATTCATCACTTTATTACTTATAAACGATTGATGCACTTGTCAATTTACACATCAACTTTTTGGCATCATTGCCAGAGATTTTTTATCTTTAGTAATATCAACATCATTTGACTCTAGTCTTATTTTTAATTCTATCTTTATTTTATTTTTGTTTCCTTTTCTTTTATTTTAGGTCTATGGATTACATTAATTATCAGTGGTGCTCACAAGGAAATGTGTCAATGCAAGTATGCAAGTGATATGGAGAAAATCACGCTAGTATTCATTGTCCATATTATGCCAAAACCTACACCTACAATCCGGCTTGGGAGATCATCAAGACTCTCTGTAAAATTACAATAATTATGATTTCGAGCCACAATATTTTCAACCACAAACGGAGAAGAAACCAATCTTGGAAGAAGCATTGGCACAACAAAAACTTGCAACAATCATGGTTCAGTATGAAAGAGATACAATAGCATTCATACAAGCCCTTCTAGATCAAGTGAGCCAGAATATTACCTTGCTATCTTCACCAATTAATACCGAGATAGATCCCAAAGAGCAAGTGGGGAAACTGCCTTGGAGCAGCAGCAATAAGTTTTAGAAGAGGCTGAAGCATATGAAGAGGAACAAGAAAACTATGTAAAGGATCTCAAGTGGTTAATTAATTATTATGAGAAGAAACTTGTTTTAGATCTCTCATTATAGAAGACACAAGAGACATTAATGAAACCATGTACCATAAGGAAGAGGACTTAGAAACCTTAAGGGAAAATTCTATCATCAGAAGCCCAAGTCAGATGGTGGATCCACCATCTGATCGGCTAATTTGCTGTCCCCCTGATGATTCTGAGATATATCTTGAACCAGAATCTCCTCTAGATCCCCCAGCGATCATTAAAAAACCTGAAGTTGAAGAAGTTATACTTAAAGTTAGAGTTCCTTTTAAAAGAAAGAAACTTGACTTGAATATCTACACTTTTGATGAGACACCAATATATCAATCTTTTGAAGATATTATACTTGATGAATTATCAAGCTTATATAATTTCACGTGTTTATCTAACCAATTTGGATGTGTCATTTTGTAGGATAATGATATTGTGCCACATGATGATGAGGTTGATGGGACGATGCGATACATAGAATTTTAATGAGGACCAATTAAAAGAAGTATAGATCAAAATTGAGGAAGAAAAAGAACAAGTTTGAGAGACTCAAAGCAAAATTGACAAAGAGATTGGGCTTCACCAAATCTCCTCTGAAGAGAATGCATTGGGAAAATGGCACGCATTCTCATGGGCGGAATTGATGAATCAAGGCAAGGAGATAATTTATTGTAAATATAAACACTAATTATTTTTTTCAGGATTTCTTTATCTGTATCCTAGCCCAAAACCATTGCTACAAGAGATGTATAGATACAAGATCAAGCATAAAGATGGACCAATAGGTCAGAAAAATACCAAACATGAATTATAGTGAATTCCTCTCCTCCTCCCTGTGGTTTTTCCTGATTAAGGGTTTTCACGTAAAAATCTTGTGTATCTCTTTTTGTATTGAGCATTATCTCATCTCACATACACACATCGCACCCTCTAATCTCACTTGTGAAGTGGATCGACTGTCCAATTGATTGTAGCAGAAAATCTTCGCCACACCAGGTAATTCTTGAATAAGGTTGACATATAGGATTTGGTCGGATGGATCACTCAGTTGTCTTCCAATATTAAAGATGTTCAAAATGACTATCATGTTTCCAAATGTAAGTTTCATTAGATTGCTACTGTAGTCGATCAAAGCATTGAATGTGGTTCGGAATGATCTACCTAGGATCATAGGAATCTGGCCTCAAGGGTTTCGAACATGTTCAGTTTCTAAAACAATGAAATCTATCAGAAAGATGAATTCACCAAATTTAATTAATATGTCCTCATCTCTCCCCTGGAATTTGACTGACCTTTCTGTCAATTGAATGGCGAAGCGAGTTTATCTACACCTAATTGTTAATAAATTGAATATAGAAGCTAGTTTACACTTGCACCTAAATCTACTAATGCCTTATTGATGATCGTATTTCCTTTCGAGCATGAGATAATGGACAACTGGGGGCCTTCTATTTCACAGGCATAGAGTTTGATAAGATCTCACTACTGTTGGCTGCTAAAATGACTTTCTTAGGTACATTAATAGCTCTCTTCTTAGTGTAAAGGTCATTCAAAAACTTGACATAGGACGCAACCTGTTGGATTGCATTAAGAAGGAGATATTGACTTTGACTTACTTGAAGACCTCTAAAATCTTCTCCATTTAAGCAGATTGTCTCTTGAGTCTATTTAAAAATAAGGCTTTTAGCTTGTGTGTAGACTTATTTGTAATCGGTTCAGATTCAGTTTTCTTTGACTTGTCTAAGGAAAAAGATGATGAATTAGATTCAGAAGGTAATGTGGTGGATTAATCAGGCATAACAACTTGGTTGTCTACTTGCCTTCCGAACCTCAAGTTATGGGTCGCGCTCATGTGAGCGGAGTTGGTGTGATTTGGTTAAGCGTCCTTTGGATCTGTGATAGTTAACTAGTAAAGATTCCATTTTCTCTCTCACAAGTCGCGCTGACTAAGTACTAGCATTTCTACTCTGGCTATGGCTTAAAAATAGACATTGAGCAACTTCTCCAAAGTTTACATTAAAATGTTTAGACAAGAAGTTATTTGAATAGAGGATTTGATCAAGTCTTTTATGCTGCCCAAAGACCTTTAACCCTAGTTTTGATGGTGATGATGGAACTCATGAGTTTATTTTGTACTAATAAACATTTGTTAAATATGTTTCAGGAAACTAAAAAGAATGATTAGCTTTACTCAACACTCAAAACTTTGGAAGCTATCATCTAAAAGATCCAAGAGCCTAAAGCATCAAAAGCAATCATAACACTCAAGATTGAAGGCTAGCTGGAAGTTTAATGAACGATCAAAAAAAAAGCAAAGAAGAATTTATTTTTTGCCTTTTATTCATGTAAGATTTAGTTTGCTAAAACCAATCTAGATGATCTAGAAGCTCATGAGTCATACACATCACACACGCACATCTATACTTTCTTATTCTAAAATTTCATGGAAAAAATTTCATTTTTGAAACTAAATTTTATAACATTTTCTTTTGAAAAGTAGACTTAACAAAATATAATTTTCTAACTTGCAAAAAAATGTTCTACGTTCTGTTTTTTTGTGATCCAGGATCACACATGTTTTAAGCTTCAAATATATTCATGACTCTGTTTTGTAAAAGGAATTCAAAGTACTTTGTGAAAAAATAAAATGTATTTCAAAACTTTTATATACTTTGCTTTTGACCTCGAGTCGGTCAACCGCATGGTCGACCGCTGGTAAAGCTGAATTGTTCTATCGATCAATTACCCAATCGAACGTTTATGCATTGATATACTTAAGTTTAAACTTGTGCAATCGGTCAACCGCCTGATCGACCATATGCTTTGGGTTACTACTTTTGCCTATTGATGGTGAACTAGCCAGTTAACCACCATTCCTCAGCAGTCAAAAATTCGACCATTGGCGGTCGATCGCCCGATCAGCCGACATGCTGATTAGATTTGGATTTTTGCCAAACGGCTATATTTATTCTTGTCTTTTTCTGAGCTAATGCATAACGACTATTTTAGGTTTAATCTCTCTCCATTGTTTTAAACCTAAAAGGATTCCTTTAACATCATTTTGAAAAAAAATTTGAGATAAATTTTTAAGAAAATTTCAAAAAAAATCACCTTGAGCTAAATTTCTACATCCAACACTTTTAAATCTTAGTTTTCATTCTCTATATTCTCTAAGCTTCACTACTCACAACTCAAAGCTTCTACATCATCCTAGCTGGTTCTAGGAATTATTTTTTGAGCCATTTTTTGGGGATCAAAAAGTAGATCATCCGTTTGTTGAAGTCAAGTTGTTGAAGTTACGACCTCAACGAGCTTGTGGGCTTGTCATCATCTAACGTATTGCAGCACCAAGTGAGAAGGGCTTGTGGGTCCTTGTGGTTCTTGAAGAGATCTTATAAAATAGTGATTTCGCGGGATCAAGCATAGTGGAAATCCTTCATTGAGGTGAAGGCAGAGAAGTGAAGCATGTGGCTCGAACCTCAGAATATATCTCCGTATTTGCAATTGCCTTTTCTCTCTCTTTCTCTCTACTCTACTCATCTTTATTATCGTGCATGCTCTATATTGCTATATCTTTTATGCTTGATAACCCTTGTGCTTCATAGTGTTTATTGGCATTGTCTTTTTGTTCTCTATGAGATAAATAGTTTTAATTTTTTTTAATTCAACATTATTTGTCATAGTTCTATAGCCATCTCCTATTCTCCCCTAGGTGATTTTAGTTAGTATCAAGCCTAGTTCTCTAGTAGTTGGTTTAACTACCTTAGAGTGATCCCATTATTGGCAATATTTGTTGTATTTTTATTTGCATATTTATTTTCATGACATCTCACGATTTTTCTAGCATCAAATCCCCACCCAAATTTAATGGGTTGAACTGTCCCATATGAAAGGTAAAGATGACTTTATTCCTAAAGTCCCTAAGTGTTAGAGTGATTAGGAAAAGATAGTGTGAAGTATTTGCACAGATATTATGTAAAAGAGGGAAGGTTTAGAGTCAACCTTAGTGCTTGATCACTCCACAAATGTATTTCAAATGATTAATGTATCCTTTCCAATCTCCGTTATAGCATGGGCTATACCGAGTCGATTCTCAGGGAGAGCTTGCGATGGAAGCGTTACGGTTCGTAGTGAAGAAAGAAAACGAAGATTCTTCTTTGTCTTAAAAGAATGAATAAAACATGGAAAAAGAAATGAAAGAATCGGTGGATATGTTCATGATGGAAAATGAAAAGAAATCAAAACAAAATTGGCTTTTGGATTAACACTAAAAAGAAAAGAAAACTTGTAAAAGATTTGAAGATGGAGAAAACCATGACTAGCTAACCTTACTACCTTGCTAAAAACTTACTAAACTCCACGATGGTGAATGCGTGCCTCATGTTGATTCATCGGCAAAGATTTGTCTTGCGTGTTGGTCTAATTACTTTCCCACTTGAATGACGGGTGATCACTCTTGGACTTGTCTTGTAGACGCATAGATGTCATTGGCCTACAAGATAGACTTTCAATAATGGAATCAAAAGAGCGACACTCAAGGGATGCTAAGGAAGAAGATACAACATTCATTAATTGAAGTAAAGAAGTTGTACAACAAATAGCATATGTTTGGTGATCCATCTCCATGTTCCATCAAGGCACTTGTTCTAAAGACAAGGCTCTAAATGAGGCACACATGAATCATATGGAATTACAACAAGAACTTGCCAAGCAATGAAAGTAACCCATCGGAGAAGAGAAGACCATACAACTTGCAAGATTAAAGATAGCAATCACCCATGAGTTAGTAGTTAGCAAGGTTAGTGGTTAGCTAGTTCATGTTAGAAAAGTTAGCTACTAGCCATAAGAAAAGAAAAGCAAAGCATGAATTAAAGTGCAAGTAAAGTAAAGCTAGAATTAAAGAAAGCAAGTAATACTAGAAAATGCAATAGAGGAGAAAAGAGAATGGATTAATCCTTGCTTCACAAGTTGTCACCCCTTGGTTTACACAAGCTTTCTCTCTCTTACAATCTCTCTCTTATGCAGAATTTTTAGGGAGGAAGAAGAAGACCTAGAGCACTAAAATCCTAAAGAAAAACCTAAGAAAATACAAAGCTCTATCCTATAATCTCTCCTCACTTATTTTCGCTGGTCCTGGGGCTGTATTTATAGGCCTCAGAGAGAAGACTCCAGAAGACGAGACAGCTGGCAGAATCTGGCGCCCAACGGCCCCAGATCTGCCGCGGACGCGCGGCAAAGCGCGGCAGTTTCAAGGCCGTTGGGTACCAGAATTCTGTTGCGAGTTTGTTACGAAGTTGTTAGCCACGTGGACCTTCTGGAAGAGTGAGCTGGCGCGTAGAATTCTCCAGATCCTGGGCTCAAACTTGGGCTCTCTTTTGGGCTTTGATTTAATCTCCTTTAATTCTTGATAATTAAAGAGATTTTGGGCCTTTTCTCATTTCAGATGTGGACCTGCAAAAATAGAGAGAAGAAGATTAAAAATGACATTTTTATTTACAATATGCATGGTATAGATGTGGTAAAATATGCAAAATTGAATATCAATCACATCCCCACACTTATTCTTTTGCTCGTCCCAAGCAAAACAAAGAAAAGAAAAACTATACTACCAATTTTATTACACCACTTTCGCAGGTGACACGATTGCACTGAGCACGTGCAACAAGCCGTTAAACCTCTAGGTTACCCTAGAGGAGGAGTGTTGTCTCCTGAGGGTTTTCAGCGGATTACACCCACAAAATCCATAAAGAAAGAAAACAAATGTTAATGTTTTGAAAATTCATTTTGAAAGAGAGACAAGTTTTCGAATTATTTTTGCAAAAATATAAGTGATCTAAGGTCATAAGTCCACCTATAATTATTCTCCCTTAAACTTAGTCTCCATGCAGGATCTTGTCTTCAATTAAGGTAAGAATTCAAAATTGGATTGAATACTTTATCTTTTATAAAACCTAGATAATATGCACATTGTGATAGTGAAGATTTCTGGGATTTCAACTCTAACCATAAAGCCATTTATTATTTATTTATTTATTTATATATATATTTTTTTCTTCCCTTAGTTTAGGCTTTCTAGTTCACCCATGTAACGAGCCTATAACCGATGACTCCCAAACCAGTAGGTCTTAAGGCACCAGATGAGAAAACATCCCTCGAGTTTAAGGACTCGAGTGAAAAAGGCCACAAAACTAAGGGGGATTATTCTTTTAATCACCGTTAGGCGTGAATAACCATGCTTCTTGAGGCACAATTATCCAGCTTAATAAGTGATGTTTTATTTATATATTTTTCTTTTTTATTTTTCTTTTTTTTTATATTTTTATGGCCTTTTTGGTCTTTGTTTCCATCCCAAAAATGTGTAAGTGTGAAGTGCATACTATCTAAGGCAAAAAATTCAAGATAAAAATATCTCCCCAATTTTTCTTACTTAGCCTATAATTTTAAACAATATCCATTATTTCAACTAGGTTTAAGATGTCATAATTAAGGCTTTCTTAATTTCTAAGATCATCTTAATTTTCTTAAAAATAGATGAAAACTTTGTCTCTTATTTCAAAAAGTTTTTTAAAGAAAGAGAAAATTCCTATACAAAAGGGAAGATTTCTAAAAGAAGTGTAAAAGAAAGAAAATCTAAAAACTCTAAGTTAGTAAACCCTCCCCCACACTTATCTCATGCATTGTCCTCAATGCATCGTGATATATGTATGCATGAAACAAATAGAAAGGGAAGGAAAAAATTACCTCAAGGTGGTGGTTCTGGTGGCGGTCTGATTGGTCCACGAAATGTGACCCAATCAGTCTTGCGTGGAGTCCGGAGGAACCCACCAGAAATATCGTGAATATAACCCATTAAAAAGATAAATCCATGAAGGATTTTTATTAAGTATTTAACCCCATCTAATTTTCATTTTCCATAATTAATTTCGGAGTCAAATTTGTCAACCACCTCGTTCCAGAATGGTGTATGAAATGATAGAACGGTTGACTTAAACTCAGGAAGGACAGGAACTAATACCGACTCAGGAAGGTGACTTAAGTCAAGTAAAGATTCAGGAGTCGAAATGAGTTCAGGAATTGGGTCCAAGTCAAGAAGTTGAAACTCCAGTCCACATGTATTGTCCAACAATGGAATGTGACCTAATATGGGTGATATCTCTTTACTTCCAATATTAAGGAATTCTAGCTCATCGCCATACAATTCTTCAAAACTAAGGTCAACATCCGGAAGTGTAAAATCAGTTAACTGACCCCGAGTTGACATGATCTTGTCAGCGAATAGGTCTTCAGAAGTAAAGAGATTGTTAGAATCTATATCACATATCTCATTGAGTTCAATATCAAAAAATGGAAAACTTGCCAATTTGTCAATAGTATCTTCAGAAGTGTATAATTGGTCAAGTTCAATATGATCCTCAAAGATGAGTGATTCAACTTCATTATGAATTTGGGCAGGATCCAATGTCGACTCCGGGAAAAGATTGAAGTCAGGTAAAGATACCGGAGTCATTATTGAATCAGGAAGAAGAATTGAATCACTAAGTTGGGGTTCAAGATCATATTCATTGTCAAGTTCTATTTCAGGAAAAGGAAAACTTGCCAAAATGTTAATGGGATTTGAAGTTTGGACAAGTTCAGATGAACGTGCTGAAATAGAATCTTGATTTCCAAAACTACATGACTCATCGGCTTTAACAGAGTGGCTAGTGACACCAGATCTGGTCAAACGGTGAGAACGTAGAGATTCGACCATCATATCTATGTCACGATTTCTAGCATTTTGAGCATGAGTCATGGCTTCAAGCATCTTTCCATAATTGATGAATTCATTGTTTTGATGAAAAGATGAAGTGTTGTCTTGGAAGTGATAGTGAAATTGTGAGTCCATCAGATTTTGGGATTTGTATTTGGACTCACGCATACTCATTTCCAAAATTGATGGTGCTTTATTTTAGATTGGTGGATTGAGTATGTATCTTGAAAATATTGTGGACTGGGTGGAGAAGGAGGACAAGGTGGTTGGAAATTATACTCGGGGTAAGTGAATCCCCACTGACTCGGTGAAGAGTTGAAATAATTATGGAAATTATAGTTATTAGATGAGGGGTATGGGTCATATTGATTCGGATAAGACCATTCCGGCACACTAGGTTGGTCAAAGTTATGATATGCCGGGTTGGTAATATCCGAAAATGAAGTCGATGTGTAATATGGATTATTATTGAAGTTGAAAAAATTGTTATTGTAAGCCATATTACACAATGAAATACAAACAAAAAAAGAAACAAACAAATAAACAAACAAAAAAGAAAAAAATTCTAACCTAAGTTAGGGTAGACCTATGACCTAGACAACTCCTAACTGATTAGACCATCCACGGGAGGTTTAGTGTAGACTTTGACCACAAGCTAATCAGCCAGGTCAGGGCAAGGTTGTTGGGAGGTTTTCCGTCAGAGACGTTCCTTAATTAAATAACCACCAACCTTCGGGCTTTCGGCCCTCAATCCCTTTCCTAGACACTGATTTTACAAGAGTCAATTTCTAACACTTTTCCCCCTTAGGATAATCTCCTAAATGAGTCCGAGATGTCCCTAGGGCAAACGTCTATATTTTTTTAAATTAGGCTTAGGTTAGTGAGTGCTGGGATGGTGGTTTTTGGGCTAAGGAAAGGGTAATGAAATCCCCCACCTTATCATATTTATGGGTTAGTGCTCTTAAAATTGGATTGTGCAAGTGTACAAGATATATAACTAGGATTCACTCAAAGTATGAAAATTTAGCAAGAGATGATTCCTAATCTACATGCAATGCAAAACGTACCTTGCTCCAGCACTCTTCAACAGTAAAAGTAAATGAATTGAAAAGACACGTGCCTAGAAATGCAAATGTCTAATCAATTTTTAACTTTGCAACAAATTTTTTACTGTTGATTATTAGCAGATACAAAGTGAAGCATACACAAATTTAAGTATTGCAGCAGCTGTATTTTGCAGAGCAAGCAACCCTGCAGAAATTTGGTCAGTAGTTCACTCCTCCTTGCCGCGGATCCGCGGCTTTGGCCGTGGAATCGCGGCAATTCAGAGGGCAACTGGTTTCTGCTTTCGAGAGCAGAAGCCCAGAGCCACTTATATGTTACTGCAATGCAAATTTTCCTGTTCTCTTCACCTGTAACCTGTAACAGAGAAGAAAATTCGTTTAGTTCTTCACTTTAAATCAAAAACCGTTGCTCTCCCCGGCAACGGCGCCAAAAATTTGATTGGGAAAAGATAGTGTGAAGTATTTGCACAGATATTATGTAAAAGAGGGAAGGTTTAGAGTCAACCTTAGTGCTTGATCACTCCACAAATGTATTTCAAATGATTAATGTATCCTTTCCAATCTCCGTTATAGCATGGGCTATACCGAGTCGATTCTCAGGGAGAGCTTGCGATGGAAGCGTTACGGTTCGTAGTGAAGAAAGAAAACGAAGATTCTTCTTTGTCTTAAAAGAATGAATAAAACATGGAAAAAGAAATGAAAGAATCGGTGGATATGTTCATGATGGAAAATGAAAAGAAATCAAAACAAAATTGGCTTTTGGATTAACACTAAAAAGAAAAGAAAACTTGTAAAAGATTTGAAGATGGAGAAAACCATGACTAGCTAACCTTACTACCTTGCTAAAAACTTACTAAACTCCGCGATGGTGAATGCGTGCCTCATGTTGATTCATCGGTAAAGATTTGTCTTGCGTGTTGGTCTAATTACTTTCCCACTTGAATGACGGGTGATCACTCTTGGACTTGTCTTGTAGACGCATAGATGTCATTGGCCTACAAGATAGACTTTCAATAATGGAATCAAAAGAGCGACACTCAAGGGATGCTAAGGAAGAAGATACAACATTCATTAATTGAAGTAAAGAAGTTGTACAACAAATAGCATATGTTTGGTGATCCATCTCCATGTTCCATCAAGGCACTTGTTCTAAAGACAAGCTCTAAATGAGGCACACATGAATCATATGGAATTACAACAAGAACTTGCCAAGCAATGAAAGTAACCCATCGGAGAAGAGAAGACCATACAACTTGCAAGATTAAAGATAGCAATCACCCATGAGTTAGTAGTTAGTAAGGTTAGTGGTTAGCTAGTTCATGTTAGAAAAGTTAGCTACTAGCCATAAGAAAAGAAAAGCAAAGCATGAATTAAAGGGCAAGTAAAGTAAAGTTAGAATTAAAGAAAGCAAGTAATACTAGAAAATGCAATAGAGGAGAAAAGAGAATGGATTAATCCTTGCTTCACTAGTTGTCACCCCTTGGTTTACACAAGCTTTCTCTCTCTTACAATCTCTCTCTTATGCAGAATTTCTAGGGAGGAAGAAGAAGACCTAGAGCACTAAAATCCTAAAGAAAAACCTAAGAAAATACAAAGCTCTATCCTCTAATCTCTCCTCACTTATTTTCGCTGGTCCTGGGGCTGTATTTATAGGCCTCAGAGAGAAGGCTCCAGAAGACGAGACAGCTGGCAGAATTTGGCGCCCAACGGCCGCAGATCTGTCGCGGACGCGCTGTAAAGCGCGGCAGTTTCAAGGCCGTTGGGTACCAGAATTCTGTTGCGAATTTGTTACGAAGTTGTTAGCCACGTGGACCTTCTGGAAGAGTGAGCTGGCGCGTAGAATTCTCCAGATCCTGGGCTCAAACTTGGGCTCTCTTTTGGGCTTTGATTTAATCTCCTTTAATTCTTGATAATTAAAGAGATTTTGGGCCTTTTCTCATTTCAGATGTGGACCTGCAAAAATAGAGAGAAGAATATTAAAAATGACATTTTTATTTACAATATGCATGGTATAGATGTGGTAAAATATGCAAAATTGAATATCAATCATAGAGTCGCAAAGGTCATTACTGAAGAAATTGTTGAGCCTCACAGAGATGAGAATACATGGTCTAAAGCCAATGCTAAGGACTATAAGATCAACACTAGGACACAATACACGCTCACACAAGCATTGAATGATGATGATTTATCACGTGTCATTAATTGCAAATCAGTTTTTGAAGTATGGAATGATTTGATTATAACCTATGAGGGTACTTCACAAGTAAAGAGATCCAAGATAGATTTACTTTGCTCTCAATATGAAAATTTCTATATGCCTGATAATGAATCGATTAATGAAATGCTTACCAATTTCATGAAAATCACAAATGGGTTGTTTTCCTTAGGGGATACCATCGACAATGACCAAAAGATAAGGAAGGTGATACGAGTACTTCTTAAGGCTTAGGAGGCCAAGACGATTACTCTCAAAGCGCTTAACGATCGAGAGAAGATGGACTTCTTCGATTTTATTGGGAACCTTAAAACCATGAAATGAAAATGAAGATAGTGAAAGGTGATAACCTATAAAGAAAAAATTAATTGCATTCAAAGCAACCCCCTCAATCGTGGAAGATGAAGAGTCCACAGATAAATGTGAAAAAGACTTTTCCATGCTCATTCGTAAAGTGGAAAAGATGTTTTACAAGAAGGGAAGACAAAGCAACTTTCAGAGAGCAATACCCTAAGGCAAATATGAAAGAAAGGAGGAGGAAATAGGTCCTTGCTACCATTGCAAGAAGACAGGACACCATGTTGCAGATTGCCCCTCACTTCAAGCAACTACCTCCAAGATATTGCAAAAGAATAAGGCCATGATGACCACATGAGGTGATTTAGAGACAGATTCCAAAAAAAAAGTCGACACCGTCAATGTTTGCTTCATGGCAAACGGAGAGAAATCTTCAAAGGTAAATTTTGATAACTTTCTTGATGATGATCTTCCTATAGATGATTAGCTAGATATTTTGAAGAGCTACAACAAAGATATGATATTTCAGAAATCCAAAATAAAAAGTTGAGAAAAAATGGGATTTTGAAAAATGAACTTGATGTTGTTTCCAAAGAAAAAGAAGAAATATTTTGTAATTTTGAAAAGATCAAAAATGATTTTGATTCTTAGAAAAGTGTTTGCAAGGGCAAAATCCCAAAATCTCGTTTCAACCAAAATGAATTTAATTTTTTAAAATCTAGAATTTATGCTTTGGATGCAAGTTTGAAGAAATGTGCTTTTAATATGAAGAGAATAGATTTTATGTTTCCAAAAGGGAAAAACCAAGGGAAATCTATATCACAAGCACACACAAAGCATGCTCATAATGCACAACACTCACATGCTTATATTTATGACAAGGTGAACATTTGTACACATTGTGGCCGCAGAGGCCATTTAACCCAATTTTATTACTCTAGATTAAACATGAAAAATAAAAATGTTTGGGTTCAAAAAAACACTAACAGAAATGGACCCAAAAAGATATGGGCACCGAAGAGCACACCGAACTTGATTGATATAGTTATATCCTCCAAGATGTAAGGAGAAGTGGTGCCTTGGTGGTGATTGCATTGGACCATGAAGGACAATAACAATTTAGATGCAATGCTATCAAGGAAACTATGCGGGCGCACACCACCTTGAATGGAGATTGCTTGGTTAATTTGTATTGGTAACATCTCCTAGACAATTTATTTTTCATTCTACATACTCATGTTGATAGCCTAGATTCTATTAATAAAAAATTATGATTGAATGAATTGATTGACTATCTCCATGTGTATATGTTAATTTTTGGCAATATCTCCCTTTTTATGTAGATTGTTTCTATGCATCGTATTGTATATATATTTGAATGATTATTTCATTGATAATTTTGACTCAATTTAATTATGCATGCTATTATCCCTATGTGTGTATAAGTTATCTTCTCTATTTGTATTTTAAAAAAAATTATGTTCATATAAGTATTTAATCCATTTATTAGGCAGAATAAATGAGAAAGCAATGAGTACCTCAACTCTTAATGTAGAGGAATGATAAAGAGAAGTTCAGAGTATGTCAAGGGTATATGGCTTCATTGATTATTATTATTGGCTTAATTTATATTTTAAATACATGCATGATTTTGATGAGTACTATTTCTTATTTTTGGACAAATTATTTATTCAAATAATTCTAGTAAACTTTGTTAGAGTGAAGAATCTTTAAAATGTTTTCGCACATTATATATGATTTTACAAAATTAATTATAAGTTTTATTTCTATAAAAATCATATTTCAATTTTTCAAAAATCAAAATTTTCTATTTTTGGAGCTGTCCCGGCTGACCGCCTAGTTGACCGAGTAAGTCTGTCAGGATTTACAGGGTAGATCGATCGACCAATCGGTCGACCGTTTTAGTCTATTAAGACTTACTGTATTTTCAGTCAGCTGACCAGTCGACCATTGGAGTTTGTCAAGACTCTGTCGGTAAACAGCTTGTTCGACTGATATTGGATGATTTTCTTTGTCAATATTCTCGAGTTTTTCGGTCGACCGACCTATCTATCGATCCTTGGCTACAATTTTTAAAAACTATTTTCATAACCCTATATTCTTCTTCTTATTCCCCTCTCTGCCTGCTCCTCTCTTCTAACATACTCCTCTTCTCTTCTAAATTCTCTTTAATCTCTCAAAATTCTCTTAAAATTTCTTGGAGATCACTAGAATACATCATCTACTTCTGATTCGAGGAGAAATTTGCTATTATCACTAGGGTAAAACCTTTTAACCTTTATTAATTTTGTTTTTACCTTGATCTTTTCAATTTCATCTGTTAACTTACTTATTTCTGTTCCCATCTACCTAGTTTGTGATTCACCATGTCTTCAAAACGTGCAAGACATGAAAACCCTGACAAATTAAAGAAACCTGAATCTTCTTCTTAATCATCTAAATCAACTTTCATTTTTGTATCTGAAAATGCCAAATTCAGACACACTATAATAAGCAAAATCCATATCATTTCTGGACGAACTGTTTTGCTTGCTGATTTTGAACATCTTAATCACGGTAGCATCCTTAGAACCAGTTCTCTTGAGTTCTTTGTTTCATTCAAAGAACAAGTTTATCCTAATCTTGTTCATCTCTTCTATTCTAATCTCTCTTTCCAAAACAACACGATATGTTCTCGTGTTAAGAATCTCGATATCAACATCTCTCTTTAAGGATTCTCTTGAGTGCCTGAATTATCTTGTGAGGGTGTGGACATTTTCAACATGGATTTCAATGATTTTGAATATCCTTATGGTGAGTTTGCACTTACTGCCTTTATTTTGCTCCACAATGATGACAACTTGGCTCTGTTGAGGAATGAGCAAGTGAAATACTACACACTTCCCACTCAAGTCCTTTCCAAGATAGTTTTCAATAATCTTCTACTAAAATCAGGAGAGTATATTAATGTTCGGGGTTGTGCTCCACTCCTAATCTATTAGCTTCTGAAAGGCATTAAAGTGAATATTCCCAATCTCATCAGCGATTTCATGCTTTCTAAGCATCACATTATTTCGAGTAGGAACCTCTCCTACGGGATGATCCTTACTCGTTTGTTCGAACATTTCAAGATTGATCTTCCCAGTGAGAATGCCTTTGCTCCCTCTATTGACATTGATCACACTCTTCTCAAGAGGATGCATGTAAGTACCCGCGTCTAGGCTCAACCCCCTCTAGTTCATCCTCCTCCATAATTTGCTTCTAGTTCCCCTTCTTCTGTTAATCCGTGTGGTGCCATCATGATTTAGTTGAGTGATCTGTCTCTGAGCTCCTCTGCTACCATAAAGAAGATTTTAGCAGGACAGGAAGCTCTTCGGAATGAATATTGGAATGATATGTCATATGTCTATTCATCTATCTGATATCTTTTATTGATTACAGTTACTCCAAGAATGACTCATCCATTTTTGTTCCTGATGGTTACTGTAAGCCTCTTCCTCCTACTAGTTCTCTGTTTGATCCATGGATTTTCCCCATAGATTCATTCAAAGTACTTCGTCTGGTCGCCTATCTCCGATTGATCCTCACTTTGCGCCTGACATGAGCTTCATCCATGAGGAAGAAGCTTAAGTTCTCTACCATTTTGATGTTGACAAAAAAAGGGAGAAGAAGAAGAAGGATGTGAAATTAGATGTGATGTTAGTTCTAGTTGTCATTAGTTAGAGTTATTTTAGTTTTATATGTTTTGAAAAACTTTGGATTATGGTATTGTTAACTTTGATCTTGGTGTGGCATTGTGAAACTTTGGAGTGTGGTATTTGGAATTGTGTAATAATTAAGCACACATTGGTTTTGTAATATATTGATTGGTTCAATTTAGCACACTTTGGTCTTGTAATATATTGCTTGCCACAAGGTTTGGTATTTTATATATTGTGTCAGTTTAGTATTTAATTTTTGGCGTTGTGATCTTGTTATATTATGACCTGTGATATGGTTCATACTTGATATGATACATCTATGGTTTGCATGTTTTAAATCTCCTTACTTATTCTTGTGATGATTGTGATGTTGCAATATGGATTTACTTAGTTTTACATATAGCTTTACAAAGAATCTTTTTCAGAACATCCATCATCCTAATTTTGGTAGGTTGGAGTTATTGAGGTTTTAACCTGCACATAAAAATACAAACTTTCAATACTTAAAATAAAGAATACAAGTACTCAATACTACTGCAATAGCAAGTGGTTATGCGGGTCGTGATCCACAAGGAGGAACTAGCAATGGAAGCTTTTTTAGCAAATTCTCTTTTAAGTTACATTCAATGGTTAAAAATCTGCTCTTAGTTCTTTAAAAAAAGGGAAAATAAATTAAAGTTAAAAAAAAATGGTAGATTGAGAAGGTGGAGAAAATAGAAAATGGATATTTATAAAGAAATTTAAAAGAGTGATAAAATAGTTAGGAGATTGTGGTGTTAGTTATCTAAACTAAAAGTTAATAGAAAAGAAAGAAAAGCTAAAAGAAATACTTACCTCCTCTGGTTGATGACTTACTTAGAACCCTTGCATGTTTTACCTTACTTCAGAGGCGATCAACGCATAACCCATAAGTTCGAGCTCAGTCCCTATTCATATTACATCATCAAGACGAACAAGAATGAAATGATACAGAATCTTGAGGAGGAGAACATCATCATGAAATATCGTTGGCACTCACACAAACATGGCTATAGTAAAGCTTCTAGATTCACTTGGATATTCATCAAAACTAAAAGAGGAAAAGTAGAAATAGAAGAAGAACATATAAACAAGAAAAGCATAAAGATCCTTTGATTACTTGTAGAAACGATGAGAGAAAAGGGGAGGTTACATCAGTGTCACTCTCAACATAAGTCTCTCTCTCTTACATGAATCTCAGTCTAACCTATGCTTACAAAGATATAAAAAATATATAAAATGAAAATGAAAATATACATTAAAAAGAATGAAAAACTGGCCTACAATCTATCTCTGCATGGTCGCTCCTTGTAGTCTCTGAAAAACTCAGTAAACGGGCGAGAGCGTACGAAGATAGGGGAGCAAACGCTCCCCCAACTTCCTCAACAAAGCCGCGAAAAGGTGGCTTTGGCCGCGTTTTCATGACCTGGGTGTGGCCAGGCGGCCACACCCGGGGGGCACACGTCTCTAGTTCCTCGATTTTCATTTATTTTCAGCTGGCCCGGGGGGCATACGTCCTGGTTCCTCGATTTTCATTTATTTCCTGCTGGATTTTCAGTTTAGGTCCTGGATTTTGACGAAGCTGTCTTTGATCTTTAGTTTTAACCAATTGATTTGTGAAGATTTATCTTAACTGATTTTCAACTAATTTTATCTTCTCTGATTTGCCTTGATCTGCCCTTAATTTTTATTCTGATTTAATTCTGAATTAAATCAGAATTTTGATGGGCTTTTGAGCTTGTTTCTCTTCCCTCTCCTTTAGTAATGGGCCTGAATATAAATTAGATAATAATTAGGATTAAAAGCTGAATTTATTATTTAATAAGTAAAAGAATGTGACAATAAATATGCAGTATCAGTGACCGATCACACCCCCATACCTATCTTTTGCTCGTCCTCCAGTATAACAACAAAACTAAATCAAAGATTATAAGACAACTTTTGCAGGTCACTCGATTGCACTGAGCATGTTCAACAAGCCGTTAAACCTCTAGGTTCCCCTAGAGGACGATTTTTGTCTCGTGAGGACTTTCAGTGGTTGCACCCACAAAATCCATAAAGAAAGATAAAAATATTAGTATTTTGAAAACACATCTCGAAAGAGAAAAATATTTGAAATATTATTATAAGAATTAAGTAATGTATAAGTTATAGGAAAACCAAATTTTTTATTTCTAATCTTAGTCTCTATTCAAAAAATTATTATCAATCAAAGTAAGGAGTCAAATTGTACTTCTCATCTAGTCTATTACTTTACCTAAGTCATATGCACTTTCGTGACCGTGAAATTTCGACTAAGAGTTCGTTAACTCTAACTCTTATGCCTTATTTATTTATTATTTTTATTTTTGATAGTATTATTCCTTAATTCTATTAGGCTTTCTAATTTGCCCAAGTAACGAGCTATTAATCGGTGATTCCCAAACCAAATGGTCTTAGGACACTGGGTGAGAAGACACCCCAAGGACTTAAGGACTCGAGCAAACAAGTCCATAAAACTAAGAATTTTATTATATGAACCGTCTTTAGGCATGAATGCTTATGTTTTATGAGGCACAAATACCCAGCTTAATCAGAGGATTTTTATTTATATATTTTTCTTATTCTTTTTCTTTTATTTTTTTAATAAGACATAAGAATCATTATTTTTGAACCTTAAGTGTGTACGTGTATAAAGTATGCATATCGTCAAGGTAAAAATCAAGACTAAATTACTTTTTCAAATTATCTTCCTAACCTTGAAAATCAAATAAATAATCTTATTTTGACCAAGTATAAGAAATCCTAATTATGATTCTCCTATTCCTTAAAATTGACTTAAGATCATACAAAAAAATGTCAAAATATTGTTTCTATTTTCAAAAAGTATTTTTTAAAGTAAAGAAAATGTTAATAATAATTTTTTAAAAATAATGAAAGAAAAATCTAAGTTATGTTAGAACCCTCCCCCACACCTATCTCATGCATTGCCCTCAATGTATGAATTAATGCATAGATGCATGAAAAAGAAGAAAAGGAAGGAAAATATTACCTAAAGGTGGTGGTTCCGGTGGTGATCTGATTGGTTCACGAAATACGGCCTAATCTAATTTGCTTGGAGTTCAGAGAACCCACTAGAAACCTCTCTAATATATCCCACTAAAATGATGTATATATGAGTGATTTTTATTAAGAATTTTATCCCATCTAATTTAAAAATTTTCAAACTAATTTTAGAGTCATTATTATCAACTCCTCTGTCACAAATTGAAGTATGAAAAGATGGAATGATTGATCTGAAATCAGGAAGGGTACAATCGACTCAGATAAATGACTGAAGTCAAGTAAAGATTCAGGAGTCAAAATATTTTCAAGAAGTGGGTCCAAATCAAGAAGTTGAAACTCAAGTCCACATTCATTTTTCCACAATGGAATATGACTTTCTAAGATTGGTAATTCAAGTTAAAGAATGACAGGTATGGGAATCAAAGTTGACTCCAAAATATTGCTCAAATCAGGTAGCAAAATTGGAGTCAATATTGATTCAGAAATTTGAACTGGATCACAAATTTGAGACTCAAGATCACATTCCTCATTGAGTTCAATTTCATAAAAATGAGAACTTGTCAATTTGTCAATAGGACTTTCAAAAGTATGAAATTGGTCAGGTTCAATATGATGATCATAAAAGATTGATGATTTAATTTCTCGATGGATAGGTACAGGATCCAATATGGACTCTAGAGAAGGATTGAAATCAGGTGAAGACATCGGAGTCAGAATTGAGTCAGGAAGTAGAATTGAATTACCAAGTTGAGGTTCAGGATCATATTCATTCTTAAGTTCAATTTCAGAAAAGGGATAACTTGTCAAAATGTCAATGTGATTTTCAAAATTTAGAGTTTGGGCAAGTTCAAATGGGTGTGCTAAATGGAATCTTGTTTTTTAAAACAACATGATTCTTTACCTCTAACAAATGGTTAGCGACATCAGAAATAGTCAAAGAGTGAGAAAGAAGAGTTTTGACCATTATATCTATGTCATGATTATGAGTGATTTGAGCCTCAGTCATGGTTTCAAGCAGTTTTTCATAGTCGATTGGTTCATCATTTTGTTACGATTTGACTTGAAAAGATGAAGTTCTATTTTAGAATTTGTGGTGAAATAGTGAGTCCATTAGATTTTGAGATTGTTGCTCGGAATCACGCATACTTATTTCCAAGATTGATGATTTTCTATTTTGAACTGGTGGAACTGGGTATGAATCTTGGAAATATTGTGAAATTGGGGAGGCCTGAAATTTTCGTTCAACCTCCTGCATGGCTTCTGTACTCTTTTCTAGGTCGGATTTTTCTTCAATGGTTAGTCTAGAGGAGTATAGGAAGTAAAATCAGGAATAAATATTGTGAAAATTGTAGAGAAGATGGATAAGGAGGACAAGATGGTTGAAAATTGGACTCAAGGGAGGTGAATCCCCATTGACTCTGTGAAAAGTTGGAATTATTTTAAAAATTATGGTCATAAGATTGGGGGCATGAGTTGTATTGATTCGGATAAGTCCAACTCGGTGTATTTGGTTGGTTTATATTGTAAAAAATCTGGTTGGAAGTATCTGAGTCAAATGGGGTGTAATATGAATTACCATTAAAATTGGAAAAATTGTTGTTATAAGCCATATCACACAAGAAATATCAAACACAAACAAAAAACAAACAAATAAGCAAACAAATAAAAAGAAAAAATCTAACCTAAGTTCGGGTAGACCTTAGACCTATATGACTCCTAACTGGTTAGACTGTCCACTGGGGGTATATTGTTGAATCTGACCACAAGTTAATCGGCCAGGTAGGGGTAAGATCGATGGGAGGTATTCGTACCTAAGAAACGGGCCTAATTATCCTAAATCACCAACCTTCAGGGTTTCGCCCCTCAATCCCCAACTTAGACACCAATTTGGCAAGAGTCAAATTCAAATCAACTTTCCCCTTAGGTCAATCTCCTATATGAGTCTGAGATATCCTAAGGACAAACGTTTACTCACTTTTAGTTAGGCTGGTTAGTGAATGAGGAGATGGTTTGTGGGCTAAGCGAGGGTAATGAATTCACCACCTTATCTTGTTTATAGGACAAGCCCTTAAGATTGATTGTGCAAAGTGTGCGAGATATAGAAAAGTAACATTCGCAAGCAAATATCACCCAAGAATGTTTCCTAAACTATATGCTATGTATATGTACCTTTTGTTCCAGCACTCTTCAACAATAATATAAAATGTAAATGAATTAAGCACGTGCCTAAATGCAAGTCTAAACTATTTTTAGCATTTAACAAACATCATTTTACTATTGAGGTTAGAAAGTATGTACAGTGAGACAAACAAGAAAAAAATAGCTATAGAATTTTAGCTTTACAATTCAGCCAGCCTGCAAAAATACAGATTAGTAGTTTACTCAGATTGCCACTGGAATATAGCAAAGCTGAGGGCTTCTGGGCTCTGCTTTCTAGAGCAGAGTCTAGGGTCACTTATATGTCCACTGCAGCAAAAATTTCCTTGTTGTTAAACTTGAACACTAGGATGAACGAAGAAAGTTAACAAAAAATGTAAATCTAAAAAGAGAATAACTTATCGTCCCTCCCCGGCAACGGCATCAAAATTTGATTGAGGTTTTAACCTGCACACAAAAATACAGAATTTCAGAACTTAGAATAAAGAGTGCAAGTAATCAATACTACCGCAATAGCAAGTGGCTATGTGGGTCGTGATCCACAAGGAGAGACTAGCGATGGAAGTTTTTTTTAGCAAGTTCTCTTCTAAGTTACATTCAATGGTTAAAGATCTTCTTTTAGTTCTTTAAAAGAAAGGAAAAATAAGTCAAAGTTAAGTTAAAAAGAAAGTGGTAGATTGAGAAGGTGGAGAAAATAGAAAATGAATATTTACAAAGAAATTTAAAAGAGTGATAAAATAGTTGGGAGATTGTGGTATTGGTGACCTAAACTAAAAGCTAAAAGAAAAGAAATAAAAGCTAAAAGAAATACTTACCTCCTCTGGTTGATGACTTATCTGGAACCCTTGCAAGTTTTACCTTACTTCGGAGGCGATTAACGAATAACCCATAAGTTCGAGCTCAGTCCCCATTCGCATTACATCATCAAGACAAACAAGAATGAAATGATATAGAATCTTGGGGAGGAGAACATCATCATGAAATATCATTGGCATTCACACAAACATGACTATACTGATGCTTCTAGATTCACTTAGATATTCATCAAAACAAAAGGAGAAAAAGTAAAAATAGAAGAACATATAAAAAAAAGCATAAAGATGTTACCTTTGATTACTTGTAGAAATAATGAAAGAAAGGAGGAGGCTACATCGGTGTCACTCTCAACATATGTCTCTTTCTTACTTACATGAATCTCAGTCTAACCTATGCTTACAAAGAAATAAAAATTACATAAAATAAAAATAAAAAACTACACTAAAAAGAATAAAAAAAATGTCCTAAAATTTATCTCTGCATGGTCGTTCCATGTGGTCTCTGAAAAACTCAGTATTTATAGGCAAAACCAAACAGGGGAGGGCGTATGAAGATAGGGGAGCAAACGCTCCCCCAACTTCCTCAACAAATCTTCAAAAATGCGGCTTTAGCCGTGTTTTCGCGGCCCGGATGTGGCTAGGCGGCCACACCCTAGGGGCACCAGTCTCTGTTTCCTTGATTTTCGTTTATCTTCAGCTGGATTTTCAGTTTAGGTCTGAAATTTTGACGAAACTGCCTTTGATTTTTAGTTTTAACCAATTGATTTGTGAAGATTTGTCTTAGCTGATTTTCAACTGATTTTATCTTCCCTGATTTGCCTTGATCGGCCCTGATTTTCTAATTTCGAATTACTTCTTAATTAAATCAGAATTTTGATGGGCTTTTGGGCTCGTTTCTCTTCCTTCTCCTTTAGCAATGGGCCTGGATATAAAAGAGTTTATTATATAATAAGTATGAGAATGTGACAATAAATATGCAGTATCAGTGACCGATTAGGTAGCTTGGATGGTTGGAGGGAACCATTTACTTTTCTTATAAGTTCATATCTCTGTATGAATGTTATGCTTTGATCTCACTCTATACAAATCCCATAAGCATGGTGTAACTATTGCATTGAACTTCAAATGAGATATTTCATGTATGTATATGCTTAGGGGGAGCTTCACCTTAAGTCTCTTCTGATTTATGCAAATAACTCCATGACTTTTGTTATCATAAAAAAGGGAGAAATTTGGCCAAAAAGGCCTTTAAACCTAATTTTATTGATGATGGAACACATGAGGTTATTTTATACTAATAAATATTTGTTAGATATGTTTCAAGAAAATAAAGGAACTCCGTCAGTGCACCATTCACTGCCTATCCTAAGCCAGGATAAAGGAGGAGGGTTGTGGTAGGCCCGTGACAGCCAACATAAAACATCATCAGAAAATATGAACATGAACCAAGAACTAAAGGGTAATTGAACACAGGTTAAGGAAGAATGCTAAAATATCAGAGAACCAGTTTGGATTCATGCCAGGACGATCAATAATAGAGGCTATTCGTTTGCTTCTCAACTTATAGAGCGATTTCGGGAAAGGAAAAGAAATTTGCATATGGTCTTTATTGATTTAGAAAAAACTTATAATAAGGTACCAAGAGAGATATTATGGTGGACATTGATGAAAAAGGGAGTCCCCATCAAATATACTAACATAATCAAGGACATGTACGATAGAGTGTGGCAAATGTTAGAACCTGTGGAGGAATAAAAAGTGATTTTTCTATCACAATTGGATTGCATCAAGGATCTGCATTGAGTCCATTCTTATTTGTCATAGTAATTGATGAGCTTACTAGAGTTATTTAGGATGGGATACCGTGGTGTAGCTATTTGCTGATGATATTATTTTAGTCAATAAAACGAGAGCAGGGGTGAATGCAAAATTGGAGTTATGGAGGCAAACTGTAGAATCTCAGGGTTTTAGATTAAGTAGGAACAAAACAGAATATATGGAGTGTAAATTCAATAAACAGATAATCCAAAATTATAGTATGATACTAGATTGTCAAGAAATACCATGAGCAGTCATTTTAAGTATTTGAGTTTTATTATCCAAAAGGATGTGGAGATCAATAGTGATGTCAACCATAAGATCCAAGCTGGCTGATTGAAATGAAGGAGCACAATAGAAGTTTTATGTGATCGTAATATTCTGTTATGACTAAAGAGAAAGTTTTATCGGACTGCTATTAGGCCAGGTTTGTTATATGGCACAGAATATTAGGTTATAAAGAGATATCATGCCCAGAAGATGAGTGTAGCAGAGATGCGCATGCTTCGTTGGATGTGTGGTAGCATGAGGAGAGATAAGATGAGAAATGAGGATATTTATACTAAAATAGGTATAGCTTTTATAAAAGAGAAGATGAGAGAAAACCGCCTATGATGGTTTAGTCATATGCGACGTAGACCTACAGATGCGTCAGTCCGGCGAGTAAAGCGTATCAAATTAGGGCAAGTTAAAAGAGCATAGGGGAGACCGAAGAAAACATGGATGGAGGTAATGCGACAAGATATAAAGGCTAAAGGCCTCAGTGAAGGCATATTGCTCGATAGGAATGAGTAGAGAAAGCTGATCCATGTGCCCAATCTGACGTAATTCTTTTTTGGTCCATGTAGCCTACCCCAAATACTTGGGACAAAAGGCTTAGTTGTTGTTGTTGTTTCAAGAAAATAAAGGAATGATTATTTTCACTCAAGACTCACAACTTTGGAAGCTATCATCTAAGATATCCAAGAGCTTAAAGCATTAAGAGCGCTCATAGCACTCAAGATTGAAGGCTAGCTCGATGTTTAAAGAAGGATTAAGAAAACAAGCAAGTAAGAATTTATTTTTTCCTTTTATTCATTTAACATTTAGCTTGTTAAAACCAATCTATATGATCTTGAAGCTTATGAATCACACACACATCTATATTTTTTGAATCTATAATTTCTTGAAAAGAATTTTCATTCTCGAAACTGAATTTCAAAATATTTTCTTTTAAAAAATAGACTTTACAAAATAGAATTTCCTATTTTACAAAAACAAATTCTACATTTTATTTTTGTGTTGATCAGTACCACACATGTTTTAAGCTTCAAATTTAATCATGAACTCTGTTTTGTAAAAGGAATTCAAAGTATTTTGTGAAAAAAATCAAAATGTATTTCAGAACTTTTATATACTTTCTTTTTTACCTAGAGTTAGTGTAAACACACCTAGAGGGGGTGAATAGGTGTACTAGCTAATCTAATGACAATGATGCGGAATTAAAAACTATTTATGCAAACTAAAACTGTTAAGCTAACATATAAGATATAACACAATAGTGTAGCTGAATTTCTGGTGAATGATTCTGGACATCTCCTCAAAATTCCTCTAGATTAAGAGTTGAAGTTCCACTATGGCTCTCTTGGTTGAATACAAGTGTGAGCAAACAATCCCAAGCATATAACAATTAAGCACAAGATATATCAAGCATATAATGAAATAAACAATTTAAGCATGCAAGATATATAAACACAAGTGGGAGAGAGAGAGAGAGAGAAATGGAGCAATCGCAAACACGGGAGAATTGTTTTGAGGTTCGAGCACCCTTGCTCTACGTCCCCGCCTTCAACACTATGAAGATTTCTACTAGAATCGATTCCACTGGATCACTCGGTGCCGCAACACCTACAAAGAGTTCACACTAGAACTCCGGACCCGCAAGTCCCTTACTTGTTCCCACAAGAACAACACACGCAAGCACAATAGCTTGCCGAGGCCGCACCTCTTACAACTCCTCCAACCACACGTCGGAACACTTGGTGATCACTTCACTTGATCATCACAAAATACTTCTTCACCAAGGCCACAACCTCTACAACACTTAACAATACAAGGATGTAAATTTGTGATCACTTCTCTTGATCACAAAAATAACTCTCACAACAAAGTTGCTATAAGATAGATATGAAAATGGAAATCTCAAGTATATGTGAGAAAAACTAGGATAGAGTTGTGGTGAAAAACTAAAGAAATCACTTTTGAAAACACTCTTGAAAACTCTCCTTTTGATATGAAAGTATTAGCCTTAAAACAAGTGAAGAAAACCTCTAATAGAGATGGGAAAAACTGGCTTTGAAACTCTCCAAAAATCTTGTCTAAAACAGCCCAAAACAACTCCCTTATATAGGCCTAAAAAATATAGCTGCTGGGATAAATTTGCAGCTAGGATGACCTGTCGGTCGACCGGCCAACGGTCATATTTCTGACCGTTGTGCCTCCGATCGGCCGCCCGGTCGACCGGCAGCACTCGAGAGTTGGGTGCTTATAGTCGGGTCAACCGTGTGGTCGACCGACCTTGTAGGCTGGGTCCGTACACGTCCTCGTGCACATCGGTCGACCGGTCCAGTCGACCGTACCCTGGTCCGATCGACCGTCCGATCGACCATCCGGTCGACTGCCAGTGGGATCTGGCTGGGAATTTGGGACTTAAAATCTTGTCTTTTTAACTCCAATAAAGTCCCATAAATTCTCATAAATTTCACAAAAATAAGTTCTTGTTAGATATTTGGATAACAAATATGTGTGACTAAAAATCAACACATATTACAAACTATTTGAACTATTTTTGTGATATAAAATATTTGGCCTTAAACAAAAATCGTATTTTTCAAAATTAATCTTTAATTTGAAAAATGATTTTTTTAAAACTTCTCCAAATACAAAAACAAGATATTTTAAATACTTTTGAAGCTCAGTGTGTATGGATATGATCCAATATACATATAAGATGGAATATCTATATTTTTGACAATAAGCTCTAAAATAAGTTTTGATAAATACAAAGCTCAAACATATGATATAGAAACATCAAATGAGTTTTTCTAAACATTTGAATCAACAATATGTTTGGATGAAATCTAAAACAAATACAAAGCATATAAACTTGTTTTGATGAACTCTAGTCACGAAATACAAGGATGTATACTTTGAAGCTCAAAAATCAAAACGGTATTTTCTAAAATCAAAACTATTTTATAAAAACACATAAATTTTTTGTGTATGTGTATATGAACTTGAGCAATCCACAACAAATCTATCCTTTACATTTTATCAAAAAAATAATCTTAACACTTACAAACATGACACAAGTCTTCTTGAAATCTTCTCTTGAAAATCTTCTTCTCCTTCTTGACTTGGTCCAAATCTTGATCCAATGAGCTAGACTCCTCTTGAGTACTTGATGCGATCTTGATACGCAAGCTCTTGAATCAACACATGCTAGCTTCAAAACTTGACTTCGAGTCTTTTGTTAAAGCTAAACACTGATTAAGATGTTGATAAAATACCTTAAACTAAATAAGCATTAGATCATTAGAACTATAACTACATAAGTTAATCATAATCAAAACTAGAGTGATGGGCCTTTGAGCTAACAATCTCCCCCTTTTTAATGATGACAAAACTCATGGAGTTATATTGCATGGATTAAAGATAAGCTTCATAGAAGCTTCCCCTTAACTCATGTATAGAAATAAAAAACAAAGATATTCAATAAAGGCTCATAAGCTAAATAAACATATATGCATAAATAGAGATATAAACATGAATATATAAACTCTCAAAATTCTTCTCCCCTTTTTGTAAATTCATCAACAAAGGGGTGAAGACAAATCAAACAATAAAGATATATATGTGATATATATTCATGAAGAAGAGAGACGTAAAGGTAGCTCCCCGTGCATACATGTATTACATAAGAAGGGATGACAAGACCCTAACCCACATAAAGCATAATATACAATGTATAAGCGGAGATGTTAAGCTCCCTCTACACACGTGTACCACATAAAGAAGAGATGTCAAGCTCCTCTATGTGAGATACACTCAATATGAATCTATATATAGAGAACATGTTAAGCTCCCCTTCCATATAGGCAATACATATAAAAACATTTTTAAAGAAATTTTTTTATATTTTTGAAATTTCTTAAGTCAACAAAACAAATTTTTGATACCAATAAAATCAAATTGTAGTTGACAAAACAAAGAGTTGGTACCACTTGTATATAAACAAAATTTTAAGATACCAATAGTACATTTTGATATCAATTGAAAGTGAAACATTGTATATTTTAAACCAATTGAAATATATTATAAATTTTGATACCAATTGGAAGGTAAAATATGAAAGACATTTTGATATTAAATAAATACCAATTGAAATGATTGGCATTTGAAGTACCAATTAAAAATAATGCATAAGCTTATTAAGATACAACTAATATTTAAAATTAAGTCAAGCTTAGCATAAACATAATTTGTGCTTTAAACATGTAAAGTTATTGTAAAACAAGCACAACCAAATCATATACATCTATGAAAATGTATATACCAATTGAAATTGATATAGATTGAAATTTGAAGCATACATATATACCAGAAGTCAATTATCATGAAAATCATGTGTATAACTCATCGCTATCACACTATTCATGCACAAGTTTTAAAAGATATTCAATAAGGGATACAAGACATGGATGCCCAACCATCCGCCCATTAAGGGTAGAAGTTTTTAAAAATAGATTTGAAAATAGTTGTAAGTTTAAAACACTACCAAATAAAGAATAAATAACTAGTTTAAAGTAATTTTTGAAAAACTAGTTAAAGATCCTTCAAATATGAAGCCAAATAATATGTATCTCATGAAATATGCTAAATACATAAGAGTTGACACTCGAAATCTATAAAGCTCAAAAATGTGCTCATGAAACAAAATCATGAGTAAACAAATAAATGTGAGTCCACAAGAATTATGTGAATAGCATATTCATGAAAATAATCAATAAAACTCAAGACATCAAAGCATATGAAAAGCATAAAAATTTATTTTTCATCAAAATTAAATAAACTTTAAGGTATATGTATATTCTATCAAAATTAAAGATGTATATACATATTCCAAACAAAAACGAGTCCATAATAGAATTTGCATGAAGGCAAGTGACTCAAGGGTATACATATATATTTATTAGTTTCAGACAAAATAATATATACATGAAGCAAAACATGTACAAAGATAGGAAAAATAAGTATAAATGAAAGAATCATCAAAACTAGGTTATATGTGTACATGTAATGAGTACAAATGAGCAATGAAGCAAAAATATATAATAATCAAGTGTAGCTCACTAATTGTATAAGTATAAATATAAGTTTTAATGAAAACCACATCTAAACAAGTATTCACCACATGAAGTATAAAACATGATTATTCAACATAATGAGCATAGAAACCAAAACATGCTAAAAAAATTTATATGAAGCATGTAAATAAAAATGGGAGTTAGAGATAGCTACCAAAACAAAGAAACCAATCTCTAGGTCTCCAAATCATAGTAGTCCTCTCACTAAACATCCTCGATAGTGATGCATCAATTTGGTATGTCCATCTAGCTCATGCATCCACCACCAAGGCACCAACCTTCTCACGTCATTTGAGAGCCCACGCCTACATCAAACACAAGTGGTGGGGTTTTTGGTACCCATTTCCTTTTGGGTCCACGAGGGTTAGAAACAAATGGAACCCAAACATTTTTATTTGTAAAATTTATATAATTTATCTTATAAAAATAAAACTTTGCTAAATGGCCTTTGCGGCCGCAATGTGTACATTTGTACACTATAGCATACATATGAGAATGAATGTGATCATGATGTGCATGAGGTGTATGTCGTGTAGGATGTGCATGAACATGTGAAATTTATTTTTTGTGAAATATGAATTCCAATATATTATGGTTAAATGCACAGTTGCTCAAATTTGAGCTCAAACAATCAATTCTCTTTTTCAAAACATGAATCTCATTTTTATCAAAAGAGGATGCAACATTATTAGCATGGCAAGAATAAGAATCAACTATCTTTTTCTTTTTAGAAATGTTTTATTTTCTTTTAAAATAAATTTTCTTTTCAAAGAGTTATTTTCTTCCAAAACAATTTCTTTTTCTTTTTCCACCAAAATAATTTTATTTTTCAAAGAATTGTTTCCTTCAAAAAAGTCATTTAATTTTTAAGACAAGAAAATATTCTTCTTTTTTAAAATTTCATGTTCTTTGGAATCACATTCAAATTTATTTTTAAAAGAATCATTATTTTTTAACAAAGAGGTATTTTCCTTCTTTATCTTAGCATTATTAATTTTTAATAAATCATATTTTTTAAGAAGTTTTTGACAAAAAGACGCAAGCTCATTATAAGGCATGTCAATATATTCTTCTACCTCAGATTCAGAATTTACCTCAAGTGGGTCATCCCCTTGGACCATGTAGCATATGTTGGAAGCATAGTTCCATCATCCGAGTTACTCCCCGCATGATATTGCTTTTGTTCACTAAGAGAGACTAGAGTGTTCCATAGTACAAAAGCCGAATCAAAGTTAAAAACCCTACATAAATATTCATTATTTAGGGTAGATTTTAAAGCACGAAGGGATTTTGCATTAGTCTCAAGGTTTTTGCCATTTAAACAATAAGAGTCTTTAATAGTGGCAAAATAAACATAAATCCCTAAGGTTTTGAGGTACATAGACATCTTAACTTTTCAAATTTAGATATGAAGAATATCAAACATGGGAGGTGTCATGAAATTTATGTGTGTGTAAACAAATATTGTGATTAGCTAAAATGAGGATCTTTAATTCTAAATTGTTGACCCAAATCAAGAGCACCAAGCTCTGATACCAATTGTAAACACACCTGGGGGGTGAGTAGGTGTACTAGCTAATTAATGACAATGATGAGGAATTAAAAACTATTTATGCAAATTAAAACTATTAAGCAAACACACAAGGTATAACACAAGAGTGTAGCCGAATTCCCAGTGAAGAGCACTGGACTATCTCCTCAAGATTCCTCTAGATTAAGAGTTGAGGTGCTACTATGGCTCTCTTGGTTGAATACAAGTGTGAGCAAACAATCCCGAGCATATAACAATTAAGAACAAGATATATCAAGTATATAATGAAATAAACAATATAAGCATGTAATACATATAAACACAAGTGAGAGATAGAGAGAGCAATAGCAAACACGGGAGCATTGTTTTGAGGTTCAAGCACCCTTGCTCTATGCCCCCGCCTTCAACGTTATGAAGGATTTCCACTAGAATTGATCCCACTGGATCACTCGGTATGCAACACTTACAATGAGTTCACACTAGAACTCCAGACCCGCAAGTCCCTCGCTTGTTCCCACAAGAATAACACACGCAAGCACACTAGCTTACCAAAGTCACACCTCTTACAACTCCTCCAATCACATGTCAGAATACTTGGTGATCACTTCACTTGATCACGACAAAATACTTCTTCACCAAGGCCACAACCTCTACAACACTTCACAATACAAGGATGTAAACTTGTGATCACTTCTCCTGATCACAAAATAACTCTCACAACAAAGCTCCTATAAGATAGATATGGCAATGAAAAGCTCAAGTTTGTGTGAGAAAAACTAGGATAGAGTTGTGGTTAAAAACTTAAGAAATCACTTTTGAAAACAACCTTGAAAACTCTCCTTTTGATATGAAAGTATTAGCCCTAAAATAAGTGAAGAAAGCCTCTAATAGAGATGGGAAAAACTGGCCTTGAAACTCTCCAAAAATTGTCTAAAACAGCCCAAAATAGCCGTCTTATATAGGCCTCAAAAATATAGCTGTTGGGACAAATCTGCAGCCAGGATGACCTATCGGTCAACCTGCCGGTCGATCGGCCAACGGTCATACTTCTGACCGTTGTGCCTCCGATCGACCGCTCGGTCGACCGGGCGGAGTCTGTCGGTCGACCGGCAGCACCCGAGAGTTGGGTGCTTACAGTCAGTCGGCCGTGCGGTTGACTGACCTTGTAGGCTGGGTCTGTGCACGTCCTCGTGCACATCGGTCGACTGGTCCAGTCGACTGACCCCTGGTCCTATCGACCATCTGATCAACCGCCATTGGGATCTGGCTGGGATTTTGGGACTTAAAACCTTGTCTTTTTAACTCCAATAAAATCTCATAAATTCTCATAAATTTCACAAAAATAAGTTTTTCTTAGGTATTTTGATAACAAATACGTGTGACCAAAAATCAACATATATTACAAACTATTTTTGTGATATAAAATATTTAGCCTTAAACAAAAATCGTATTTTTCAAAATCAATCTTTAATTTGAAAAACGATTTATTCAAAACTTCTCTAAATATAAAAACAAGATATTTTAAACACATTTGAAGCTTAGTGTGTATGGATATGATCCAATACACATATAAGATGAAATATCTATGTTTTGACAAAAAGCTCTAAAATAAGTTTTGATAAATATAAAACTCAAACACATGATATAGAAACATCAAATAAGTTTTTCAAACATTTGAACCAACAATATGTTTGGATGAAATCCAAAACATATATAAATCATATAAAGTTATTTTGATGAACTCTAGTCATGAATTACAAGGATGTATACTTTGAAGCTCAAAAACAAAAACAGTATTTTCTAAAATTAAAACTAATTTATAAAAACACTTATAATTTTTGTGTGTGCTTGTGTGTATATAAACTTGAGCAATCCACAACTAATCTATCCTTTACACTTTATCTAAAAACAAATCTTAAACTTACAAATATGACACAAGTCTTCTTGAAAATCTTCTCTTAAAAATCTTCTTATCCTTCTTGACTTGGTACAAACATTGATTCAATGAGCTAGACTCCTCTTGAATACTTGATGTGATCTTGATGCTCAAGCTCTTGAATCAACACTGCTAGCTTCAAAACTTGACTTTGAATCTTTTGTTAAAGCTAAACATCGACTAAGATCTTGATAAATATCTGAAACTAAATAAGCACATGATCATTAGTACTATAACTACATGAGTTAATCATCATCAAAACTAGAGTGATGGGCATTTAGGCCATCAGTTAGTCGACCACAAGGTCGCACTGGTAGAGATAAATTGCTTTACCAGTTGACCTTTGGTCGACCGTTTATGCACGGTCTGCAAAAGTTCAAACTTATGCACATCGGTCAACTGCCTGGTCGACACGTGTGCTTTGGGCTACAATTTTTGCCTAGTACAATTGATCCCCGGTCGACCACCATTCGCCAACAGTCAGAAATTCGACCATTGGTGATCGACTGCCCAGACGATCGCCCGGTCGACCAACAGGCTGATTAGACCTGGATTTGTCCCAAATAGCTATATTTATTCTTGTCTTTTTTGGCTAATCTATAATGGCTATTTTGAGTTTAATCTCTCCCCTAGACCTCTATAAATAGGGGTACATTATTTTAAACCTAAAAGGATTTCTTTAACATCATTTTGGAAAATCTTTGAGACACATTTTTGAAAAAAAATTCAAGAAAATTCACCTTGAGCTATATTTTTACATCCAACATTTTCAAAGCTTAATTTTCATTCTCTATATCCTCTAAGCTTCACTACTCACAACTCAGAGCTTCTACATCATCCAAGTTTGTTCTAGGAATTATTTTGTGAGCCATTTATTCAGAGATTGAGAAGTAGGCCATTCGTTCGTTGTATTTGAGTTGAAGAGGTTGCAGCCTCAACGAGCTTGAGGGCTTGTCATCGTGTAAATTGTTGCGACACCAAGTGAGAAGGGCTTGCGGGTCTTTGTGGTTCTTGAAGAGAACTTGTAAAGTGGTGATCTCATGGGATCAAGGATAGTAGAAATCTTTCGAACCTCAAAATATATATCTGCGTTTGCGATTGCCTTCTCTCTTTCTCTTTACTCTACTCACTCTTTATTATTGTGCATGCTCTATATTGCTCTATCTTCTATGCTTGATAATTCTTGTGCTTCATATGTTTACTTGGTATTGTCTATTTGTTCTCTATTATGATAAATAGTTTTAGTTATTATTAATTCGTTATTATTTGTCATAGTTCTATAGCCATCACCTATTCACCCCTTGCTAGGTGATTTCATTTTAAATTCTTTCCTAGGGTGTTAAACCTTCTCTTTTTTTGCTAAAAACTGGTGGTGAAAAGGGTGTTTGTGGTGAAAGATGGATTAAAAGGGGATGGATTTGGCTGTAGATTCACAAAAGAGTTCAAATTTCGTTTAATATTGGCCCGTGTTAGCCCTTGAAAATTATGAACCAGATAGATGATTTGAATTAAAGTTTGGACCTCTTTGATATGTCCTTTGATTCAAAAACAAGTTAGGATGATTCCACCACCCGGATTGTAGGTTGAGACATAAGGATCATTCTTAGGATATTGAAAAGCAACATTAATTTGATCTTGATGTTGTACTAGTGGACTTCCTAGTAAGGGACATTCCTCTAACAAATAATTTGCCGCTTGACAATTGAGATAATTAATTTAGTTACATAGGAAGGACCCTTGACTTCTAGAGCTTCTATCCTATGCATTAAGGCAACTATCCTGGTTTCAGTGGTTACGGATGTATCTATGGAAAGGGATGTCGTCTTTTGATTAAGGTTCGATATAGAGGGTTTCTCGTTGAACCTTTCCCACTGCATGGTCTTTTGGAAAGCTCTTCTAAGAATTCTTATGCCTTTTCCTCTGTCTTCCTTATGAAATCTCCTTGACCCAAGGATAATAGTAAGGTTTCAGATGTACAGTATAACCATTCATAGATAATTTGGTACAATCGCCATTTTTTGATGCATGATGAGGACATTGAGCAAGTAGGTCGTTGAATCTCTCGAGATATTTCTAAGAACGTTCACCTCCTTCTTGTTGGAATTTATTAATTGTATTTCTTATTCTGACCATTTTATGCATGGGATAAAATTTCTTAAAGAAGGTCTTAACAAATTCATTCCACTTAGAAATCTAGTTAGTGGGCAAACTTTACAATCATTTCTTAGCATTGTGTTTTAGTGCAAAGGGTAGGAATGTAATTCTAATGGCATCATCGCTAAGTTGCTGAATTTTCATCATAACACATACTTTCTCAAAGTCATTGATGAACTTGTAAACATCTTCAGAGTCTGAGCCAGTAAATTTGGGAAGCATACTAATAAATTATAGCTTGCGTTCATAATTATTCCCACTAGAGACCGAGAGTATAATGCATGATGTAAAGAAAAGGATAATATCGATCCAAAAGGACCGATGTGGAAATAGGGTCAATCATGATTAGAATGATAGAATCAAAATTGACTAACAAACTTTTTGAATCACGATACAAAGCTGGCATACACCAGCGACATCGAATGGATTAGAAAGGAAGAAAAAGACCTAAGAGGTAAGAAGTTTAAGGGAAGAGAATGAAAGAAAGGATAAAAGGAAAAAAAAAGAAAACCGAATTAAACAAATTAAAACAACAAAGTCCTACGAACTAGGACAATCCTAAAACACCACTAGGCAACTCCTAATTGTTTCAAGTCATTGTTAGGCTTATCAAACTCCAAAATCAATGAATCCAACTAACCAGGTCAGTGAAAATCAGGTGAGAGGTTGTCCATTTTGTAACTGTCTTAATTAAGTAACCACTTTCAGAACACCCTCCTAGACACTAATTAAACTGGGATTTCAAAAGAATGACTCACACTTTAACTTTCTTATTCTGTTGAGCTCGAAAGTCCTTCGGGGCCAACGAGTAATTGATTTAATGTTAAGCTTGGGTTAATGTTGATGAAGAAAGTGATTTTTTTGTTAAAGAAGGGTGATGAAATCCCCACCTTGTCTTGATTAATGGGGGTTTTGCTCTTATATCGATTAGATATGAAATGCGTTGTAGTGGTTACTTTTTGACCCACCTGAAATTATGAACATGTCTATCCGGCCCTCAAGGGATGCACGAGCCACTTCTAGAACACCTGATTCAGAGTTTTCATCCAATTTGAACTTCAAGCGAGTCGGGTAAGTGGAAGAAGAGATAAAACTGGTTGAAAGAGATCTCTATCTTTAAGCTTAATCATCATCCAAATGAGACACGGGGACAATTCATCCTTATTTAAGGTGCAGACTACCAGTTAGAGTCAAACTCTTCCCTATCTCGATTTGAGCTAGGATGTTCAGCCCAACTGCCATCAAGATGAGGATTTTAAGTATTCAAATTGAGTGCTTGTATATAATACCTGTATAAATAATAGATACCTCCCAAAGAAAGAGAAGATGATTGGAATCCGGAAACCCTAGCACACTATAGAAGTCCACCTGTAATCACCATGGTTACAGTGGTATTCTCCTCTCTCTTTCTTTCTTCGTGGTTTTCCCTTTTAGGTTTCCACGTAAGTTCTGTGTTTGTGCTCGCTTTCTGTTATTTTATTTAACTATTCTTCTCCATTATTTTGGTGCATGAATTGATTCTTTATTATTGGTCCCGAGATGATACCAATTGTAGGATTTAAAATATACATCAACTCTCAAACAAAGATATTAGCGTTAAATATAAAGAACTTGCAAATAAGAAAATTAAATCACGGAAAAGAACGCAAACACAAACACAAGTGATTTATCCTGGTTCGGTCCTCTTGACCTACATCCAGTCCCCAAGCCACCTGCTTGAGATTTTTCTTTAACCTTTAACTTTGTACACCCAAAATCAACACCTTGTATACCACTTGACAAATCCCCTTTGCCAAATGTATACAACTCTTCTTACAACCAAGAAGACACAACACCTTGTACCATCTCTCTTCAATCCGAATTCGCTCTTATACAATCCTTCTCTTTGAATGAATACAAACAATCTTATAAGCCTTGAATCTGTATGTGATCGTGAACAAGGGCTCTTATAGGTGGACTCTCAGAAATCTTCACTATAGAGTAGGAATTTGAGTGAAGAAATAAAAGTGGAAATAGTTTTCTAAAAAATAGATTTTTGAACAGAGTTTTTAGGCAAAAAACTATTGATTTGAATTAGTGTATTTAGCCTAGGATAACATTCCTATTTATAGCTTAAATCTATGGTAGTTAGGGTAGTTATCAGGACAAATTTGAATATTGAAACGTTGGATAAAACACCAGAAATCAATAACTGTACAGCAGTTACAAACTGCCATAAGTCGACTAATGTTTGGTGGATAGTCGACTATGGTAGGCAATTTTGACTGGGTTAGTCGACAATCAAAGGAGTAAGTCGACTACATTAAGACTGATACAAATGTAAGTTTTTGGAAACTAAAATTAGTCGATTAGAAGAGCTTATAAGTCGACTATAACTTGTATTAGTCGACTAATGCTGCTAAACAGAAAGTTGATATCTTTTCAGGACAATACTTAGTCGACTATAGGACTTTTATAAGTCGACTAGACAAGGTATTAGTTGACTACAAGAGGGGTCAAGTCGACTAATAGGAAGGATCAAGTCTGCTAATAGGAAGGGTCAAGTCTACTAATAGGTGGTCAAGTCTACTAATAGGAAGGGTCAAGTCTACTAATAGGACTATTTTGTGTGTAATTAAGGATTTTAACAAATATCTAAAAATACACAAAAATAGTACAAATTACATTTGTTATCATCAAAATAAGTTCCAACATTCTCCCCCTTTTTGATGATGACACTTTGTATGCATGACAACTCCCCCTGCAGAGAATATGTTATATGTTCTCTCCCTGCATAGAATAGGTTATAACAAATATAGAAAAACATGTGTTCTCTCCCTGCATAAAATATATCATAACATATATATACATATGATAAATGTTTGAAATATTTTTCTTATAAAACTTTTTATATGGTACCTGAAAGATAAACATTAGATGGTACCAATCATAATAAGATCAAAGAATTAACCTTTAGGAATCCAAACCCAATTTGAAATTGGTTCCATCGGTTAGTATACACATAATTGTAAGAATTGCATATAGAATATATGTATGATGCAATATAAGTATTTTTATCAAAAATGCTTAAGTTTTTAAGAATCCATATGTACTTTTTCTTAATTCTTTTTGAAATAATATCAGTATTTCTTTTCACAAAAGAATTATATGGATTAAGATTCTTTTTACTAACATGTGTAGATTTTCCAAAAAAATCCAAGACCATAATGATTATGTGATATCTTTTGACATGATAACAAGTCATTTAACTTTTCTTTTACTTGATTAAATTTAGTCACATTTTTCAAAATCTCTTCATATTTCATTTTGAAACATGATATGTCTTTATTTAAAACATTAATTCTTTCATTTAAAGACAAAGTTTCCTTTTTAAGCATAATATTTTCTTTTATGAAATTCTCACTATCCTTTTTCAATGATGATATAACTTTTTTTAAAATCATCTTTTTGAGAATTTATAGAAGAAATTTGAGAAACATAACATGAATTTTCTTTAATAAGTTTTTCATTTTTCTTTGGCAAAACATTATTTTTTATCTTTTCATTCTTAAGACCATTGTACAAATCATGAAATGCATCTAAGAGTCAGTATATTGTACCTCATCTTCTTCTTGGGCCATAATAAAGCATATGTTGGCATGTTCAGTGATTTCTTCTTCGTCAGAGGAAGAGGAATTACTATTTTCCCATGATGCTTGATAGTCTTTCTTCTTTTTGAACTTTTTGCTCTTGAATTTACCTTCATTTTTTAGCAATGGGCAACCCTTCTTCATATGGCATGTTTTATTATAATTAAAACATTTAAACTTACCTTGCTTTAAGAACATTCTGAACTTTCTTGAGAGCATAGCCATCTCCTCTCATCGTCATCTGAATTGTCCGTATCTGAGGATGTATGGAAGGCAAGTTCTTTCTTTTTTGAGAAAGGTTGTTGTTCATCCTTCTTTCTGTCTTCTAGTTGTACTTCATATGTCATTAAATTATCAATGAGGTTTTCTAATGACATAGTGGAGAGATCATTTGCATCTTCGATTGTAGTTGTCTTCTTCTCCCAATCTGATGTGAGTGCACAAAGGATCTTGCAAACTTTTTCGACTTGGGTGTATTCCTTTCCAAGGGATACTAAGAAATTTATTATGTCGGTGAATCTTGTAACCATTTCTGAGATGGTTTCATTCTCCTTCATTTTGGAGAGTTCAAACCTGTAGACAAGAATAAAAATTTTAGATTCTTTAACTTTATTTGTGCCTTCATGTGTTACCTATGTAGTATGCCATATTTGATTTGCAGATGTGGCTATTGACACACGATTGAGCTGTTCTTTGATTAAGGCACAGAATAATACATTCATTGCTTTGGCATCAAGGTTCGCATTCTTCTTTTGATCATCACTCCAAGCGTTGTAGTTGGTTGTCGTCTTAGTGTACGCTGCTTCTACTATGTTCTAAAGTTCGTAGTTGAGCAATTCTAAGTAAATCTTCATTTTACACTTACAGTAGTTGTAGTTGGATCTATCAAATAGCGGTGGACGTTGTGTGGAATGTTCATCTTTGAATTGTGACGAAGGAAACTCCATTGCTATCCTTGTAGGTAGTTGATTGGGTATGCAAGGCTTTGATACAATTGTTGGTCCCGAGATGATACCAATTGTAGGATCTGAAATATACATCAACTCTAAAATAAATATATTAGTGTTAAATATAAAGAACTTGCAAGTAAGAAAATTAAATCACAGAAAAGAAAGCAAACGCAAACACAAGTGATTTATCCTAGTTCGGTCCTCTTGACCTACATCCAATCCCCAAGCCACCTGCTTGAGATTTTTCTTTAACCTTTGACTTTGTACACCCAAAATCAACACCTTGTATATCACTTGATAAATCTCCTTTGCCAAATGTATACAACTCTTCTTACAACCAAGAAAACACAACACCTTGTACAATCTCTCTTCAATTCGAAGACGCTCTTGTACAATCCTTCTCTTTGAATGAATACAAACAATCCTATAAGCCTTGAATCTATATGTGATCGTGAACAAGGGCTCTTATAGGTGGACTCTCAGAAATCTTACTATGGAGTAGGAATTTGAGTGAAGAAATGAAAGTGAAAATAGTTTTCTGAAAAATAGATTTTTAAACAGAGTTTTTGGGCAGAAAACTATTGATTTGAATTGGTGTATTTAGCCTAGGACAATATTCCTATTTATAGCTAAAATCTATGGTCAGTTGGATAGTTATCAGAACAAATTTGAATATTGAAACGTTGGATAAAACACCAGAAATCAATAACTATACAACAGTTACAAATTGCTATAAGTCGATTAGTGGTTGGTGGTTAGTCAACTATGGTAGGCAATTTTGACTGGGTTAGTCGACTAATCAAAGGAGTAACTCGACTACATTAAGACTGATATAAATAATAAGTTTCTGAAAACTGAAATTAGTCGCTAGCAGAGTTTATAAGTCAACTATAACTTGTATTAGTCAACTAGTAATATTGATAAGTCGACTAATGCTGCTAAACAGAAAGTTGATATCTTTTCAGGACAATACTTAGTCGACTATAGGACTTTTATAAGTTGACCAGACAAGGTATTAGTCGACTACAAAAGGGGTCAAGTTGACTAATAGGAAGGGTCAAGTCTGCTAATAGGAAGGGTCAAGTCTACTAATAGGTGGTCAAGTCTACTAATATAAAGGGTCAAGTCTACTAATAGGACTATTTTGGTGTGATCAAGGCTTTTAACAAATATCTAAAAATACACAAAAATAGTACAAATTACATTTGTTATCATCAAAATAAGGTCCAACATTTATGAATTTGCCTATTGCATTTGGTTCTTTCATTGAGAGACTCGAAACCTTATTCTTGAGATCTCTCTCTATCAACAGCCTACCCCTTCCTCTAAACAGCCTCAGACGATTCCCTCCAAGAAAAATGTCACTAGGCTGTAGTCGCTACCTCTGCTAATCTGAAAGGAAAGGGGAAAGTTATCGGACCGAGACTTCGGACCATTGGCCCAACCTATCTGACGTCCATATCTCTGACGCTGAAGATTCGTATTCCAATGTTGTCTCACCACTTCGGATACAGACTGCTGAACTCTAGCTCTAGCTCAACGGTGAACAACTCCTCTAGATGCTTTCCACAATGCAGAGGCAGATGGAGAGCCAGTAAATGGAGATAATCTGCTACGTGATAGGTAGTAAAAAAGTGCATATTTATCATCACATTTACCATCATATTTCCCTATTTATTCTTTTATTATGCACTACTACTAATGTTTTATTGTTTAATGTGTGCAGGCCTTGAGTAATTAAAAAAATAAAGAAATAAAGCTTGAGTGAAGCCCAGAAGCCCAAAAAGCCCATATGCAAAAATTGTAGTAATTTAGAAGTTTCTACATTATCTAACCTAATCTAAACTTGAATTTTAAATTATTTATTTAAAATCTAAGGAGGAAAAGGAAGGATAAAATAGAACTCCTAATTGCTAGAAGAAGAGGAAAAGGATAAGATGAGATGGACTTCTACTCAACCCTAGTTGCTTGCAAGACAAGGCAAAAGATAAAAGGAGAAAAGTTTAAAGATAAAAATCCTTTTACAAATTCGTATTTATGATAACTTTCTTCCCAAGTTATCTCGAGTTCTCAAGACAGAAGGTTTAAAACAGAATCTAAAAGGAGAATCCCAGATGAACGGACCAGAGGAGGCCATGCAAGAAAGCGCGTGGCCATTTGCCACGCTTTGGCCGTGGAAACGCGATGGCCGCCTTTTGGATGAGTTTGGTTACAACGTTTCGTGGGAGAGTTGTGATTGATGATTTTTACCTGCACACAAAATATAGTATTTCAGTTTTAAAAATAGGATGTGCAAGGTGCTCAATTCTACCGCTATAGCAAGTGGCTATGCGGGTCGTGATCCACAGGGAGGGACTAGCGATGGAAGCTTGTTTAGTAAGTTCTCTCTTTTTTTATTTATAATGATATTTACAATGATATTTACAATGAAGAAGTGTGAAAAAGATTGGGAATTGGTGATTTACACTAAAATTAAAAGAAAGAAAACTAAAAACTAAAAACCTACTTACCTCTTCGGCGTCTGCTTACCTTGGAACCGTGTCAATGACGTACCTTTCTTTGAAGGCGAACGAAGCATGGAATATGAGATCTTCCCTACCTCCGATCTATACTATGAAATAAAAAGGGCAAACTACGCTACCATGGAAGTAGATATTCATCATCATAAACCATCAACGGAACTTGCAAGGAGAAGGCACCTTCAAAGCACTTGGTTTCACATGGATCCACAAGCACAAAAGAGAAAAAGAAAAACAAAATAAGAATAGAAAAAAAAGAAATAAACTTTGATTTGATTCAATTAATAATAGAAGAAAAGATTACTTACACCGATTGCCACCTTCAGTACAAGTTTGATCTCCTTCCTCCATGAAAGTATCCTCTCCTCTCAGTTACATAAAAATTACAAAAAAAAAGAAAATAAAAAAAACCTAAATTACAATCTACAAGTTAGCCTAAGAAAAACCCTAGATTTATTTTTGTACTGCCCTGAACGCCCTTCTCTGTTGCTCTGTAGGGGTATTTATAGGAGACGGAAGACGTGGAGTCCCGGTACAACTCTCCCACGAAAACAGGTACCAGTCTCATCCGTATTGCCGCGGAAACGCGGCTTTAACCGCGTTTCCGCGGCCAAAGTGTGGCTTCTGTCCACGTGCTTTCACGCGTGGCGTCCTCTGGTCCGTCCATCTGGGTATGTCTTTTTAGATCTGGCCTACCGACTCTTTTATTTTGAAAATTCGGGATAACTTGGGAAGCAAGTTACCCTAAATCCAAATCTCTTTAAAACGAATTTTATCTTTGCACTCTCCTCCTTTTATCTTTATCCTTGTCCTGCAAGCATTTAGGGTTGAGTAGAAGTCTATCCCTTCTCTCTTCTTTTAGTAATTGCAAATTTTGCACATGGTAATTGCAACTTTGGCACTTGGTAATTGCAACTTTTGCACTTGGGCTTGCACATGGGCATTTTGGGGCTTCTGGGCTTCATTTAGGATTTATTCTTTATTTAATTAATTACTCAAGGCCTGCACACATTAAATAATAAAACATTAGTAATAGTGCATAATTGTAGGAATAAATATGAAAATGTGATAGTAAATGTAGTGATAAATATGCACTTTTTACTACCTATCACACCCCCACACTTATCTTTTTGCTCGTCCTCGAGTAAAAATCAAAAAGAAAAAGAAAAACTAATCTATCCTAACTCACTTTCGTAGGAATCACGGTTGCACTTAGCATGTGCAACAAGCTGTTAAACCCCTAGGTTACCCTAGAGGACGAGTGTTGTCTCGTGAGGGTTTTCAGCGGATTACATCAACAAAATCCATAAGAAGGAAAATATTTGAAATATGTTTGAAGAGACTAAGTAATCTATAAGCTTTAGGATTATCATTTTTATTCATTCTTAAACTTAGTCTTTATATAATAAATTGTTATCCATTTTAGGTAAGAATCAAAATTGAATTTTTGTATAGTCTCTTTCGTTACCCTAAGTCATACGCATCCTTGTGAATCTTTACTAGGAATTCTTTAACTTGGACTCTCATGCCCCTTCTTCTTTTTTTTTTATTTTTTTCTTCTTCTTTTTTTTAATATATATAACTCATCTAATTTTCTTTCGTGTAAGTATCAAGGCTTCTTGAGGCCCTCATACCTAACTAATTGACTATTAGATGTGTTAGTACATATATAAGTAATTTTTCTTAGTTTCTTTAGGCTTTCTAATCTACCCATGTAGCGAACTTAAAGTCGGTGGCTCCTAAACTGGTCGGTTTTAGGGCACCGGGTGAGAAAACACCCCACGGACTTAAGGATTCGAATGGACTAAGCCATAAAACCAAGGATTCTATTTATAAAATCACCTTTAGGCGTGAATACTTATGCTTCTTGAGGAACATGTATCCAGCTTAATTAGTGAATTTTTTTTTTTTACGAGGCACAAGGGTCTTTGTCTTAGAATCCTAGATATGCATTAGGTATGCACATTTCATTAAGGTAAAAATCAAGACTAATTACTTATTCAATTTCTCCTCCTATACCTAAAAATTCAACAATTTATTTATTTAAACCAAGTTTTTAGAAATCCTAATCATGATTTTCTTAATTCTTAAGACTAACTTAGATTTCTTTCAAAAGATAAGTCAAAATATTGTCCTTTTTTTCATTTTTTTTGGGTTAGTATCTAACTATGTTAGTATGTTAGTAAATCCTCCCCCTCACCTATCTTATGCATTGTCCTCAATGTATGAATGATGCATGTATGCATGAAAAAGAAGAAAGGGAAGGAAAATATTACCTTAGGGGGTGGTTCCGGTGGTGGTCTGATTGGGCCAAGCGTTGCTACCCAATCAAGATAATGTGGTAGTTCACGGGACCTACCTTTATTGACCTCTTTTCTATTTACATGTTTACAGTCCCCAGTATGAGTAGGATCATGGAAGATCCTATCGTGAATCTTACTTCCTTTACATGACCAGTCCTGAAAAATCATCACAGAGTCATCATGGTCTATGCCTATGTCCAACAAAAGAATGTGACTTGGTAGAATGGTTGACTTGGACTTAAGAATGATAGGTTCAGGATCCAATACAAACTCGGGAAAATTGACGTGGGGTTCGAGAGTTGGTTTTGGTTCAAGCGTTGAGTCCAAGTCCAAGAATTGAAACTCAAGTCCACAATCATTTTCCCACAATGGAATGTGACTTACAATTGGTGATTCAAGTTCAAGAATGACAGGTGTGGGAATCAAAACTGACTCTAAAATATTACTTAAATTGGGTAACAGAACCGGAGACAATATTGATTCGGGAATTTGAACTCGATCACAACAAATTTGAGAATCAAGGTCACATATCTCATTGAGTTCAATTTCATAAAAATGAGAACTTGCCAATTTGTCATTGAGACTTTCAAAAGTATGAAATTAGTCAAGTTCAATATGATGATCATCAAAAATGGGTGATTCAATTTCATGATCTATGGGTACGGGAATAAATGTTGGCTCAGAAAATTGGTCCAAATTGGGTAAGAATACCGGAGTCAACCTAGATTCGAAAATGGAAACTGAATCGCAAAGTTGGGGATCGGGTTCACATTCACAATCTAATTCAATCTCATTGAAATTAAAACTAGCCAATTTGTCCAAGGATTGGGATTGATCAAGTTCATATTGATGTGATGAAATTGAATTTTGATCAAGGTCTTCTAGACAGAATGATTCTTGGTTCCTATCAACTTGGTTGGTTAGTTCAAGAATGTTTGGAAGTCTAGAAATTTGATCATTCATTATATCTTGCAAACGATCCACTTTTTCTTCTAACCTATCGAATGGATCATTGGAGGACTAAAACATAGGTGATGTGGTAAAAAAAGTATATGAAGATAATGGTTGAACCGGTGGTTGACAATATGGCTCAGGGGCGTTGTATCCCCATTGACTCTGTGAAGAGTAGTGATGATTATTCCAGTCTTATTCATAGTATTGGGACTGGGGCATGTAATGATTCAAATAAGACCAATCTGGCACACTAGGTTGGTTAAAGTTATGATATGCCGGGTTGGTAATATCCGAAAAAGAGGTTGATGTGTAATATGGATTGTCATTATGATTGGAAAAATTGTTGTTATAAGCCATATCACACAATAAAACACAAACAAAGAAAAAGCAAACAAACAAATAAGCAAACAAAAAAGAAAAAAATTCTAACCTAAGTTAGGGTAGACCTATGACCTAGACGACTCCTAACTGGTTAGACTATCCATGGGAGGTATAATGCAGACTTTGACCACAAGTTAATCAGCCAGGTCAGGGCAAGATTGGTGGGAGGTTTTCTGTCAAAGACGTTCCTTAATTAAGTAACCACCAACCTTCGGGCTTTTGGCCCTCAATCCCCTTCCTAGACACTTATTTGACAGGAGTCAAATTCCAACACCTTTCCCCCTTAGGATAATCTCCTAATTGAGTCCGAGATGTCCCTAGGGCCAATGTCTAGTCAATTTTTATTTAACGTTAGGGTTGTGAGTGCAACGGAGATGATTTGTGGGCCAAGGAAGGGTGATGAAATCCTCACCTTATGTTATTTATGGGTTATGCCCCTAAATTTTTTTGTGTACATGTAAAGTAGTAGATAAGTAATCACTCAAAAAGCAGTAAATCAGCCAAGAGTGTTTCCTATTCTAAATGCAATGCAAACGTACCTTGTCACCAGCACTCTTCAACAAAATTAAAAGATTGAATAGACACGTGCCTATGATGCAAGAGTCTAATTTTTTTTCAACAAATAGGTTACTGTTAATTAATTAGCAGTGTGCAGGGTGATTACAGAGAAAACTTAACAGAACAGCAAGTCTAACTTTAAATTTCCAGCAACCTGCAGAAAACACAATAAGTAGTTCACTACTCAGGCCGCGGAAACGCGGCAATTGTCTCGCAAACGCGGCTCTGTAGTAGGCTCTGCTGCTCTGCCTTCGAGGGCAGAGGCACAGAGTTGCTATATGTCCTTTGCTGCTGTTAGGTTTCCTGTTCTCCGAACCTGCAAACAAAAAAAAATCAATAATTAGTTTTTTTTTTAGAGAATAACTTACCGTCCCTCCCCGGCAACGGCGCCAAAATTTTGATTGATGGTTTTTACCTGCACACAAAATATAGTATTTCAGTTTTAAGAATAGGATGTGCAAGGTGCTCAATTCTACCGCTATAGCAAGTGGCTATGCGGGTCGTGATCCACAGGGGGGGACTAGCGATGGAAGCTTATTTAGTAAGTTCTCTCTTTTTTTATTTATAATGATATTTACAATGATATTTACAATGAAGAAGTGTGAAAAAGATTGGGAATTGGTGATTTACACTAAAATTAAAAGAAAGAAAATTAAAAACTAAAAACCTACTTACCTCTTCGGCGTCTGCTTACCTTGGAACCGTGTCAATGATGTACCTTTCTTTCAAGGCGAACGAAGCATGGAATATGAGATCTTCCCTACTCCCGATCTATACTATGAAATAAAAAGGGCAAACTACGCTACCATGGAAGTAGATATTCATCATCATAAACCATCAACGGCACTTGCAAGGAGAAGGCAGCTTCGAAGCTCTTGGTTTCACATGGATCCACAAACACAAAAGAGAGAAAGAAAAACAAAACAAGAATAGAAAAAAAAGAAATAAACTTTGATTTGATTCAATTAACAATAGAAGAAAAGATTACTTACACCGATTGTCACCTTCAGTACAAGTTTGATCTCCTTCCTCCATAAAAGTATCCTCTCATCTCAGTTACATAAAAATTACAAAAAAAAAAGAAAATAAAAAAACCTAAATTACAATCTACAAGTTAGCCTAAGAAAAACCCTAGATTTATTTTTGTACTACCCTAGACGCCCTTCTCTGTTGCTCTGTAGGGGTATTTATAGGAGACGGAAGACGTAGAGTCCCGGTACAACTCTCCCACGAAAACAGGTATCCAGTCTCATCCGTATTGCCACGGAACGCGGCTTTAACCGCATTTCCGCGGCCAAAGTGTGGCTTCTGGTTATGCGCTTTCGCGCGTGGCCTCCTCTAGTCCGTCCATCTGGGTATGTGTTTTTAGATCTGGCCTACCGACTCTTTTATTTTGAAAATTCGGGATAACTTGGGAAGCAAGTTACCCTAAATCCAAATCTCTTTAAAATGAATTTTATCTTTGCACTCTCCTCATTTTATCTTTATCCTTATCCTGCAAGTATTTAGGGTTGAGTAGAAGTCTATCCCTTCTCTCTTCTTTTAGTAATTGCAAATTTTGCACATGGTAATTGCAACTTTGGCACTTGGTAATTGCAACTTTTGCACTTGGGCTTGCACATGGGCTTTTTGGGGCTTCTGAGCTTCATTTAGGCTTTATTCTTTATTTAATTAATTACTCAAGTCCTGCACACATTAAATAATAAAACATTAGTAATAGTTCATAATTGTAGGAATAAATATGAAAATGTGATAGTAAATGTAGTGATAAATATGCACTTTTTACTACCTATCAAGTTGTACTGGGACTCTACTTCCTATATCTCCTATATATACCCCTGCAGAGCAACAGAGCCAGAGGATCCAGCAACTGAAGTTAGGGTTTTTCTTTAGATCTTTTTCTATTTTCAAAATTTCTTGTATTTTTATTTTTATTTGAAGAAGATTATTTTGAAGAACGAGGAGCTTTGTAAATTGGTCAGTGGCACCCAATAAGGGTTACTCTTTTCTTCTTTGCAATTTAATTTCGCTTTCCTGCTTAGATTAATTGTTTTATTTCTTTCTTTTATTTTCTTGCAATTCTTTTGATTCCACATAAAAACTTGAAAATAACATAAAAATGAATAACTAAATTAAAATCATAGTTTACTAATTTCTCGATCAACCCTAGTTTAGTTTAAAAAAAGGGAATTGATTGATAGCTACTATTAGAAACCCTAGAATTAAAAATATCTTCTTGAAGATGAATTGATTAGGTTTACTTTAATCTAGGTTACACTTTTTAATAGTTCTTCATAATTCATACTTAAAAACTTTGATAACATAAATTTAAGTTAAACTTCTCTTATGCTATGCTTTGAAATTAGGATGAACAACTGTTTAATCATTATTAGTGCACACTAGTTAGGGTTCCAATATTATTCATCTTGCTTGAATAGCAATTAATAACCTAGGGTGGATGTTTATTATTTCAATATGATATTCATAATTTGAGACTAATACTATGGGTTGTGGTAGATGATTAGTAAATTATATTTCTCAAAATCAATTAAATCTAATCAATCTCTCTTTTCTTCTGTTCTAAGTGAAATACAGAGAAGATCGTTCCGAAACGCTTGCATCGCATCCTTCCCTTTGGATCGACCCATCTAGCCTTTGCTACGCGGTTAAAATTGAAACGAGACTGAGACTTTCTAACTCTTAAATTATTTTTAATACAATTTCTCGTTTCAATTACTACGCAAAGCGACTGTTAGTGAAAAAGAAGCGGCAGCCCACGCTAGGCATGACCGCTCAAGCAAATCAGGACACAGCACAAGTTGCAGTGTTCCCCTACCATGGGAAGAAACATGTAGATCCCCATCACCACCTCGTACTCGGGTATCCGCGCACTCTCTAAAAGCTCAAGGAGTAACTGATCAGAGACGTACAAAAAGGATATAGACTCCAGGAACTTAGAATGTTCCTAAACCCCTAGTTCCCTCACGTAAAGTAAATCACAGATATGATCCAAGAGCGGCTCAACCACGCGAGCCAGTATTTTCGATAGAAATGGAGTACATTAGGTTAAGACCCTCTGATTCACAAATGTCAAAGAAAATTACCACGCTAAGCTTCCCAAAGAAGTTCATGATGCTGACCTTTGATCAGTACTCGGGAACCTCGATTCCCTCCTATATCATGCCAGTATAAAGATAAAATAGCAGTCCATGCTCATGATGATCTTCTCCTATATCGAGCATTCCCGTCCAATCTCAAGGCCCACCACTAGTTTTACTCCCTCTCTAAGAACTCACTCTAAAACTTTCATGATATAATTTGATGATTCTTCAACCAGTTGGTTCTCAGAGGGAATTTTAGAGGAACAACAACCACATCCTCGTGGTCAAGATGAAATTCGTGGAGAGTCTAAAGAACTACGTCATCTACTCTCAAAGCCAGATTGCTCTAGTATACAACTGTAAAGAGGACGGAGCTGCAGCTACCTTCATCAGCGAGCTACAAGTCACAAACTCCTCCTACAAACATCTGGTGAAGAATGACATCACCAAGATGAGGGATATACTCATCCAAGCATAGAAGTACATCGAAAGAGAAGAGGCAACTCGGGCCACATCCAGTCGCCCCCCAAGACGAGGGCCCGTGGTTGAGAATGTGAAGCCACAGTTCCCTCTGAGGAAGAATCTGAGCCATAACTCCGCTGCTGTCTTAAAGCCTTCTAGGCGTACTGTCGAATCCACCAAGGAAAATGAAGCGGAACTCGATCCCATCCCATTCTGAGTACCCATTGATCACATCTTCAATGCTATCAAGGACCAGCCATGGGTCAAGCGTCTAGCCAGACCTCTCCCACCTAACTCGAAAGGACCTGTATCTTCGGACTACTGTGCCTTCCACAAAGAGAGGGGCCACTGCACAGTTGACTACCGAACCCTCCGATGATACCTCAGGAATTGGTAAATAAGGGATATCTCTGAGAGTTCATCTTAGCCCTAGACTACCTTTTAATATTAAGGTGCAGAGACAGCTCGGGACCACCGATGAATACCCGAGCTACACCCTCATCCAATACAGTGAAGTGAACACTATCTTTGGGAACTCCCCTATGGAAGGCACCACCACTAAGGAGAAGAACATCTATGTCAATGAAGCTCAGAGAGATAATTACCCAGCAAAAATGACTTGCCTCCTACTTCTCCAGGCATGCCGATCTCTTTCTCAGAAGAAGATGCCTATTCTGTGCACTTCTCGCACAACGACGCCTTGGTCATGATGGTACATATTGGATGCTGCAAACTGTCGAAGATCTTAGTTGATGGGGGGAGTAGCATCAACATCCTTTACGGCCACGCTCTAGATCGAATAGAGAATACCCTTGAGCAGATTTGAAAGCTGATCAACCCCCAGACACAGTCGTTTCCTTGCGGTTTTGATGGGAGCGAAGCCCATTCCCCCAGTACAGTCGAGTTCCCAGTTCGCGTGAACCATTTCAATGTCGTCATGGAATTTTGTGTCCTCGATGTCCAATCCCCCTACAATCCCATCCTCAAGAGGCCATGGATACACATGATTAGAGCGGTCTTATCTACCCATCATCAGCTGCTAAAATATCTCACATCATCCGAAATGGCCAACATCGGGGGTGATCAGACGATGGCGATGATGGTAGCTTTAGTAGCCCAAAAAAGATTGGGTTGGGTGCAAAAGATCTCCCAAGAAGGCCTTAAAGAAGACTCTCCTATGGACAAGAAGAAGAAGATGGTTACTAATCAATAGCAATAATAGTATGGCGAAAGCCGAGATCTCGACCCACCTGTCGAGTTAGGAAACCCCGACAATAAGACCAAATGGAGCCTGAGATATTCAGAGCAGACACGCATCACCCTGAGTGGAGCCTGAGATATTCAGAGCGGACCTGCATCACCCTGAGTGGACACTCGGGATATGCTCAGGCCTGCATCCTCATGAGAAGACATTGTTCAAATAATTCCTATTATAAAATTCGAACGTATTCACGTGGTCTCCCACTGATATGCCAAGAATTGACCCTGAGGTCATCTGCCACAAGCTCTCAATAAAGGCGAATGCTAAGCCGATAAATCAGAAGCTCAGAAGAATGAATGAAGAAAGGAGTCTCACCATTAGCGATAAAGTCGATTGCCTTCTTCAAGCAAGCTTCATCCGAGAGACATTCTACCCTGACTGGCTCTCTAATCTCATCCTCGTCAAGAAAAAGAATGGAAAGTGGAGAGTCTATAACGACTTCACTAACCTCAACAAAGCCTGCCCGAAAGAAAGTTTCCCTGTCCGAGGATCCATAACTAGTGGAGACAATAGTGGGCCACAAGCTCTTTAACTTCATGGATGCCTATCCTGGTAATAATCAGATCAAGATGCACCCATCAGACGAAGACAAAATACATTCACCACTGTCGGGAATCTATTGCTATAGGGTGATGCCCTTCAGATTCAAGAATATGAAAGTCACCTTCCAGCGAATGGTCAATAAAGTTTTAAAATACCTGATTGGGGGCACCATGGAAGTTTACGTCGATGATATGTTGGTGAAGAGTGTACAGCATGCAGATCACCTCCAGCATCTGGACAAAGCCTTCAACCTCTTTAGGCAATACAAGGTAAAGATTAACCCTAAAAAATACACATGGGGGATGGCCCCCTAAAAGTTTTTGGGATATCTAGTCACTCAATAGGGCATCAAAGCCGACCCCGAACAAATATCTGCAATTTTAAACATGAAATCACCTGCTTGTGTGAAGGAGGTCCAGACACTGAATGGACACTTTGTAGCCCTCAATTGTTTCATCACACGGTCTATGGACAAGTGCAGGCCATTCTTCCAAGTCCTAAAGAAGAATGAAGCCAATTTTTCCTAGAACGAGCAATGCGAGACAAGCATCTTTTAGGGATTGAAGAAGTACCTGGCTTCACCATCCCAATGGTCAAAAACCTTTCTCGGGAGAGATGCTATTTCTCTATCTAGCGGTCTCAGAGTCAGTGATGAGCGGAGCCCTAGTTCGGGAAAATGAGGGTGTCCAGAAGCCAGTATATTATGTCAACCACTCCATGAATGGCCCACGACCAAATACGAAAGGCTAGAGAGCTGATGCTTGCTCTCTTTATCATTTTAAGGAAGCTCAAGTACTACTTCTAGACCCTCCTGATCACAATTCTCACTGAGCTTCCCCTAAGAAGCATCATAGAAAACCCAAGAGCAACCGGGATGATTTTAATGTAGGCCTCAGAACTGAGACCCTATGGACTCAAATAAGAGCCAAGAATAGTGATCAAAGGCCAAGTTTTAGCTGACTTCATTGCTGACTTCACCCCAGGGGTCACAGAGCATACTGAAAACTAGAAGGGTGGCCTGAATGTGGATGGAGCTTCAAACAGCAAGGGGCAAGCATCGAGATCATCCTCATCACTCCCAACAGCGTCAAAAATTGATTGAAAATAAATGTGATAGGAATTACCATCTAGCTTTGGGTTAACGGGTAATGTCCACGAGGAGGAATGCGATAAAAGCTTTTCAATATTTTTGTTTAACAAGTAAAGAATGGTGTTGATATTTTTTATGTTGAAAAAGAGAATGGAAAGGAAAGTGATTTAAAGAAAAATTGAAAACTTGGAAAAGGCTTTAGAGAAGATGATCATTTAGAAAAGTGCGAAAATTGTTCGGTTATTTTTAATATATAAAAAAGATCTGAGCTCACTATCTTACTACTCAATGATATGTTCTTCTCTTGAAACTCTCAGTGCCTCGACTTGATCATAGGCAAAAGCATAAGCTTGAGTTTTGAAAGTCTTAAGCAAAGCAAATAAGATCGTTTGGAAGAGTCAACTCTCTTTTTTAAGAAATCATCTTGAATTGAATGTTAAATCATCATGTTGTCTTTCAAGTATGAAATATAAACAAGTTCAAGTGGTGTCTTAAAAGAAATAGAAGTTTAGAGATCCATACCCATCCTCATGTGCCTTCCAAGAACACTTTCAAAGAAGAAAGGCTTAGTTTAAGCAACACACATGATTCCGTTGGGTCTTTATATCAAAAACTATTCAAAACAAGAGGGATCGAAGAGAGATGTGATAGTGAGCCCAGAAAAATGAATTTAGTTACTAATGACTAAAGTAGAATAAGACATGTAAAGAAAATAACACATACTCTAAATTGGAGAAGAAGAGAAGCTTTGAACCTTTATTGATGTCACTTTAATCTTTAGATTACAATCACTCTATTTCTCTCTCTCACTAGTATTTAGACTGAACTACAAATTAAAAAAATAGAGGTACAACTTCTCTATACTATCTAACAAGGAATCTAAACCCTAAAAATAAAGAGAAAAACTTAAACTAATTTTTGTCACTTTTTCTATGAAAAATACAGTATTTATAGGAAAAACCAAACGGGGAAAGGCGTACGAAAATAGGGGGAGAAAACGCTTCGCCAACTACCTCAATCAAGCCGCAGAAATGCGACTTTGGCCGTGTTTCCACGACCATGGTGTGGCCAGGTGGCCACACCTGATTGGTGGGAATCTATTATTTGGTGATATATCCTTATCTCTTGCTGGTTTTCCCGTTTCAGCTCCTGAATTTGATGAAACAGCCTTTGATCTTTGGCTTTAACTAATTGATTTGGGAAGATTCACTTTAACCGATTTTCAGCATCTCTGATTTGTCATGATCTGCCCTAATTTTCTGATTTTGAATTAATTCTAATTAAATCAGAATTTGATGGGCTTTGGGCTCGTTTTTCTTCCCTTTCCTTTAGCAATGTGCCTGCATTTTATAAAGAAAAATAAGACTTATTAATATGATTTATTAGATAATAAATATGGTAATGTGATAATATATATGCAATATATGTGTCCGATCAATCCATCATCGAGTAGCTTTTCACTTTTAGCTTTCCCGCACTAACAACAAAGCTGAGTATGGGGCTGTTCTAGCAGGGCTCTAAGCGGCCATCACTCTCGGAGTCATGGGACTCGAAGTCAGTGTGACTTCTCACTGATAGTCAACCAAGTCATCAGGGAGTACATCGTAAGTGATTCTCACAAGACTGAGTATCTAAACTCATCCTTAAATTAAAGTCCAAGGTTCCCCGATGCAACTTCAGGTGGGTCCTCAGATCTGAAAATAATCACACCGACTCATTTGCCAACTTGAAGGCAGCCACAAAGTTTTAGATCATGCATGAAATCCTTGACGAGCACATTTCCAGTCCGAGTGTCTAGCAACCAACTGAAGAAATCTTATACCTCGATACCTCACCGAGGTGGAGGGACCCCATATTCGCCTACTTAAATGGAATACTCCCCGATGACAAGAAAGAAGCACAAAGCTCCAGCAAATAGCCGCCAGGTACATGCTTGATCGGTCGCTGATACTGCATATTTATTGTCACATTCTCATATTTATTATATAATAAACTTTATTTTTAATCCTATTTATTGTCTAATTTATATGCAGGCCTATTACTTAAGGAGAGGGAAGAGAAATGAGCCCAAAAGCCCATCAAAGTTCTGTTTAGTTTAGAATTAATTCAAATAAAAAATCAGGACAAATCAGGGTAAATCAGAAAAGATAAAATCAGTTGAACAAGCAGTTAAAATAGATCTTCACAAATCAATTGGTTAAAGCCAAAGATCAAAGAAGGTTTCGACAAATCCAGGACCTAATTCTGAAAATCCAATTGGATAAAAGGACGGATCGACGCATCAACGGACCACGACAGCTAGATTGGCCAAATGGCCAGATCCTGGCCACGGATCCACGGCTTTATTGAGGTCGTTGGGGGAGCGTTTGCTCCCCTATCTTCGTACGCTCCTCCCTGTTGGGTTTTTGTCTATAAATACTGGGTTTTCAGAGACTATAAGGAACGATCAAGCAAAGATAGATTTTTAGGCCAGTTTTTCATTCTTTTTAGTGTAGGTTTTTATTTTCATTTTATGTAATTTTTATTTCTTTATAAGTGTAGGTTAGACTGAGATTCATGTAAGTAAGAGAGAGACTTATGTTGAGAGTGACACCGATGTAACCTCCTTTTTCTCATCATTTTTACAAGCAACCAAAGGTAACATCTTTATGCTTTTCTTTGTTTATATATTTTTCTTCTTTTTTTTTTCTACTTTTCCTCTTTTGGTGTTGATGAATGTCCAAGTGAATCTAGAAGCATCAGTATAGCCATGTTTGTGGGAGTGCCACCGATATTTCATGATGATGTTCTCCTCCTTAAGATTCTGTATCATTTCATTCTTATCATCTTGATGATGTAATGCGAATGGGGACTGAGCTTGATCTTATGAGTTATGCGTTGATCGCCTCCGGAGCAAATCAAAACATGCAAGGTTTCCAGGTAAGTCATCAACCAAAAAAGGGTAAGTATTTCTTTTAGGTTTAACTTACTTTCTTTTCTTTTAACTTTTAGCTTAGATCACCAACACTATAATCTCCAAACTCTTTTATCACTCTTTTTAATTTCTTTGTACAGATCCATTTTCCATTTTCTCTACCTTCTCAATCTATTACTTTTTTCTTAACTTAATTATAACTTATTTTCTTTTTCTTTTCAAAAACTAAAAGAAGAACTTTAACCATTCTTTGTAGCATAAAAGAGAACTTACTAAAAAGCATTCATCGCTAGTCCCTCCTTGCGGATCATGACCCGCGTAACCACTTTCCATCGTGGTAGTATTGAGCACCTTGCACTCTTTATTCTTAAGTTTTAAATTTTTGTATTCTTGTGTGCAGGTAAAAACCCTAATAAAATTTTGACGTCATTGCTGGGGAGGAAAGGTAAGTAATTCTTTTTTTAAGTTTACATTTTTGGCTAACTTTCTAATTTATTCTTGGTGTGCATAAATATCAAGAAAATTTTTGCTGCATTGGACATATAAGTGGCCCTGGACTCTGCTCAAGAAAGAAGATCCCAGAAGCCCTCAGATTTGCTACATTTCAGTGGCAATTTGAGTGAACTACTAACCTATATTTTTGCAGGTTTGCTAATTGCAAAGCTAAATTTTCGTAGCTATTTATTTTCATATTTGTCTCACTGTACATACTTTCTAATCTCAACAGTAAAATGATGTTTGTTAAATACTAAAAACAACTTAAACTTGCATATAGGCACGTGTCTAATTCGTTTACATTTTACTTTACTGTTGATGAGTGCTGGAGCAAAGGTACGTGTGCATAGCATGTAGTATAGGAACACTTTTGGATTGTTTACATTGCTTAAGTAGGAACACATTGCACTAAATTGATTTAAGGGCTTATCCTATAAGCAAGATAAGGTGGGGAAGTCATTACCCTCTCTTGGCCCACAACTATCTACTCGCTCACTAACCCAATCCTAACTAAAACTGAATAGATGTTGGCCCTAGGGATAGCTCGGACTCATATAGGAGACTGACCTAATGGGAAAGTTGATTAGAACTTGACTTTTGCCAAATTGGTGTCTAAGGTTAGGGATTGAGGGGAGAAACCCCGAAGGTTGGTGGTTTGGCATAATTGGCCCGTTGCTTAGGCACGGATACCTCCCACTGATCTTACCCCCTACCTGGCCGATTAACTTGTTGTCAGATTCTGCAATATACCCCCTGTGTATAGTCTAACCAGTTAGGAGTCGTCTAGGTCTAAGGTCTACCCTAAATTAGGTTAGATTTTTTTTATTTGTTTACTTATTTGTTTGTTTTTCTTCATAGTGTTTGACATTTCTTATGTGATAGGCTTATAACAATAATTTTTCAATTTTAATAGTAATCTATGTTACACCCTGACCTCTTTTTCGGATATTACCAACCTGACATATGATAACTTTAACCAACTTAGTGTGCGAGATTGGTCTTATCTGAATCAATACATGCCCCAGTCCTAATACTATGAACATGACTAGAATAATCATCACTACTCTTCACATAGTCAATGAGGATACAACTCCTCCGAGTCATATTGTCAACCACTCTATCACCATCCAACTTCATATACTCCTCCCGAACAACCATTAGAAGAATTAGTTGACTGGGAAAAGAGGATGGAAGCCTTAGATGAGCTTGAGTTACGAATTTAAATGTTAGAAGACTCAAAAATTTGTCAAAAATTTCAAGTCACATATCCTTACTCTATTTTTGAAGAAGAACATGTTGACTTAGAAAAGAGTATGAAATTTATGATTCAATTCTAAAATGATCCACTCGATATGATAGAAGCAAAACTTAGTAGATTAAAAAATATGCGTAGGATTAAGAAAACTCTCCCTACCTAATCTTTGACTATCCTTGACACTTCTAGCCATATTGATGAAAATCAAGAATCATGGTATCTTGAAGACTTTGACCAAGATTCATTTTCACCACAAAACTTGAACTTGACTAATATCAACCCATAGACGAATTGGCAAGTTTTAATTTTAATGAGATTGAACTTGATTATGAATGTGAACCCAATTCCCAACTTTATGATTTAGTTTTCATCTTTGAATCTATGTTGACTCGGTTTTGTTACCCAATTTGAACTAATTTCCCAAGCCAACATTTATTCCCATACTTGTAGATCAAGAAATGGAATCACCAATTTTGCATAGTCACATTCCATTAATGGGAAAAGAATGTGAATTTTAATTCTTGGACATGGACTCAACTCTTGAATCAAAACTAACTCTTGAACCCAAAGTTGATTTTCCCGAGTCAGTATTGGTTCCTAAACCTATCATTCTTGAGCCCAGGTCAACCATTCCGCCAAGTTATATTGTTTTGTTGGATATATGTATAGACCATGATGACTCCGTGATGATTTTCCAATACTGGTCATGTAAAAGGAGTAAGTTTCACGATAAGATCTTTCATGATCCTAATTATATTGGAGACTGTAAATATGTAAATAAAAAAGAGGTCAATAAAGATGGGTTCTGAGAACCACCACAATATCTTGATTGGGTAGCAACACATGACCCAATTAGACCACCACCAGAACCACCACCATAACGTAATATTTTTCTTCCCTTTCTTCTTTTTCATGCATCTATGCATTAATTCATACATTGAGAGCAATGCATGAGATAGGTATGGGGGAGGGTTCTAACATAACTTAGGTTTTTCTTTTATTATTAAAAAAATTATTGGTAACATTTTCTTTACTTTCAAAAACTTCTTGGAAATAGAAACAATATTTGACATATTTTTGTAAGAAATTAAGTGAATTTTACAGAATAGGAGAATCATAGCTAGGATTTCTTATACTTGGTCAAAATAAAATTATTTGTTTGCTTTCCAAGGTTAGGAAGAAAATTTAGAAAAGTAATTTAGTCTTGATTTTTACCTTGACGATATATGCATGCTTTATAAACTTACACACTTAGGGTTCAAAAATAAAGATTCTTAGCCTTATTATTAAAAAAAGAAAATAAGAAAAAATATATATAATATATCAAAAATCCTCTGATTAAGCTGGGTATTTATGCCTCATAAAGTATAAGTATTCACGCCTAAAAGCGATTCATATAATAAAATTCTTAGTTTTATGGCCTTGTTAACTCGAGTCCTTAAGACCTTGAGGTATTTTCTCACCCGGTGCCCTAAGACCTTTTGGTTTGAGAGTCACCGATTAAAGGCTCATTACATGGACAGATTAGAAAGCCTAATAAAACTAAGAAATAATATCACCAAAAATTAAAAAAATAAAAACTATATATACATATAATAAGGCATAAGAGTCAGAGTTAAAGGACCCCAAGTTAAAATTTCACGGTCACAAAGGTGCATATAATGTAGGGTAAAATGATGGAGTAGATGAGAAATACGGTTTGACTCCATGCCTTCATTGATAACAAATTTTTGAATAAAAACTAAGTTTAAGAATGAAAAGTTCAGTTTTCCTATAACTCATAGATTACTTAATTCTTACAAAAATACTTTAAATATTTTTCTCTTTTAAAATGCGTTTTCAAAATACAAACACTTTGTTTCTCTTTCTTTATGGATTTTGTGGGTGTAATCCACTGAAAACCCTCACAAGATAAAACTCATCCTCTAGGAAACCTAGAGATTTAACAACTAGTTGCACATGCTTAGTGCAATCACATGACCTGCGAAAGTGGTCTAATAATCTTTGGTTTAGTTTTGTTGTTTTGCTCGAGGACTAGCAAAAGATAGGTATGGGTTGTGATCGGTCACTGATATTACATATTTATTATCAAATTCTCATATTTATTATATAATAAATGCTATTTTTAATTCTATTTATTGTCTATTTTATATGCAAGCCCATTACTTAAGAAGAGGGAAGAGAAATGAACCCAAAAGCCCATCAAAATTTTGATTTAATTCAAAATTAATTCAAATTAAAAATCAGGGCAAATCAGAGAATATAAAATTAGTTGAACAAGCGGTTAAAATAGATCTTCACAAATAATTGGTTAAAGTCAAAGATCAAAGGAGGTTTCGACAAATTCAGAACCTGATTCTGAAAATTCAATTGGATAAAAGGATGGATCAACGCATCAACGAACCACGGCAGCTTTGGCCAGATCCTGGCCGCAGATCCCCAGCAAAAGCCGTGGATCTGATTAGGAAAAAAGGATAGTGTGGTAGATTGCACAAACATTCAATAAAAGAAAGAAGGTTTAGAGTCAACCTTAGGTGCTTCATCACTCCACAATGTATTTAAAATGATTGATGTATCCTTTCCAAATCACCGTAGTAGCACAAGCTATACGGGTCGAATCCACAAGGAGAGCTCACGATGGAAGCTTTACGTTTAATGTGAAGATAGAAAACGAAAGTTCTTCTTTGTTTTAAAAGAATGCAAAAGACATGGAAAAAGAAATGAAAGAATTGGTGGTTGGTTTGTACATGAAATGAAAACTATGGAAATAAAATGAAAAAGAATCGAAAACAAGATTTGTTTTGGAATTAATACTAAAAGAATGAAAACTTGTAGAAGACTTTTAGATGAGAAAAGCCATGACTAGCTAACATTACTAACTTGCTAACTTATTAATCTCCGTTAGGGTGATGCTTGCCTCATGTTGATTCATCGGCATATGTTTGTTGGCCCAAAGGCCTATCACCCTAGTTTTGATGATGATTAACTCATGAAGTTATGATTACTAATGATCTTGTGTTTAATTAGTGACAGATTCATTATCAAGATCTTAGTAGGTGTGGAGCTTTAACAAAGGATTTAAAGACAAGTTGGAAGCTAGCACCGGTTGATTCACGAGCCTATGCATCAAGAACACATCTAGAGACGAGCTCGGTGGATTGCATTTGGACCAAGTCAAGAAGATGAGAAGCCTTCAAGTGAAGACTTCAAGAAGATGAAGACTTGTGTCTAGGTATAAGATTTTGTTTTGTTTTAGTTAAAATGTAAAGGATAGATAGTTGGTGGATTGCTCAAGTCTATATCTCACACACACTCTTGATAGAACTCTTGATAGAATTGCTTTCATAAAAGATTTTTATGTTTAGAAAAGAATTTTTATTTAGTAAAAGATTTTCTTTGTGACAAAATATATATACTTTGGTTTTTGGTATTTCTATCATGTATATCTTTTCAACCATAACCAAGTTTAGAGCTTAATGTAAAAAAACATAGATATATCATTATGATTGTGTAGTGGATCATATCCATGCACACTATGCTTTAGAATGAACTCAAATATCTTGTTTTTGTATTTGATGAAGATTTGGAAAAAACTAGTTTTTGGAAAAACATGTTCTGGAAAAACAGTTTTTATTTTTTGAGCCAATATTTCCAAGTTACAAAAATAGTTCAAATCTATTATAACATGCCTTGATTTTGTGCAAGCATGTTTGTGTATCATTGCATAACATTGAAACTATTTTTGTAGATTTATTGAGGATTTATGGGATTTATGTTAAGTTAATAAACTACCTTAAAAATCCCAGTTTTTCTGACCAGGAATTGGCTGACAGACCAAATCGGTCGACCGGGCAGTCGACCGCAGCTTGGTCGGGTCGACCGTCCGGTCGACTGATGTGCACAGCCTTGTGCACGTTGTCAGCACAGTGGTCCGGTCGACCGGACGGTCGACCGCTGCAGAGAGTTCTGCTCTCTGGATTTCTGGGTCGACCGGGCGGTCGACCGGAGGCTCCAACGGTCGGATTTTCGACCGTTGGCGGTCGACCGGCCGGTCGACCGGTAGCTCTGACAGACCCCAACGGTCATATTTTTCTGACCTCTATAAAAGGGGGTTTTGTCATTGTTTGAAGCTAAGATTTTGAGGACTTCTTGAGCCAGTTTTTCTAAGTCATTTCAGAAGTTTTCTCCACAAAATAGAGAGCAAATACTTCCCATCTAAAAGGGAGTTTTTATTAAGAGAGTGTAAAAAGTGATTCTTTGAGTTTTTCACCATAGTTCTTTTCCTTGCTTTCTCACACCACACTTGAGCTATCCATTGTCTATTCATCCTATAGGTGTGTTGTAGTAAGAGTGCTCTTTAGGTGATCAAGTGTTGTGATCACCAAAGATCTTTTCTTTGTTCTTTGAGGAGACGGGCAAGTGTGCTCGTTGGTGGTTTGAGTTCGGTTGTGAACTCTTGGTGGTTTGAGGTGCGGCCTCGGCGAGCTTGAGGAGCTTGCGTGTGTACGGGACTTGGGAGTCCGAGGGCTTGTAGGTGTTGCGGCACCAAGGAGAGATCCGTTGGGATCGTGCATAGTGAAAATCCTTCGTGTGTCGAAGGCGGGGATGTAGAGCAAGTGTGCTCGAACCTCGAAACAAACCCTTTGTGTTTGCGATTGCTTACTCTATCTCTCTCTCTCTTTGTCTCTTTTATATCTTGCATTCAATAATTGTCTTTATCATTTACATGCTTGATATACTCCCTTGTGCTCATAATTGCTATACTTGCTTGGGATTGTTGTTAACACTTGTATTCAACCAAGAGAGCCAACGCGGCACCTCAACCCATTCAAGGGGAATCTAGAGGAGCTTGTCCAGAGCCTCGCAAGGGGAATTCGGCAACACTCTTGTGTTATACATAAGTGTTTAAAATAAAAGAAGTTTTATTTTGGTCATCTTAGTTTAATTCCGCATCATTTGGCATTTAGTGACCATTAGATTAGCCAATACCTATTCACCCCCCCTCTAGGTGTTATTTCAATTGGTATCAGAGCTTGGTACTCTGATTTGGGTCTAACAACCTAAGAGTTAAAGATCCTCTTTTAGGCTAATCACAATATTTTTTGTACACACACCTCACCATGGACTTCATGTCACCACCCACCTTTGACATTCTTAACATCCAAATTTGGAAGGTTAAGATGTCCATGTATCTCAAGGCCCTAGGCATTCATGTCTATCTTGCTACATTTAATGATTCTTATATTAACAATAGCAAGTATATTGAGGGTAATGTAAAAGCCCTAAATGCTTTGAAGAGTACCCTAAATGATGATTACTTATTTAGGGTTGCTAACATTGATTCGGCTTTTGTAGCTTGGAACATCATCACCTCCCTTGGCGAAAAGGATCTATACTATGCCGGGAGTGATTCGGACGTTGGAAGCGACACCTCCAACACGTGCTTTATGGTCCAAGGGGATAACCCCCTTGAGGTAACTTCCGAATCCGAGGAAGATGATATTATGTCATATGATGAGCTCAATTCATTTTGCCAATTATTGCTTGAGAAATATGACATGAAAAGGAAAGAAATTAAAAATTTGAAAAAGGACATTGCTTGCATGCATAAAGAACATGACTCATTTAGAGATAACATTGCATGCTTAGAAAAAGATAACAAAAGTTTGAAAAAGAAATTTGATTGCATGCATGTAGAAAATGATTCTTTTAGAAATAAACTTGCATGTTTAGAAAAGGAAAATAAAGATTTGAAAAATGAAAATGTTTCCTTGCTTTCAAAATTGAATGATCTTTGTGAAGGGAACAATATTTTGAAAAATGATATTGCTATGGTGGAACAACAAAAAGAAAGTATTTTACAAGAAAATAAATCTTTAAAAAGAAAATTTGTTGAAAAAGAAAAGGATAATGTTTTTCAAAAGAAAAAGAAAAATGATTCTTTATCTCACCATGCTTTACATGCCACAACTAATGAGATTAAGAATTTGAAAAATAAAATGGATGGTTTGAGTTCAACTTTGAACTCTTGTGCTTTTAATCATTCTAGGTTGGAGTCAATGTTTTCAAAGAAACAAACTCCACACATTCATGCACATCATAACCATGCATTTGCTTATGTTACACAACATGATCACACTCCTACACATAAGCATACTAAGGTGTACACATGTACATATTGTGGCCGCAAAGGCCATTTAGCAAAATATTGTTTTGATAAGAAACCTCATTTATATTTTGCTAAGTATAAAAGATTTTGGGATCCTTACAATAAAGCTAACCCCAAAGGACCCAAGAAAGTATGGGTACCAAAACCCCCACCCTTTGATTTTGATGTAGGTGAGGGCTCTCACAAAACGTGAGAGGATTGGTGCCTTGATAGCGGATGCAATGGACATGATGGACAAACTTTTGGATGCATTGCTATCAAGGAGATTTTGGTGGGAAAGACCACCATATTTGGAGCTTTGGAGTTGGTAACAATTTCTAAACTCCTATTTTTTATGTTCATGCTTGTTCATCCATAATATTCATAGCATGTTCATGTTTTAAGATTTAATGTACTTCATGTGGTATTTACATGCTTAGATGTAGAATGTATCAAACTTGCTTTTATACATATATAGATAGTGAACTACAATTGACTCATATATATTTTGAACTTCATACTCACTTGTATCCACTATATGCATATGTATAGACTAGTTTTGATGATTCTCCGTTATACATGTTTTACCTATTTTATGTTCCACTTCATGTATATGCATGTTTAATTCAAATCTAATAAATATACATGTATACCCGTGAGTCTTTTGCTTCCATGCAAACATCTTTTATAGACTCTTTTATATTTGGGATATGTATGCGTATTGTTAGATTTGTATAATTCATACATATACCATGAAGATTGAAATTCTTATGAAAAATGATTTTGAGTTGATTTGTTTTGAGAAAAATGATTTTTATGTGTTGTTCAATAAAAGTTTTAGTCATATTTGATTTGAGCTTCATTGACGATTTTCATGAAGATACCATTTACATAACCTTTGATCACTCACCTTTTAAGAAAATAGATAATATTGAGCTTTATGGAATATGAGTGCTTGAACTTTTATGTATTTAGTATTATTCATGGAAAACATTTGACTTTGTATTTTTGAAGGATCTTTAACTAGTTTGTCAAAAATCCATTTAAACTAGTTATCTATTCTTCAAATTGATTCACATGATCCAATTTTTTTTAATCATATGGATAAATTCTTTTGTATTCTCAAAAAAAAAAAAAAATTATTTGATGCTTCATGATTTAAATATTAGTTTAAATGTTAGTATTTGTCAACACTTGAATTTATACTTATACACATTATGGATCACAAATAAATCTATATATGATTGGGTTTGAATGCTTATTTGTGCCGATTAGGTGTGCTAGTATAGCCTAAGTTTTGATGATTATTACATTTTAAACTTGTATTCCCATTTTGGATTTATGCTATGATCATGTGCTTTCATTTCATGTATATGTTTGTCTTGCCAAAACATTAGGATATACATGGATACCTCTTGAGTCATTTGCCTTTCATGCAAATCTATATATGGACTCAATTGTGTTTTAAGGATATGTATGTATACTTAATGTCTTGTCAAAACATACATATATCTTGAAATATAAATTTTTTTTTTTAATAAAAATTTTGTAATTTTTCAATAAAATTTTGCGATGGATTTCATGATTTCAAAATTTAAAGGAATATTGAGTTTTATTGCTATTTTTCATGATACCATGTTCCACATAACACTAGCACACTCACTTCTTTTTGATATGGACTTTATGGATAGAGTGTTTTTTAGTGCCTTATGTTTCATTGATATCTCATGAAAAACTTTTGATTTATTCCTTGATTGAAGAATTCCGTACTAGTTGTTAAACATTTTCATTTAACTAGTTCGAATTCTTCATATGGTAGACTATATGATGTATACACCTAAGTTTAATTTTACTATTGGTATCATTGGATATTTTCAATTGGTATCAATATGATTCTTGTTGTGTATAATCGTATTTTGATTGTATGTATGAATGCTATCAAATTTAAATTATATCAATTTCTATTGGTATTATCTTTCCATACATATATGTGATCTTTTTGTGCTTATTTTATAATTGGTATATTTTTTTTAAAAGCACAAAGATTGTTAATGCTAAGCTTAATTAGAATTTCAAATTGGTATCTCATAATAAGCTTATGCATAGTATTTTTAAAAATTGGTATCAAAATTCAAAATTTGATTGTTCTTCATTTGGTACCTTGAAAGCAAAATTGTGTATCTTTGAAAATCTCAAAATGTGTTTTATTAAGAAAGTTCAAAATTTTGTCTTGATAAAGAAATATTCAAAATTTTTTAATTTGTATTTCCTATATGCAAGGAGAGCTTAACATCTCTCTTACATATGGATTCATGTTGAGTATATTATAAATTGAGGAGCTTGACAACTCTTCTTTATATGATATACGTGTGTAGGGGGAGCTTCACATCTCCTCTTATGCATTACATATTATGCGTTATGTGAATTAGGGCTTGTCATCCCTCTTTCATATAATGTATATGTGTAGGGAAGCTAACTTAGCGTCTTCCTCTTCATGAATGTATATCGCATATAACCTCTTATTGATTTAATTGCACCCCTCTTTGATGACTTTGTTTTTGACAAAAAGGGGGAAAAGATTTGTTTGATGTATTTTACTTTGAACCCTTTGTTGATGATTGACAAAAAGGGGGAGAAGTATTTATAGATTTTATATGCATGCCTTCCTTGCTTAAGGGGGAGTAAGATTTGTATTGATGCATATGTGTTTTGTGATTTGTTTTATGTATGGAGATAAGATTTATAATGTATGGAGATAAGATTTATGATGTTACATTTACATACATGCCATACATTGCATACATATTCATGTGCTTTTATTGCCATATCTATTATTGAATGTGATGCATGAGTTAAGGGGGAGCTTCTTTGAAGTTTTACTTTAATCCATGCATATATAACTTCATGAGTTTTGTCATCATCAAAAAGGGGGAGATTGTTGGCCCAAAGGCCTATCACCCTAGTTTTGATGATGATCAACTCATGAAGTTATGATTACTAATGATCTTGTGTTTAATTAGTGACAGATTCATTATCAAGATCTTAGTAGGTGTGGAGCTTCAACAAAGGATTTAAAGACAAGTTGGAAGCTAGCACCGGTTGATTCACGAGCCTATGCATCAAGAACACATCTAGAGACGAGCTCGGTGGATTGCATTTGGACCAAGTCAAGAAGATGAGAAGCCTTCAAGTGAAGACTTCAAGAAGATGAAGACCTGTGTCTAGGTATAAGATTTTGTTTTGTTTTAGTTAAAATGTAAAGGATAGATAGTTGGTGGATTGCTCAAGTCTATATCTCATACACACTCTTGATAGAACTCTTGATAGAATTGCTTTCATAAAAGATTTTTATGTTTAGAAAAGAATTTTTATTTAGTAAAAGATTTTCTTTGTGACAAAATATATATACTTTGGTTTTTGGTATTTCTATCATGTATATCTTTTCAACCATAACCAAGTTTAGAGCTTAATGTAAAAAAACATAGATATATCATTATGATTGTGTAGTGGATCATATCCATGCACACTATGCTTTAGAATGAACTCAAATATCTTGTTTTTGTATTTGATGAAGATTTGGAAAAACTAGTTTTTGGAAAAACATGTTCTGGAAAAACAGTTTTTATTTTTTGAGCCAATATTTCCAAGTTACAAAAATAGTTCAAATCTATTATAACATGCCTTGATTTTGTGCAAGCATGTTTGTGTATCATTGCATAACATTGAAACTATTTTTGTAGATTTATTGAGGATTTATGGGATTTATGTTAAGTTAATAAACTACCTTAAAAATCCCAGTTTTTCTGACCAGGAATTGGCTGACAGACCAAATCGGTCGACCGGGCGGTCGACTGCAGCTTGGTCGGGTCGACCGTCCGGTCGACTGATGTGCACAGCCTTGTGCACGTTATCAGCACAGTGGTCCGGTCGACCGGATGGTCGACCGCTGCAGAGAGTTCTGCTCTCTGGATTTCTGGGTCGACCGGGCGGTCGACCGGAGGCTCCAACGGTCGGATTTTTGACCGTTGGCGGTCGACCGGCCGGTCGACCGGTAGCTCTGACAGACCCCAACGGTCATATTTTTCTGACCTCTATAAAAGGGGGTTTTGTCATTGTTTGAAGCTAAGATTTTGAGGACTTCTTGAGCCAGTTTTTCTAAGTCATTTCAGAAGTTTTCTCCACAAAATAGAGAGCAAATACTTCCCATCTAAAAGGGAGTTTTTATTAAGAGAGTGTAAAAAGTGATTCTTTGAGTTTTTCACCATAGTTCTTTTCCTTGCTTTCTCACACCACACTTGAGCTATCCATTGTCTATTCATCCTATAGGTGTGTTGTAGTGAGAGTGCTCTTTAGGTGATCAAGTGTTGTGATCACCAAAGATCTTTTCTTTGTTCTTTGAGGAGACGGGCAAGTGTGCTCGTTGGTGGTTTGAGTTCGGTTGTGAACTCTTGGTGATTTGAGGTGCGGCCTCGGCGAGCTTGAGGAGCTTGCGTGTGTACGGGACTTGGGAGTCCGAGGGCTTGTAGGTGTTGCGGCACCAAGGAGAGATCCGTTGGGATCGTGCATAGTGGAAATCCTTCGTGTGTCGAAGGCGGGGATGTAGAGTAAGTGTGCTCGAACCTCGAAACAAACCCTTTGTGTTTGCGATTGCTTACTCTATCTCTCTCTCTCTCTCTTTGTCTCTTTTATATCTTGCATTCAATAATTGTCTTTATCATTTACATGCTTGATATACTCCCTTGTGCTCATAATTGTTATACTTGCTTGGGATTGTTGTTAACACTTGTATTCAACCAAGAGAGCCAACGCGGCACCTCAACCCATTCAAGGGGAATCTAGAGGAGCTTGTCCAGAGCCTCGCAAGGGGAATTCGGCAACACTCTTGTATTATACATAAGTGTTTAAAATAAAAGAAGTTTTTTTGGTCATCTTAGTTTAATTCTGCATCATTTGGCATTTAGTGACCATTAGATTAGCCAACACCTATTCACCCCCCTCTAGGTGTTATTTCAATGTTTGTCTTGCGTGTTGGTCTAGTTACTTTCCCACTTGATTGACGGGTAATCTTCTTGGACTTGTCTTGTAGCCTCATTGATGTCATAGGCCTTCAAGATAGACTTTCAATGTGGAATCAAAAGAGTTGCCACTCAAGGGATGCTAAGGAAGAAGATACAACATTCATTAATTGAAGTAAAGAAGTTGTACAACAAATAGCATATGGTTGGTGATCCATCTCCATGTTCCATCAAGGCACTTGTTTTAAAGACAAGGCTCTAAATGAGGCACACATGAATCATATGGAGAATTACAACAAGAAATTGCCAAGCATGAAAGTAACCCATCGGGGATAAAGAAGACTCAACAATTGCAAGATGAAGAATTTGCATTCACCCAAGAGTTAGAAGTTAAGCAAGATTAGTTGTTAGCTAGTCATGTTAGAAGAAATTAGCTACTAGCCATTACAAGAAAAGAAAAGCAATTCATGAATAAGAGTGCAATGAAAGTAGAGCTTGAATTAAAGAATGCAAGTAAAGTACTAGAAAATTGCTCAAGTAGAGAAAGGAGATTGGATTAAACCTTGCTTCACAAGTTGTCACACCTTGATTTACACAAGCTTTCTCTCTCTCACAATCTCTCTTTTTGCAGAATTTCTAGGGAGGAAGAAGAAGACCTAGAGCACTAAATCCTAGAAAAAAAACCTACAAAATACAAGCTCTATCCTCTAATCTCTCCTCTCCTCTCTCCTCACGTTTTTGCCAAGGCCCTGGTGGTGTATTTATAGCCTCAGAGAGAAGCCTCTAGAACCCAGGTTATTGGAGAGAATCTCGGGCTCAACGGCCTTGTAACTGCCGCAGAATCGCGGCAGTTGCCGTGGATATGCGGCAGAATCTTGGCCGTTGAGGCCGAGATTTCTGTTGCGATTTTCTCGTAGGTTGTTAGCCACGTGGACCTTCTGGAAGTTTGAGCTGGCGCGTGGATATCTCCAGATCCTGGCCTCAACCTTTGGGCTCTCTTTTGGGCTTTGATTTATTTTCCTTTAATTCTTGATAATTAAAGGGATTTTGGGCCTTTTCTCTATTAGAATATGGACCTGGAAAAATAGAGAGAAAAAGATTAAAAAATCACATTTTTATTTACAATATGCATGGTATGGATGTGGTAAAATATGCAAAAATGAATAACAATCACACCCCCATACCTAGCTTTTACTCGTCCTCGAGCAAAAAAGAAAGAAAAAGAAAATCCTAACTAGTTTATTACACCACTTTCGTAGGTGACACGATTGCACTGAGCACGTGCAACAAGCCGTTAAACCTCTAGGTTACCCTAGAGGAGGAGTGTTGTCTCCTGAGGGTTTTCAACGGATTGCACCCACAAAACCCATAAAGAAAAAGAAAAGTGTTAGTGAAAATTTTGATCCATGTTTTAAAGATTCTCACTTAAGTTATAGGTTTCAGGTTACCCTAAACTTGTCATTCCTCTTATAAGCATCTATTTGGAGTTTTGTTTTCATCTTAGGTTAAGTTTTTAGGGAAAAGATCAAAAATCGGATTTTGCATCAATCCCAGGATATATACATCTATAAATATGAGGATCTTTCTTAGACTAAGTTCATTTATTTACTAATATATATAATATTTTTTTATATATATATACAATATTTTTTATTTACATTTCCTTAGCATCCTTAGGCTTTCTAGTTTACCCTTGTAACGAGTCTCTTACCGATGACTCCCAAACCAGACGGTCTTAACGCACCAGATGAGAAAACATCCCTAGGGTTCGATGACTCGAGTAAACTAGGCCACGAAGGAATTTAAGGACTTAACCACCTTTAGGCGTGATTAGCAATGCTTCTTGAGGCACGACTAACCAGCTTAATTAGTGGCTAAGTAATTATTATTTATTTATATACATATTTATTTTTATTATTTTTTTCTTTTTCTATTTTTTTTTATTATATATATATATGTAAATAAAGTCACAAAGTCTATGATTAATCCTTCAATATGTTTAATGTATATATCCTAAAGAATGAATTAAAATCTAGTAATTTTTCTAATCCTTTATTACTTAACCTAAAAATCTAACAAAACTCCTCTTTTCGACTTATAATTAGAAATCTTAGTTTAGAGCTTCCTTAATCCCTAAAGTTAAGTTTGATTCTTTAAACATGGATCAAGAATTTCCTTTTTTATTTTTTATTTTTTATAATTTTTTTTCTTTTTCTTTTTTTCTTAAAAAAATAAAATCTAACAAGAAAATAGAAAATCTACAATTTTTTTTTCTAAAAAAAAATAAAATCTAACAAGAAAATAGAAAATCTACAAAGAAAGGTAAAATCTAAAAGAAAATAAAAACCTAAAAAGAAAGTGAAAATCCTAAAAAATAAAAAATAAAAAACCTAAAAAGAAAATGAAAAATCCTAGGTTAGCATCTACCCCCCCATACCTATCTCATGCATTGTCCCCAATGTATGCAAGATGAAATGATGCATGAAATAGGTAAAGGTATGAAGCTACTGAAAAACACCTAGAGGGGGGGTGAATAGGTGTAATTGCTATTCTAAGAAACTCAATGCAAACTAAGTGCGCTAAATGCGGAAGCTAATGCAAATTATGCACAAACTAATACAATACAACAAGTGTAGCCGAATTCCCCTTGCGAGGCTCTGGACTAACTCCCCTTGATTCCCCTTGAAATGGGTTGAGGCGCTATGTGAAGCTCTTGTTGGATGAGTACAAGTTAGGCACACACACACAAGCAATCCAAGCAATGTGCACACACAATCAAGCCAAGCAATAAAGGATATAGCAATATAAAATAATACAAGGCAACACAAGCAATATGATATGGCAATATGAGTTATGCTCAACACAAGCAAATATGATGATATGAAGTATGATGCTTTGCACAATATAAATGAGAGAGAGTTAGAGAGACAATGGATCAAAAACGCAAACACCAAGATTTGTTTCGAGGTTCGAGCACCTTGCTCTACATCCCCGCCTACACCACCGTGTAGGATTTCCACTATCTCAACTCCCACCGAGGGCACCTCTACCGAAGAGGATTTCTACAACTCAAGGAGTACCAAACTCCTCTCTCAATACAAACCACAACACCTCACACTAGAGGTGTCAACCAACAACCACACCTCTACCTAAGAGGCTTACAAACACAATCCCAATCACCTCACACTTGAGGGATCCAAACCAATACCACTCCGATCACCTCTACCGAAGAGGGATTCACAAATAAAAGGAGGGTTACAACACAAGAGGTTTACAACAACAACCTCAAACTCTCTCTTTCTTCTTTTTCCACAAAAACAAGATCCTAATAGTTTAGGATAGTATGATAGCTCAAGTGTGGAAACTATGTGTTTTGGAAAACAAGAACTCAAAGAAAACACTTGGGAAATTTCTTGTAAAAGATAAAGAATGAAAGCCAATACAAAAATCCCAAATTCCAATTTCTTTGATTTTTCCAAAACCCAAAAACACAAAGAATAAATCTTGTTAGCACTTAAAACTCTTTTAAAACTCTTTTAAACACTTCAGAAAACTGGTATTTTTCTTCTTGAAAAACTTGGCCAAAATCCCCCACGAGATGGGGTTTATATAGCCCCTATATAAAACTAGCCGTTAGGCTGATGTGGCAGTTCTGACAGCCACTGGTCGACCGGCCCGGTCGACCGCCAACGGTCAAAAATGTGACCGTTAGGCAAAAGCAGTCGACCGGTCCGGTCGACCGAAAAATCCCGAGAGCAGAGCTCTCAACTCGGTCGACCGGCCCGGTCGACCGGCTATGTGCCTAACAGACGTGCACATCTGTGCACATCGGTCGACCGTCCCGGTCGACCGGCCCTTTGGTGCGGTCGACCGGCACGGTCGACCGACCAGCCTGTCAGCACAAAAACAAGGTCAGAAATTTTGAGAAAAATATTTTATAAAAATCTTTTATTATTTCTGAAAATTCCATAAAACTTGTTTTATCATTTTATGTTAAAACATAAACATGTGATAAAAATTTCAAGACATATATCAATCATATCAATTCATTTTTGTGTCTTGCCAATTTTATCAAAAACAAAACTTGTATTTTGTCAAACTTGATTTTCCCAAAACATGAATAGGGATATCAAAATAAGTTTGTTTACCAAGTTAAAGCATGTATGTATAAATAGAAAACATCTACTATACATATACCATATGTAAACTTGTTTTGATCAACTATTCATAAAACCAAATATCAAATCATAAAACGTGTGTGTTTTGTGTTCACTTGAGCATATCAACTAAACTAAGCTTTACAAATGGATCTAAAACACAAACTCTAAACTAGATACCTAAGTCTTCTTGACGATCTTCATCTTCAAGTAGACTCGGTCCAAACTCCGTGATTCTCCAAGTGCAAAGGTATGATCTTTAAGCTTTGGCACCGGAATCACCAAGATAAGCTTCTAATCATCTTGTTGAAGCTAATCACCAACTAATATCCTGTTAATGATCTGAAACTTAGAAACACAAGAATATTAGTAAACATAACTACATGAGTGTTGATCATCATCAAAACTAGAGTGGAAGGCCATTGGGCCAACAATCTCCCCCTTTTTGATGATGACAAAACTCATGGAGTTATATATGCATGGATTAAAGATAAGCTTCAAGGAAGCTCCCCCTTAACTCATGCATAGGGATAAACAATAAATATGTGCAATTAGTATTAAACATGAAACATGCGTATGCATAAACAATAAATGGTTCTAGATATCAAATGGAATATTCAAAACAAAATAAGCTCTAGATACCAATTACAAAGCAAACTCTATATATCAATTAAACTTAATATTCTTGAGATTAAAACATAATATATGCATATAAAACATAAGCATGCATATAAAACACAAATACTTCTCCCCCTTTTTGTCAATCATCAACAAAGGGGTAAACAATCAAAACCATAGATAAAATGAGGGGTTAAAATCTTTCTTCCCCCTTTTTTTTTTGTCAATCAAAACAATGCAAACAATGTTCTCCCCCTTTTTGTCTAAAACAAAAAACAAAATCAATAAGGGGTGACTACAAACATGATATCAATTAAAAATATGTCAATGAAGCATCTTGATACCAATAAACAAGAATCAATATATGTTATATGCTATATACATTCATGAAGAGGAAGACGCTAAGTTAGCTTCCCTACACATATGCATTATATGAAGAAGGGATGACAAGCCCCAATTCACATAACACATATTATGTAATGCATAAGAGGAGATGTGAAGCTCCCCCTACACACGTATATCATATAAAGAAGAGTTGTCAAGCTCCTCAATTTATAATATACTTAACATGAATCTATATGTAAGAGAGATGTTAAGCTCTCCTTGCATATAGGAAATACAAATCAAAACTTTGAATATTTTCTTTAAACAACATTTTGAGATACCAATTGTAATTAAACATAAATCTTGAATTCCTAAAACATGAATCTTGATACTAAAACAAATTTTGAATTTCTTAAAAATGATACCAATTGTAAATATTTTACCAATTGAAAAGATTTTACATAGAAACATTGATACCAATTGTAAGAATTGTTCATTTTAAAATTTGATGTTGATATCATATGTTTAAAATAACAACTTTTAATCATAAAGAGTGGGAGTACAAATACCAATTGAAATACAAAATCAAATTTTCTCCCCCTTTATGAAAAACAAGCTAAAGACATGCATAGTCTTGATAACAATTTAAAAGTAATTAATTGAAACAAAATTGAAACTCAAGCACTAGCATAAACACAAACATATATATGTATGGAAAATAGATACCAATAGAAATTGATATACTTGGAATTTAAAGCATACATACATACAAAACATATATGAGTATACAAGAAGATCAAAATGATACCAATTGAAAGAGTTCAATGATACCAATTGACATAACAATAAGTTCAAGTGTATACATCATATCATCTACCACCCAATCATAATTCAAGTTTTAAAGATTTTCAATTTAGGGCATACATGAACATGATCTCCCATCCTACCGCCCTTAGATGGTAGGGGTTTTCAAAGATAGATTTGAAAATGTAGTTTTGTTTGAAAATTACTACCAAGATGAAGAACACCGCAACTAGTTAAATGGAAAACTTGTTAACTAGCACGAAATCCTTCAAGCAAGGAATAAAACAAAAATGAAATTCACATGATAATCATCACTCTAACCAATAAAGCATAACTCATGAGAAACAAAACATGAGCAATAGATATGAGTGTACAAATAATATGTGAAGATCATAATCATGAAAAATATTTTCATTAAGCTCAATTATTCCTTAAAAACACGAAATCATCAAAACTATCTAATCTTCAAGGCATATGTATGTCTAATACAAACTATAGTATACATACATATCCAAAACATAACGAGTCCACAAAATATATGCATTAAGGCACGTGGCTCAAAAAGGATACTCATGTATAGTCAATAGTTTGGATAAGATGGACATATACATGAAGTTAAATATTGACACAATAAACATGACAATCATGAAAACATGAAAAGCATGAAAAGTATGAAAATTTAGCTTTTCATTAAAACAATTTGATACCAATTCTTTTCAAGGTATATGTATGATTTGTCAACACAAGAAGTATACATACATATCCCTTAAACACACTTTGAGTCCATAATAGATATTTGCATGAAAGGCAAATGACTCAAGGGTATACATGTATATCTTCAAGTTTGGCAATACAAACATATACATGAAGTGAAAAACTCATAAAACAAATCCAAAATGGGAATACAAGTTTAAAATGTATGAATCATCAAAACTAGACTATACTAGCACATCTAATGGGTTCAAATAAGCATTCAATTCAAACATATATAGACTTATTTGTGGCCCACTATATGTACAAGTATAAATCCTAGTCTTAATAAAAACTAACATCTAAACAAGTAATCTTAACATGAAGCATCAAAAACAAGATAAAAATCATCATGATAAAACTAAAACATGATTATTATGTAAATTCACATGTATTAGATTCATGATGTACATTATAGTTTAAACAAAAAGTGAAAACACTAAGTATGGGTTCATATAAGCAAGTGTGTCTCAAAAATTATACATGTATGTCAAGGATCTAATAAACATGGCATGTACATACTAATCCATAGACAATGAAAACATGCTATAAAATAAATGAATATGAAAGCATGTAAATAAATAATACGGAGTTAGGAATCGTTACCAAAACCTAGAAGGCAACTCTCCTTGTCTCCAAAACTTGGTGGTCCTCTCCACCATCTCTTCCCTTGAAAGTGATGCATCCAATAGATTTCCTTTAAGTCCGGAACGCATCCACTCCAAGGTGTCATCACTCTCACGTCATGTGAGAGCCCACACCTACATCAAAAATAATAGGAGGGGTGGTCTTTGGTACCCACATCTTGTTGGGTCCATGGGGGTTAGTCCCTTCTCTAACCCAAACAAATTTCTTTGCTAAATTAGTAGTATGTAATCTATCAAAACAAAATTTAGCAAGGTGGCCCTTACGTCCACAATGTGTACATGTGTACACATGAGCATACATGTGATGGTGTGTCCGTGAGGAGCATGTGTATGCCGTGAAGGGTGTGCATGCATAAAGGATGGAACTTGTTTCTTTCGAACCAAGGTTTCCAACCGATTGTGGTTCAAGGCACATTGGCTCAAAGTGGAGCCCAAACAATCAACACTCTTCTTAAGCATGGATATATCATTGTTAATCAAAGAAGAAGTGTGGCATGCAATAGGTGTTCTAGGTGAAACTACCCTAGCATGGCAAACATGTGCATCCATATTATTTTTCAAAACAATATTTTTCTTTAAACAAATTTCTAATTCTTTTGAAATAAATTCAATTTCATTTTTCAAAGAATGGTTACTTTTTAAAACAAAATCAAGTTTTGAAGTTAAAGAATCATTTTTCTTCAAAACATCTTCACAATCATTTTTATTTTTCAAAATTTTATTTTCATTTAAAGCAAGATTAAGTTGAGATTTTAATGAGTCCCTTTCATTAGCAATCTCATCCTTCTCTTGCAAAACATTGTCAAGTCTAGAATGCAAACATTTATTTTCTTTTTCAATTTCTAGACTTTTCTTTTTCAAAACTTTATACTTTTCTATTAACTTTTCACACACAATAGATAGTTCTTCATTTAAGGCATGGGGATCAACATAATCATTTGAAGAACTAGCACAATCATTACTATTTAGTTGAGTTTCCGATTGTACCTCAAGGGAGTCATTCCCTTGGACCATGAAGCATTGTGGATCGGATTCTCCACTAGATTCCTCTTCTTGGATTGGCAATTGAAGCTTGGAGGTGGTGGTTGTTGTCAACTTGTTCCATACTGCAAAAGCGGAATCAAGATTAGAAACACATAAAAGATAATCTTTAGGAAGTGTGCTTCTAATAGCCTCTAGGGCTTGTGCATTGGCCCCTATATGATTGCAATCACCAAGATAACATCTCTTGGTGGCCGCAAGGAAAACATGCAAACCTAGGGTCTTTAGGTACATGGACATCCTATACTTCCAAACATCAATGTTGGAAGGGTCAAAACTAGGTGGGGTCATGAAGTCCATGGTATAAACTAAATATGTGCAAACAATCAAATGCAAATGTAGATTAGCAAGCAAATGGATCTCACTCCTAGGATGTTAAGCCTAAGTATCAGGAGCACTAGCTCTGATACCAATTGAAAAACACCTAGAGGGGGGGTGAATAGGTGTAATTGCTAATCTAAGAAACTCAATGCAAACTAAGTGCGCTAAATGCGGAAGCTAATGCAAATTATGCACAAACTAATACAATACAACAAGTGTAGCCGAATTCCCCTTGCGAAGCTCTGGACTAACTCCCCTTGATTCCCCTTGAAATGGGTTGAGGCGCTATGTGAAGCTCTTGTTGGATGAGTACAAGTTAGGCACACACACACAAGCAATCCAAGCAATGTGCACACACAATCAAGCCAAGCAATAAAGGATATAGCAATATAAAATAATGCAAGGCAACACAAGCAATATGATATGGCAATATGAGTTATGCTCAACACAAGCAAATATGATGATATGAAGTATGATGCTTTGCACAATATAAATAAGAGAGAGTTAGAGAGACAATGGATCAAAAACGCAAACACCAAGATTTGTTTCGAGGTTCGAGCACCTTGCTCTACATCCCCGCCTACACCACCGTGTAGGATTTCCACTATCTCAACTCCCACCGAGGGCACCTCTACCGAAGAGGATTTCTACAACTCAAGGAGTACCGAACTCCTCTCTCAATACAAACCACAACACCTCACACTAGAGGTGTCAACCAACAACCACACCTCTACCTAAGAGGCTTACAAACACAATCCCAATCACCTCACACTTGAGGGATCCAAACCAATACCACTCCGATCACCTCTACCGAAGAGGGATTCACAAATAAAAGGAGGGTTACAACACAAGAGGTTTACAACAACAACCTCAAACTCTCTCTTTCTTCTTTTTCCACAAAAACAAGATCCTAATAGTTTAGGATAGTATGATAGCTCAAGTGTGGAAATTATGTGTTTTGGAAAACAAGAACTCAAAGAAAACACTTGGGAAATTTCTTGTAAAAGATAAAGAATGAAAGCCAATACAAAAATCCCAAATTCCAATTTCTTTGATTTTTCCAAAACCCAAAAACACAAAGAATAAATCTTGTTAGCACTTAAAACTCTTTTAAAACTCTTTTAAACACTTCAGAAAACTGGTATTTTTCTTCTTGAAAAACTTGGCCAAAATCCCCCACGAGATGGGGTTTATATAGCCCCTATACAAAACTAGCCGTTAGGCTGATGTGGCAGTTCTGACAGCCACTGGTCGACCGGCCCGGTCGACCGCCAACGGTCAAAAATGTGACCGTTAGGCAAAAGCAGTCGACCGGTCCGGTCGACCGAAAAATCCCGAGAGCAGAGCTCTCAACTCGGTCGACCGGCCCGGTCGACCGGCTATGTGCCTAACAGACGTGCACATCTGTGCACATCGGTCGACCGTCCCGGTCGACCGGCCCTTTGGTGCGGTCGACCGGCACGGTCGACCGACCAGCCTGTCAGCACAAAAACAAGGTCAGAAATTTTGAGAAAAATATTTTATAAAAATCTTTTATTATTTCTGAAAATTCATAAAACTTGTTTTATCATTTTATGTTAAAACATAAACATGTGATAAAAATTTCAAGACATATATCAATCATATCAATTCATTTTTGTGTCTTGCCAATTTTATCAAAAACAAAACTTGTATTTTGTCAAACTTGATTTTCCCAAAACATGAATAGGGATATCAAAATAAGTTTGTTTACCAAGTTAAAGCATGTATGTATAAATAGAAAACATCTACTATACATATACCATATGTAAACTTGTTTTGATCAACTATTCATAAAACCAAATATCAAATCATAAAACGTGTGTGTTTTGTGTTCACTTGAGCATATCAACTAAACTAAGCTTTACAAATGGATCTAAAACACAAACTCTAAACTAGATACCTAAGTCTTCTTGACGATCTTCATCTTCAAGTAGACTCGGTCCAAACTCCGTGATTCTCCAAGTGCAAAGGTATGATCTTTAAGCTTTGGCACCGGAATCACCAAGATAAGCTTCTAATCATCTTGTTGAAGCTAATCACCAACTAATATCCTGTTAATGATCTGAAACTTAGAAACACAAGAATATTAGTAAACATAACTACATGAGTGTTGATCATCATCAAAACTAGAGTGGAAGGCCATTGGGCCAACAGCTACTCCCTCCGTCGCTTTGGACCAGCAGTGGTGCTAGGTCCAGCCGACTGTGATCGTCTCAGCGCACCCTCGATACTATCCAACCTAGAGGATTGCTCCTCTACTTTCTTCCTATAACGAACCTGCCCCCGAAAGATCTTCTTCATGCCCCTCCAGATGGTGGACTTGAAGGCACGTGAATCAGATGGGGGGTCCTGCCTCCAAAATTGCGGCTCATCTTCTTCCTCTAAGCTTTCCTCCGAAGAGGACTCCACCGGTATATCTTCGGGTTAGACACTAGGTGTCCAAACCGCGTGCAAACAACTGTTATATGAACTGGTCGGTCTCTCTGCATTAACAAACACTCGGTCAAAAGAATCAAAGACATCGTCCGGTAGGAAGGTCCTACACAGACGTGTAATCAGGATGGGATGGGAATATTTGGCACCCCGAGTGCGGGAGGAATTGGTAAGGATTGCATGGAAGATGGCCTTATTTAAACAAACCGTGTGTTGCCGAGTCATCAAATCATGAATTATTTGCAACACTGGTCTGTTAAAGGATGTGGCATGTTCAAGCCCTAAAATGTTGCGTTGGATCCAGCGTCCAACACAGTGCACATTTCTAAAGGTGGTGTTGGCTTTGAGCCCACGGTCCTGGCAGCAAGCCCCCATGATTGTCATGTACTCTATCAGTGGCAAGGGGTCGCTATGATGGGGGTGACTTGGGACATTAGTAATTTCCTCAAGGAGAGGAATTGTGATAAAGATGTCCCCTAACGGCATATGGACTACGAATTGGTACGTCTCATAACTAACAGATGCATGATCGAGTGCATTATAGAACGTAGTGACTAGGTCAGGGCAGTAATATGCATCATTCTCACTGTTATCATATACCAGAGAATACCAATTCCATGCATGTAATCGATCAACAAATATGTGGCCATACCCCCCATGATCATTCAGAATTTTTGAAAAATCTTTTTCCACAAACAGATTTGGGGCCATGTGTAATAGTGTAAATTAAAGCAATGGATCAAGAGATGAAAGATCAAACCACCCCTGGAGTTCGTGGGGGAAATCCAAAGTCGGGTGTTCAGAGGCACAGGTGACAGATTCTGAAAGATGTTGTGCTGGATCAGCCACCAGAGAAAGGAATCGACCGGCCAGAAATTTTTCAGCGCTCCAGATGTGGCAGGAAAGCCGCAGATGCGCGGCAAATGTTGTGGGAATGCGGCAGACAAAGGGTTTCTGTGGAAGAGGAAAAAACTGAAGGCGGCGCTTGAGGAGAGGAGTTAAGATCTGAGGGTTAATTTGCGTTTGAAGGAGGAGAGGTAGGTGAAGAGAATATTTATAGGAGGGAAGTAGAATGAGATTTCCAACTTTAGCCCTAGGTTAAAAGTGAATTTACAAGCCTAGGGATATGGAATCTTGAAAATGAGTTTGACCCTAGGGAAGAGATGTAGAGACCTAGGAATTTTGAATTTGAAAAGTTGTGAAACTCCTTTAAGCACATAAGTCCCTCATTTTTTATTTTTTTTTTTTTATTTACAAAAGTGTGCAAAAGAATTATTTACAAGAAATATTTACAAGTGTGTCCAGTGCCTAGGCTATTCTTTTGGTCTTTTCCCCCTGGCCCGTTTCCCATCGTTCCAGTGTGTTTGTTTGCGCGAGCTTGGTTGGGAAACGAGTTCAATTACTTTCTTAGCCCTGCGCATCTCCAGCTTCAATTTCTCACTGTTATTCATCCGCATTTCACCACAATGTTCCCTAAAGAATTCCTTATCACCACTTTCACTCTGAATCTCATTACTTCCAATGTTAAGGAATTTCAGCTCCTCTCCATACAATTCTTCAAAACTCAGGTCAACATTTTCCTTAGAAAGTGTACAATCAGTTAACCTACCCCGAGTTGGCTTATCCAGACACATGAGCTCATCAGCGAAAAGGTCTTCAAAGGATATGTCAATTGGAGGTTCTTGAACTATATCCTCTTGGGATACAGTCACAGTTGGCTCAGTGAAAGTGAAAATATCCAAATCAACTTTCCCCTTTTGAAAGGGTACTCGGACAGTAGGATTTTCTATTTTAAGAGAATCACAAAATTGTGACTCATCTTGTGAATCTTCACTTACTTCCTCACAATTGTCTTTAACAAAGCTGACCTCGAATGTTTGATCTTTTGTCGTACGAGGCTGTGTGTGGAAGACATTCAGTTCATGAGTCATGTTACCAAAGGTTAACCTCATTGATCCATTCCGGTAATTGATTATGGCATTTGCTGTAGCCAGGAATGGTCGTCCCAAAATGACAGGAGTTTGAGCCCTTTGATTAGAATTAGACACAGGTTGTGTCTCAAGGACTACAAAATCAACAGGGTATATGAACTCCCCAACTCTGACAAGGACGTCGTGAATTTCCCCCTTGGGTCTCTTGACAGAACGATCAGCCAATTGTATGGTCATTTGGGTCGGGAGAAGATCGCCTAACCCTAATTGTTGGTACACAGACAAAGGTAGGAGATTGATGCTGGCCCCTAAATCAAGTAGTGCCCTATTGATGGATGGTAGTCTGTCTTATGATGCATGAAATGGTGGGGCTCCCTGGGTCTTTGTATTTTACAGGAGTTGGGCCAGTGAGCAACTCGCTGATGGTTGATGCTAGGAAGACTTTCTTAGGGACTTGTGTTTTCCTCTTCTTAGTGCACATTTCCTTCAAGAATTTGGCATATGATGGCACTTGTTGTATGGCATCAAGAAGAGGGACATTGATTTGGACCTTGTTGAACATTTCTTTTATCTTCTCCATGTGAGCATTTGACTTGTGATTTGTAAGCCTATTTGAAAATGGTACACTAGGCTTATAAGGTTGCTCATCTACCTTTTCTTTACCCTTGGCTTTTGAGGTGAATGGCTCTGTACTAGAGGATGGTTTGTCAGAAGCTGGTTGCATTAGGACAGGAGGTGTTGGCTTTGGTACTGGATGAGATGATTGACTAGAAATCTTATTGTCTATCTGTTTTCCAGATCTCAGGGTATGAATAGCATGACAATAACTTGGGCCCGTGTCTTCATGTTTGGGATTTGGCAATGGCTGGCTTGGTAATAGTCCTTTTTGTCTCTCATTTACTGAATTAGCCAATTGCCCAATTTGGACCTGAACTTTATTCATATCCTGATGATAGTTCTTTGTAAAGGTTTCTAACATTTTCCTCAACTCTGATATTTCTGAATCATTCTGGGGTGGATGTTGATGATATGGAGACTGGAATTGTGATTGGTAGTGTGGTGGACTTTGATAAGGTTGTGATTGTAGTGGACTTTGAGATGGATGAAAATTCGGTGCATTACGATTGAAACTGGATGGGTGAGACTGAGCATTATAAGGATGTGGAAATGGTGGCCTATGTTGCTCAGGACCAGACTGACTCCACAAAAAATTTGGATGGTTTCTCCATCCCGGATTATATGTGCTGGAGTATGGATTGTGAGGGGGTCTGGTAAAAGCTACATTCGTGTTCTCCTGATATGATTTGGGCTGATACAAAGGACACTCCTCAAAAACATGGTTGAGATCATGACAGTAGGTGCAACCTGGTTTGATCAGAGGTGATGGGTTGACCTGATTGACCACAGAATTTTCCCTTGACTCAAGCAGTTCTATCCTCTTCATCAATTGTGTCATCTTGGCTTCCGCAGCTATAGAGGATTCTATGGAGTGCATACCAGTTCTGGAAGTGGTGGAAGTGAGTTTATCAGGGCATGACTCTCACTAAATCGTTTTCTCAGCTAAGGCTTCAAAGAGATCCCACCCCTGATTCTCATCTTTCTTCAAAAATTCCCCTTGGCACATGGATTCAAGGAGGGTTTTCGTTTGGTAATCTAGACCGTCATAGATAATCTGACATTGACGCCATTTCTCTATGCCGTGATGAGGACATAGGGCTAGAAGGTCTTTGAAACGCTCAAAATATTTCCAGAAAGGTTCGTGTGATTCCTGCTTGAATTGCATGATATTCTTTGGCATGAGGGCTGTTTTGTGGATGGGATAGAATTTCTTAAGAAAGACTTTTACAAAATCATCCCATGAAGATATGGAATTGACGGGAAGATTGTAAAGCCATTTCTTAGCAATATCCTTCAGTGCAAACGGTATGAACCTTAACCTAACAGCATCCTCGGTCAATTGGGAAATTCTCATCATTACGCATACTTCTTCAAACTCTCGAATGAAGAAAACGCGTCCTCAGACTCTAGACCATGAAATCGGGGAAGTGTATTAATGAATTGCGGTTTCAGCTCGAAGTGATTTCCATTGGGTTCAGGGAGAAGAATGCATGATGGCAGGGAGGTGCGAATCGGATAGAATCGATCTTGAAGTGAAACGTTATTTTCCATTGTGTCAAGTGGTTGTGCAAGTGTAGAAAGTCTAACAAGTCTCGCAGAATTTGGATCACGGAACCACTCTTGCATATACAGTCACAAACAACGTGCACCGATCACACCAGCGAAAAAGAAAAATGAAAATAACAAACAATAAAAGAAAAATCAATCCAAGCTATCTAGGATTCCTGGACCTAGACGACTCCTAACTGATTAGACTGTCCACGGGAGGTTTAGTGTAGACATTGACCACAAGCTAATCAGCCAGGTCAGGGCAAGGTTGTTGGAAGGTTTTCCGTCAAAGACGTTCCTTAATTAAGTAACCACCAACCTTCGGGCTTTCGACCCTCAATCCCTTTCCTAGACACTGATTTTGCAAAAGTCAATTTCCAACACTTTTCCCCCTTAGGATAATCTCCTAAGTGAGTCCGGATGTCCGTAGGGCCAACGTCTATCAAATTTTATTACAAGCTTGGGATTGTGAGTGCTTGGAAAATGATTTTCGGGCTAAGGAAAGGGTGATGAAATCCCCCACCTTATCTTATTTATGGGTGGTGCCCTTAAAATTAGTTTGGTGCAAGTGTACAGTTATAAGCAGACAAGGTTCACTCAAAGCAATTAAAATCAAACAAGGAGTGAGTCCTATTCAATATGCAATGCACACGTACCTTGCTCCAGCACTCTTCAACAGTAAAGTAAAAGAATTGAAAAGACACGTGCCTAGAAATGCAAATGTCTAATCAATTTTTAACTTTGCAAAAAAATTTTACTGTTGATTATTAGCAGATATAAGGTGAAGCATACAAGAATTAATTATTGCAGCAGCTGTATTTTGCAGAGCAAGCAACCCTACAGAAATTTGGTCAGTAGTTCACTCCTCCTTGCCGCGGATCCGCGGCTTTGGCCGTGGAATCGCGGCAATTCAGAGGGCAACTGGTTTCTGCTTTCAAGAGCAGAAGCCCAGAGCCACTTATATGACACTGCAATGCAAATTTTCCTGTTTCTTCACCTGTAACCTGCAACAGAGAAGAAAATTTGTTTAGTTCTTCACTTTTAAATCAAAAACCGTTGCTCTCCCCGGCAACGGCGCCAAAAATTTGATTAGGAAAAAAGGATAGTGTGGTAGATTGCACAAATATTCAATAAAAGAAAGAAGGTTTAGAGTCAACCTTAGGTGCTTGATCACTCCATAATGTATTTAAAATGATTGTGTTGGATCGTTGAGATAAGGACTAATTGCGGAATTATCTCTTGTAGGCAACTATAGATCTGAAATAACTCAAGTCAACACAAATCTAAAACTAGAAGGATTAGCGTTAAGTAAATAAACAAAATAAATAACTTGCATGTAAAGGAAAACAAATCTCAGAAATTGACAAACGCAAACAAAGAGATTTATCCTGGTTCGGTCCTTGTGACCTACATCCAGTCCCCAAGCCACCCGCTTGAGATTTTCCTTTAACCTTGATCTTGCCACCCAAAATCAATACAACATGTACACCACTTGTCGAATCCCCTTCGCCAAATGTGCACACCTTCTCTTCCACCAAGAGAACACCTTTTACCTTTGTACAACTGCCTCTACAACCAAGAAGCCTCTCGTGTACAATGGTCACCTTGTACAACTTGCCTCTTCAACCAAGAAACCTCCCGTGTACAATGAATACTTTGAGAATTACAATTCTTTTCCTATAAGCCTTGGTACTGAATGTGTATGTGGACAAGGTACAGTATAGGAAACAAAACTTCAGAAGACTTCACAATAGGAATTGGCTTTTGGTGAAGACTGAAGTTAGGAAAACAGTTTTCAGATTTTCAGATTTTGACTTTTGGAAAACTGATGGAAAATCTTAGTAATTGGCCTTTGGTATAACTTCCCTATTTATAGCTGAAGACTAGGGTTAGTTAGGAAGTTATTAGGTGCAATTTGAATCAAAGGAACGTTGAAAACAATTGCACAAAAGACCAACAGTCAGAAACTGTCCAACAGTCAGAACAGCCTATTAGTCGACTTGTCCATAGAGTTAGTCGACTAACCTAGGCAAAATTCCTTCTATTAGTCGACTAGGTTTAGCTATTAATCGACTAGGTCAGTGGCCGTTGGAAGAACAGTTTCAGAATAACTACTTCAAGTCAACTGCAACTACCTTCAAGTCGACTTGAACAAGGATTAGTCGACTAGGAGATTTCTATAAGTCGACTAGAAAAATGAATTAGTCGACTTGGTTTACTGTCGGTCGACTAATTGATCAAACAGAGAGTTGGGTCAATTTCTGGACACAGGATTAGTCGACTTGGGTTTCTGGTTAGTCGACTATATCAAGGATTAGTCGACTTGACTTATGTATAAGTCGACTAATGGACCAAAGAAGTGTTGGTTTGTGTCAAGGCTTTTACACTCTATTTCAACTTTACAAACCACACTTTATCAACTCTCCTTGGTACATCTTGATCATGTCGGACTCTTGATTCGTCATGTGTTAGAGCTCCAAATGAATTTGATCTTCACAAACGTCTTCATCGAAATATGTTCCAACAGATTGATGTATCCTTTCCAAATCACCGTAGTAGCACAAGCTATACGGGTCGAATCCACAAGGAGAGCTCACGATGGAAGCTTTACGGTTTAATGTGAAGATAGAAAACGAAAGTTCTTCTTTGTTTTAAAAGAATGCAAAAGACATGGAAAAAGAAATGAAAGAATTGGTGGTTGGTTTGTACATGAAATGAAAACTATGGAAATAAAATGAAAAAGAATCGAAAACAAGATTTGTTTTGGAATTAATACTAAAAGAATGAAAACTTGTAGAAGACTTTTAGATGAGAAAAGCCATGACTAGCTAACATTACTAACTTGCTAACTTACTAATCTCCGTTAGGGTGATGCTTGCCTCATGTTGATTCATCAGCATATGTTTGTCTTGCGTGTTGGTCTAGTTACTTTCCCACTTGATTGACGGGTAATCTTCTTGGACTTGTCTTGTAGCCTCATTGATGTCATAGGCCTTCAAGATAGACTTTCAATGGTGGAATCAAAAGAGTTGCCACTCAAGGGATGCTAAGGAAGAAGATACAACATTCATTAATTGAAGTAAAGAAGTTGTACAACAAATAGCATATGGTTGGTGATCCATCTCCATGTTCCATCAAGGCACTTGTTCTAAAGACAAGGCTCTAAATGATGCACACATGAATCATATGGAGAATTACAACAAGAAATTGCCAAGCATGAAAGTAACCCATCGGGGATGAAGAAGACTCAACAATTGCAAGATGAAGAATTTGCATTCACCCAAGAGTTAGAAGTTAAGCAAGATTAGTTGTTAGCTAGTCATGTTAGAAGAAATTAGCTACTAGCCATTACAAGAAAAGAAAAGCAATTCATGAATAAGAGTGCAATGAAAGTAGAGCTTGAATTAAAGAATGCAAGTAAAGTACTAGAAAATTGCTGAAGTAGAGAAAGGAGATTGGATTAAACCTTGCTTCACAAGTTGTCACACCTTGATTTACACAAGCTTTCTCTCTCTTATAATCTCTCTTTTTGCAGAATTTCTAGGGAGGAAGAAGAAGACCTAGAGCACTAAATCCTAAAAAAAAACCTACAAAATACAAGCTCTATCCTCTAATCTCTCCTCTCCTCTCTCCTCACGTTTTTGCCAAGGCCCTGGTGGTGTTTTATAGCCTCAGAGAGAAGCCTCTAGAACCCAGGTTGTTGGAGAGAATCTCGGGCTCAACGGCCTTGTAACTGCCGCAGAATCGCGGCAGTTGCCGTGGATATGCGGCAGAATCTTGGCCGTTGAGGCTGAGATTTCTGTTGCGATTTTCTCGTAGGTTGTTAGCCACGTGGACCTTCTGAAAGTTTGAGCTGGCGCGTGGATATCTCCAGATCCTGGCCTCAACCTTTGGGCTCTCTTTTGGGCTTTGATTTATTTTCCTTTAATTCTTGATAATTAAAGGGATTTTGGGCCTTTTCTCTATTAGAATATGGACCTGCAAAAATAGAGAGAAAAAGATTAAAAAATCACATTTTTATTTACAATATGCATGGTATGGATGTGGTAAAATATGCAAAAATGAATAACAATCAGGATCCGTGACTTTGTTGAGATCGTTGGGGGAGCGATTGCTCCCCCTATCTTCGTACTCTCCTCCCTGTTTGGTTTTTGCCTATAAATACTCGATTTTTAGAGACTACATGGAACGATGAAGCAGAGATAGATTTTTAGGCCAGTTTTTCATTCTTTTTAGTATAGATTTTTATTTTCATTTAATGTAATTTTTATTTCTTTATAAGTATAGTTCGACTAAGATTCATGTAAGTAAGAGAGAAAGACTTATTTTGAGAGTGACACCGATGTAACCTCCTCCTTTATTTCATCGTTTCTACAAGCAATCAAAGGTAACATCTTTATGCTTTTCTTTATTTATATGTTCTTCTTATTTTTTTATACTTTTCCTCTTTTGGTGTTGATGAATGTCCAAATGAATCTGGAAGCATCATTATAGTCGTGTTTGTGTGAGTGCCACCGATATTTCATGATGATGTTCTTCTTCTCAAGATTCCGTATCATTTCATTCTTGTTCGTCTTGATGGTGTAATGTGAATGGGGCCTGAGCTTGATCTTATAGATTATGCATTGATCACCTCCGAAGCAAGGTAAAAATGCAAGGTTTCTATGTAAGTCATCAGCCAAAAAAGGGTAAGTATTTCTTTTAGGTTTAACTTTCTTTCTTTTCTTTTAACTTTTTGCTTAGATCACCAACACCACAATCTCCTAACTCTTTTATCACTCTTTTTAATTTCTTTATTTAGATCCATTTTTCATTTTCTCCACCTTCTCAATCTATCACTTTCTTCTTAACTTGATTATAACTTATTTTTCTTTTTCTTTTCAAGAACTAAAAGAAGAACTTTGACCATTATTTATAGCATAAAAGAGAACTTATTAAAATCTTTCATCGCTAGTCCCTCCTTGTGAATCACGACCCGCATAACCACTTGCTATCGCGGTAGTATTGAGCACCTTGTACTCTTTATTCTTAAGTTCTGAAATTCTGTATTCTTGTGTGCAGGTAAAAACCTCAATCAATGCTCCTCAGAGATATTCTGTACAAGAAATCCTACTCCTGCCTCCACCTCGACCAGCATCTGAGATTTCTTGGGCTAAATGAAGCTCGGAGAGTCATGCAGAAAATTCACGATGACGACTGTCGGAACCGCGCGGGAGGATGCTCCCTCTCCAATAAAGTCATCAACCAAGGATATTACTGACCCAAATTGTTCAGTGATGCCAAGGATTATGTGAAAAGATGCCCACAATATCAAAAGTTTGCTTGGACGTTAAACAAATCGAGTATCAACCTCCATACCTTATGCAACCCTCGGCCCTTCATGTAATGGGGATTGGACATGGTCGGGTCGGGTCGCTTTCCCGAGCACAACCTCAATTACGATTCCTCCTGGTACCCATTGACTACTTCACCAAATGGGTCGAGGCAGTACCGCTCTCCGAAGTCAACAGGCAACAGATTGTCAAGTTCCTGTAGCAGAATATAGTATGCTGTTTTGGGCTCCCCACTCCATTATTTCTGACAATGGAATAAACTTTGCTAGCAAGAAAGTGGTGAGCTTCTGCGACAAGTACAAAATCACACATCAATTCTCTTCGTCCTATTATCCTCAAGGCTACGGCTAGGCCGAAATCTACAATCGCACTATCCTAAAAAACTTGTGCAAAATTCTAGGTTGGGCTAAAGGCAAACAAGCAGAGAAACTCTCCGGTGTAATATGGGCTTACAGGACCACTAAACGAGTCCCGACAAGAGAAACTTTGTTCTCACTAGCATATGAAACGTAAGCGATCATTCCTGTAGACATCAGCATACCGACACTTCGAGTGAAAGGGGTGATCAAAGACCAGAATGATGCTCTGCTCCACCTGATGTTGGATCACTCAGAGAAAATGCGACAACAAGCCCAAATTCACATTATGGCCTATCAATAGCAAATCTGGGTCGCGCACCATAAGAAGGTGAGGTCTCCAAAATTCCAAGTCAGAGATCTGATCCTAAAGTGCGTGATTCAAAGCATGCGACAGAGGGATTAAGGTAAGTTAAGACCTAACTGGAAGGGCCCCTAAATCATCATCGCTCAGGGATGCAAGGGCTCATACACCCTAGACGATCAAGCTGAGAACCAACTCAATAAGTAGTGGAATTCCTTTTGATGTGATATTATGTGTAAGTCATATTACATTCAATAAAAAGATCATTTTTCGCTATCTCCACCCGGTCATCCAATTTTGATATCTTCCCTAAGCATTTGGAGCGGGAGGCATCTCAAAGTACTAAGCTGCTCACATTGTCACCATGTAATTGGGCCCAATTTGAGGGTCCCCCAAGCAAGCCAACAATCCATCTAGGACTAACACAACATCACAATTACAGAGTTGGGAGGTCTTTCATACCAGGGTAAACATTTGCAGGTACCTTCGGGGAATGAATCCTGGCTGAAAACTACACTCCAAATCTTTCCAAACATTTTGGAACCAGAGCGGCTCCCCAAGTAGGTGCAACATCATATCAAATCTTAAATCTCAAAACAAGGCAAGATCTAAACAACAAGTATTAAAAATTCTTTGCTTTATTATGAATTCTTTTGATTACATCCATCCGAGTTCAAAGTGTGAATGCATCTAAGAAGAGTGATACAAGTTTTAATTTTGCATGTATGCATTCTTCCTACGAGAAAGTACGATGGAGCCCACCATCGTGCCCCCAAACTGTGTCCTGATGATAACCCTTAGCAAGCAATCCACCAGAGCCGGATGAGCGATGATACCGAGAACTCTCAGGAAGGCGCCAGCAAGGAGACCTCGCTAGAAAAGCAAAGAAGGATATCTATGCCAATTCTGTAATTCTGAAGTAGAGACGAACAATGAGGCGGCACCCCACAAGAGCACAAATGATCGGTCCCAGATGCCAGATCCAGCGTCGAATGCCCTTATACTCCCAACTTTATGTTCACTGCAAGAAAAGAAAAGGGGTTCAAACCCAAACTTCTACCTTGTTTGCTCTGACCAGAAGCCAGGCGAGCAAACCAAGCAGAAAATAGGTTTTTCCCTATCCATCCCCATAGCTGGGCCTCATTATAAGAACAAAAACTCCTTGATGAGCCCAGCACAAGAACTAAACTTCTTAACAAACAGGCTCTTGAATATCAAGAGTGTAATGGCCATCACCATCCTCTCTCTCTCTCTTCTTTCTCCATCAAACGAAGAACGAAGAAAACATCACCACCCATAGAACAGTGCGAGACTTTTGCAGTAAAGAACTCCCAAGAAGTAGCTCAGATCTCTCCTATGGATTTTCACCCTATTTATGGAGAGAAAGAAGCCAAAGCATCAACCGCTCAGGATTCTAATCCCTACAGAAGATGAAGAGCCACTTAATCAGCGGCGTACGCGTATCGCGATGGTTTAGATTGAAACTATCGCACTGGATACGACACATCTTTCTTGAAAGCCTTGACTCCTTGAAAAGGAGCACTTAATTGACCAATGAAACAAAGAGTATGGCGTACATTTAAGGCTCTGCCAGCTTGTAGAGCAATATACACCACAGCAAGATGAAACTAAGAAGACGATAATTGACACGTGTTCAAATCCAAAATTCTTATCTGCTCTTCTTTCTCTATTAGAGTCCCTAGGAACTTATAAGCCCTGAGGAAAGTTCCTAACTCCTCACAAAGAGAAGAGAGCAGATAGGCAACTATAGTGGTCACTTTCTGAACCGCCTAAGATTGTGATACGTGTCATCCAGCACCCAAGGGATGCGCGACGCGTGGCCACTTCCAGAACACCTGAGCTAGAGTCTCAATTCAATTCAAACTTCAAGCGGGTTGAGTGATTAGTCTACAGTTCTGCACTATTATATCGTATTTTCTTAATGATTTATTAATAAATTGTCGGTCTAAATCATGTTTTGGTCTCTCTTGCAGAGAATCATGAGAAGGAGGGCAAAAGGGTAATAAGAGCTTTATTAAACCTATTTTTGGGTAATTAAATCCGCATTTCTTGGAGGCCAAGCAAGAGATCTTCTAGAAGATACATTGAACCTAGACCCTTGCACATGTCAGACGAATATCCGGATAAAAATATCCGAATCTGAGCATATCTGGAAGGTCCCCGAAGCGTCGCGAAACCCGGCACCAAAATCAGGGACCTAGGTCCCTAGTATTGTCGCGGAAACGTGGCAATAGCCGCATTTTCACGGCAATGTGGTGGGCCCACGCGTCGATTTTTGACGCGTGGCCTCGTCTCATTTTTTTGGAACCTCCTTTTGCCATAAATATGGCAGGGTTTGGCCGAAACGCGGGCAGATAGAAAATAAGCTAGGTTTTTTATCTTTCAGTTTAGTATAGTGTAGGTGTTCTTCTTCTTTCTTTTTTATTTTTATTTCGTTTTTAGATCATGCATTAGGGTTGAGAGATTCAATGAGAGAAAGAGAGAGATTAATGTAATAGATGGTGACAATCTATGTAAAGGTGTCTCATTTCTTCTCTATTGTATTCTTCTCCATCTTCTACATGATGCTTAACTAACTTTTCTTCTCATGGCAATCTAACTACTAACCACTAACCATCCAACCTCTTACTTGATAATCCACATGAATCTAGTAGCCTCTACAAGCCTTGCTCTTGGAAGAGCCATTGATGGCTCATGATGATGGATTCTAACATTTATAACATCTAATCTACTAACTTGGTAACTTGTAATGTCTTCTTTATTTTATGCTCACCTCTAACCGGTTTTGATGATCTAATATAGCATGTAATTTGTTGTGTGGTATGGATTTGTGGTTTGAATGTAGAAGAACTCTCTTATGAGCCATGCTTTGTATCGTCTCTTGAAGCCAATGATTAGTGATGGCCAAGGATCCATGTGAGATAACTATCACTAAGAGGTTAGCATGGTTAGTAGAGCAATTAGTAGGTAGTAGCCATGAATTTTTTTTATTCTTATTTTAAAAATCAATTTCAAAACCATTTTATCATTTTCTCATTGTTGTTTCCACCAACTTCTCAGTTCACCTTTGTTTCATCTTCTTTTCTATTTTGTTTTCCAAACTACTTCTCTTTCGTTTTCACATAGTCATTTTATTGTATTCTCCATCTATCACTTCTGGATTTCTTTTCTTTTCTTTTCTTTTTTCTAATTCTTTAACAAAGAAGAACTTGTTAACAACCAGCGTGAATAAGAACTGTTAATGCTTCTATTGCCTCCGGCCCTGTAGATTCGACCCGTTGAGCCAATGTAATGGAAGCATCGAGGGAACATTAGCGCGCACACAATTTTATTAACTTCATAAAATACACGTTTTAAAGTGCTTGTTCCGCTCCGATCAATTTTTGGCGCCGTTGTCAGGGATGGGAATGATTTTGATTTCACGTTTTTGTTAACATTTTCTTCTTTATTTTGGTGTGCAGGACAATCTTTACAGGAGCTTAACATTGCAGAACAAAATACTAGCTATGCATCTCCCTGCTCTAGAAAGCAGGGACCCAGCTTCTAAAAAAAAGCAACATGACTTTTGCCACGAAACGCGGCTATTTTGTGATCATTGTGTATCTTTTTGTGCTGGGCTGTGTTCATTGTAATAGCTAGTGGATCTGTATTATTACTTTCCTTCTTTGATTGCCTACACACTGCAATAATTAAAGAACTAAAATACCATATTTTGGATACTTTTAAAACAGTTTAGACATTTGCATTTAGGCACGTGTCAATTCAATTCCAATATACTGTATTTGATTCTGTTGTTGTCATCTAGACTGAGGTGTACATATGGCATTGCATATAGCATAGGACAAACATGTGGGTGATTTATTTGCTTTGTATTATCTTTTCATCTATATTGCACACTTGCACGAATTGAAATTAAGGGCAAAACCCATACAAGATAAGGTGGGAATTTCATCACCCTTCCTTAGCCCAAAAATCACCTCCCCACTCACACAACCCAAGCTCTAATAAAAGTTGATAGACGTTAGCCTCCAGGGACATCTTGGACTTATTAAGAGATTGACCAAGGGTGAAACTTATTTTGAATCTTACTCTTGTGAAATCGGTGTCTATGGTTAGAGATTAATAGGTTACGCCTCGAAGATTAGTGGTTTGGCGTAATTATGGCCCGTTGTTTATGCACGGATACCTCCCACCGTATTTTGCCCCTATCTAACTGATTAGCTTTTGGTCAAATTCATACAACAACCTCCCCTGGGTAATGACCAGTTAGAAGTCGTCTAGGTCTAGGTCAACCCTAGTATAGGCTTGGTTTTAATTTTCTTTCTTTTTGTTTGTTGTTTGCTTTTTCTTGTTCGTTTGTGATTGTTTGTGAAATGGAATTCAACAATAACAATTTTTTAATCCTAATATGAATCTATATTTCACACCAACTCCATTTGATTTAGATAATTCCAACCCGGCCTTTTACAATATGAACCAACTAAATACACTGGGTTAGACATATCCGAATCAATACAAACCCCCAATCTTATGACTATAATTTCAAAAATAATTTCAACTCGTAACAGAGTCAATGGGGATTCACCTCTCCCGAGTCTAATTTATCACCACCTTGTCCACAATTTTCACAATTTTCACAATCTTCATTACCCAATTTTTCTTCCTATACTCCTTTTCTTGGACCACCCATTGAAGAAAAATCTGAGTTAGAAAAAAATATAGAAATTGTACAAGTCATGCTTGAGTTCCAACAAAAGAAGCTTAACTCCCCAATTTCACAATATTGTCATGATTCATCCTTAGTTTCACCTATTCAATATGACCAACCGTTTACCCTAAAAACGAGTATGGAGTGCTTTCGTGAGTCTGAGCTTCAATCTCAAAACATGTTGGACTCACAATCTTCACTATCTTTTCAAAACCAAGATTCTTATACTCCCTTTCTGGACTATTCACTTGAAGAAAAATCACATCTAGAAAAGAGTATAGAAATTTTGCTGGATTCCGCACTACAATTTTAAAAATGTTCTTCTCAGTCTATCAATAGGTTGGAAACACAATTGAGTCAATTTGTCAACATTTATAAGAATGAAGAAACTCTCTCTTATCAACCTTTGACCAATTCAGATATCTCTAATTCAATCGATTTGACCCAGGACTCTTGCTGTTTTGGAAATCAAGATTCTTACACTCCCATTCTAGGGCATCCATTTGAAGAAACATCACATCTAGAAAAGAGTATAGAAATCTTGTAGGAGTTCGTGCTACAATTTCAAAAATCTTCTGCCCAGTCTATTAATAGGTTGAAAACACAATTAAGTCAATTGGTTAGCATTTATCGGAATGAGAAAACTCTATCTTATCAACCAATGACCAATTTAGATATCTCTAACTCTATTGATCCGACCCAGGACTCTTGTCATTTTAGAAACCAAGATTCAATTTCAGCACACCCATCTAAACTTGTCCAAACTTTAAATGTTGAAATTCCCATTGACATTTTGGTAAGTTATCCTTTTCCTGAAATTGAACTTGAGCATGAGTATGATCCTGAACATCAACTTGGTAGTTCAATTTCACTTCCTGATTCAATAATGACTGAGATATTTTTACCTGATTTCAGGCCTTTTCCTAAGTCAGTATTGGATCCTATGCCAGTCCATCGTGAATTAAATCACCAGTCTTTTATGATCAACAAATTAAACTTGACCAATTTCATACTTTTAAAAGTTTCATTGACAAATTGGCAAGTTCTCTTTTTTATGAAATTGAACTTAATGAGGAATGTGACTTCGATCCTCAAATTTGTGATCCAGTTCAAATTCCTGAATCAATATTGACTCCTGTTTTGTTAACCAACTTGAGCAAATTTTAGAGCCAGTTTTGATTCCATACCTGTCATTCTTGAACGTGAATCACCTATCTTAGAAGGTCACATTCCATTGTGGGGGAATGAATGTAGACTTGAATTTCAATTTCTTGATTTGGACCAGATTCCTAAACCAATTTGGACCCTTAAGCCTTTACTTGACTTAAGTCAAATTCCTGAGTCAATATTAGTTCATGTACTTCCCGAGCCCAAATCAAACATTTCATCTTTTCATACTCCATTTTGGGACAAAGGTGTTAATAAAATTGACTCCGAAAATTTTGAAAATTTGAAAATTAGATTGGGTAAAATTTTTAATAAAAATCATTCATATATACATCATAGTAATGGGTTGTATTATAGAGGGCTCTGGTGGGTTCCTCCGAACTCCACGCAAATTGGATTGGGCCTCATTTCATGGACCAATCAGACCACCATCGGAACTACCACCTTGAGGTGATTTTTTCTTCCCTCTCTATTTGTTTCATGCATACATACATCATGATACATTGAGAACAATGACTGACATAAGTGTAGGGAGGGTTTACTAACATAGAGTTTTTAGATTTTCTTTTTTTTCACTTCTTTTAGGATACTTTTAGAAATCTTCCCTTTTGTATCGGATTTTTCTCTTTAAAAACTTTTTGAAATAAGAGACAATATTTTGATCTATTTTTAAAGAAAATTAAGATGATCTTAAAAATTAAGGAAGCCTTAATTATAACATCTTAAACCCAGTCGAAATAATGGATCTTGTTTAAAATTATAGGCTAAGTAAGATAAATTAGAAAGATAATTTTATCTTAAATTTTTTGCCTTAGATAGTATGCACTTCACACTTTCACATTTTTGGATGGAAATAAAAACCTAAAATGCCATAAAGCAAAAAAATTAAAAGAAAAAATATGGTATAAATGAATAAAAAATCACTTATTAAGCTGGATAATTATGCCTCAAAAAGTATGATTATTCATGCCTAACGGTGGTCAAAAGAAACGAATAATCTCTCTTTGTTTTGTGGCCTTGTTTAATCGATTCCTTAAACCTGAGGAATGTTTTTTCATCCGGTGCCATAAGACCGTCTAGTCTAGGAGTCATCGGTTAAAGGATCACTATCCAGGTAAGTTAGAAAGCCGAAGAAAACTATGGAAAGAGAAAAAAATGAAATATATATATATAAATAAATGGCTTGATGGTTAGAGTTGAAATCCCAAAAATCTTCACTATTACAAAGTGCATATTATCTAGGTTTTATGAAGGATAAAATATTCAATCCAATTTTGAATTCTTACGTTAATTGAAGACAAGATCTTGCATATAAACTATGTTTAAGGAAGAATAATTTTTGGTGGGCTTATGATTTTAGATCGCTTATATTTTTGAAAAAATATTTAGTAAACTTGTCTCTCTTTCAAAATGCATTTTCAAAATACTAACATTTATTTTCTTTCTTTATGGATTTTATAGGTGCAATCCACTGAAAACCCTCAGGAGACAAAACTCCTCCTCTAAGGGTAACCTAGAGGTTTAACGGCTTGTTGCACACGCTCAGTGCAATCGTGTCACCTGCGAAAGTGGTGTAATAACATTTGTAGTATAGTTTTTTTCTTGTTTTGCTCGGGACAAATAAAAGATAAGTGTGGGGTGTAATTAGTCTACAGTTCTGCATTATTATATCACATTTCTCTGCTAATTTATGAATAAAATGTCGGTCTAAATCATTTTTTGGTCTCTCTTGCAGATAATCAAGAAGAGGAGGGCAAAAGGGTAATAAAAGCTTAATAAAACCCATTTTCGGGTAATGAAATCCGCATTTCTTGGAGGCCAAGTAAGAGATCTTCTAGAAGATACATTGAACCTAGACCCTTACGCACGTCAGACGAATATCCGGATGAAAATACCCGAATCTGAGCATATCTTGAAGGTCCCCGATGCGCCGTGAACCCCCCACCAAAACTAGGGACCTAGGTCCCTGGTATTACCACGGAAATACGGCAATAGCCGTGTTACCGCGGCAATGTGGTAGGCCCATGCGTCGATTTTAGATGCGTGGCCTCGTCTCATCTTCTGGAACCTCCTTTTGCCTATAAATATTGCAGGGTTTGACCGAAACACGGGCAGATGTAAAATGGGCTAGGTTTTCTATCTTTTAGTATAGTGTAGTGTATGTGTTCTTCTTTTTTTATATTTTTATTTCATTTTTAGATCATGTATTAGGGCTGAGAGATTCAGAGAGAGAAAGAGAGAGATTGATGTAATAGATAGTGACAATCTATGTAAAGGTGTCTGCTTTCTTCTCCATTGTATTCTTCTTCATCTTCTACATGATGCTTAGCTAACTTTTTTCTCATGGCAATCTAACTACTAACCACTACTATCTAACCCCTTACTTGATAATCTACATGAATCTAGTAGTCTCTACAAGGCCTTGCTCTTACAAGAGAAATTGATGGCTCATGATGATGGATTCTAACATTCTAACATTTCTAACTTCTAACCCACTAACTTGCTAACTTTTAATGTCTTCATCATTTTATGCTCATCTCTAATCGGTTTTGATGATCTAATAGTAACTTATAACTTGTTATATGGTATGGATGTGTGGTTTGAATGTAGAAGAACTATCTTATGAGTCATGATTTGTATTGTCTCTTGAAGCCAAGGATTAGTGATGGCCAAGGATCCATGTGAGGCAACTATCACTAAGAGGTTAGCATGGTTAGTAGAGCATTTAGTAGTTAATAGCCATGAGTTTTCTTTATTCTTATTTTAAAAATTAATTTCAAAACCCTTTTATCATTTTCCCATTATTGTTTTCACCAACTTATTAGTTCACCTTTATTTCATCTTCTTTTCTATTTTGTTTTCCAAACCACTTCTCTTTCGTTTTCATATAACTGTTTTATCGCCTTTTCCATCTATCACTTCTGAATTTCTTTTTTTTCTTTTCTTTTTCTAATTCTTTAACAAGGAAGAACTTGATAACAACCAACGTGAATAAGAACTGCTAATGCTTCTATCGCCCCCCATCCTTGTGCATTCGACCCGTTGAGCCAATGCTATAACGGAAGGATCAAGGAAACATTAGCACACACAATTTCATTGACTTCATAAAATACACGTTTTAAAGTGCTTGTTCCGCCCTGATCAATTTTTGGCGCCGTTCCCGGGGATGGTAATGATTTTGATTTCACGTTTTTGTTAACATTTTCTTCTCTATTTTGGAGTGCAGTACAATCTTTACAGGAGCTTTGTTGGCCCAGAGGCCCTCCACTCTAGTTTTGATGATAATTAACTCATGTGGTTATAGTTTACTAATAATCTTGTGATATTTAGTTTCAGATATTTAACCAAAATATTAGTACGTGACTAGCTTCAACAAAGGTGTTTTGGAGCTTTCACATGGTGATTCAAGAGCCCGAGCGTCAAGTTCATATCTAGCACTCGTATGGAGTCAAGCTCGGTGGATCTAGTTTGGATCGAGTCGACTTGGAGACGGCGCTCTACAAGAAGACTTCAGTACATTGTTTAATTTATAGTTTAGATCTATTGTTAAAGATTAGATAGCGTGATATGCTCAAGTTCACAACACACACACTTATTTTGAGTTTCATATTTTGGTTTTCAGTTTTTGGTTTAACCGATCTTGGTTTTCATGTATAGATAGAATCAAAACTAGTTTACATGGTTTAATGTATATTAGATTTGTTCCATATACATCTATGCTTCAACTATTTAAACAAACTTAGTTTGATAGTCTATTTCATGAGTCTGAAGTTTTTGTATTTAAGCAAAACTTATTTTCAGATTTAATGTCAAAAATATTGATATATATCTTTATATGCATATTAGATTATATCCATATACTATATGCCTCAAAGTTGTTTCAATATCATGTTTCTGTATTTGCAAGTGCTTTGGACAAAACGATTTTTCATTTCAAAAATTCAAGTTTTGAAAAATACGGATTTTGGTTTTCGGCAAAATTTCTAAGTTACAAAAATAGTTCAAAATGTTTGTAACATAGTTTGATTTTACTCAAACATGTTTGTATATCAAAGTATTATACTAAAACTATTTTTGTAAATTTTTAGAGATTTTATGGGATTTTATTTAAGCCAAAAAGACCAGTTTTTAAATCCTATAATCAGACCAGCCAGGCTCTGGTGGTCGACCGGACCGGTCGACCAGACCAGGAGTCGGTAGACCGGACCGGTCGACCGACGTGCACGAGAACGTGCACATAGCCAGCCACTTAGGCCGGTCGACCGACCGCAAGTGCCCCACTCTCGGGTGGGGGCGGTCGACCGTGAGGCTTGGCCCGATCGACCGAGCGGTCGACCGACCAGAGAGCAAGTGTTCTCTGGATCTGGCACGGTCGACCAGGTGGTCGACCGGCAGGCTCAACGGTCATATTTTTGACCGTTAGCCAGTCGACCGGAAGGTCAATCTGGGCCTTGTCAGCTGCTAAAGGGCAGATTCTCTTGAAGGCTATATATATCCCATTCAAGAGTTGGTTTTGAAGAAGTTTTTAGAGAGAAAAATTTCAGATCTTGAGCTTATCATATCTACCTATCTATTAGGATCTTTGTTTAGTGAGAAAGAACTTGTTTTTGGTCTTTGTGGTAACCACGTTTTAAACCCTCCTTATTTGTGATATCCTTCTTGTGTAGAGGTTGATTATTGGAGTGGTGGCTTTGTGCCCTATCCCTCTACTGAGAGGTTGATTGGTTGTTTGGCTTTGTGCCCATCCCTCAAGTGTGAGGTGATTGTGTTTGAGTGGCTTTGTGCCTAACCTCTAAGTGTAGAGGTTGTGTTGTATTTGAGAGAGGAGTTATGTACTCCCGGTTATTGTATTGCCCCAAATCCTCAGTCGAGGTTCCCTGTGTGGGAAGTCCTGTGTGGATAAGTTAGTAGAAATCCTTATGTGTGAAGGCGGGGACGTAGAGCTGTGTGCTCAAACCTCGAAACATATCCGTGTGTTTGTGATTAATCCACTTTCTCTAACTCTCTCTATTACTTTGAGCATTGCATCATATTGTCATATCATATATATGCTTGTGTTGTTTGTGTGTGCCTCACTTGTGTTTAACCACGAGAGCTTCATATAGCACCTCAACTCTTATTCAGAGGAATCAAGAGGAGTAGTCCAGAGCCCTTCACCGGAAATTCAGCTACACTCGTTGGTTACATTAAGTGTTCTGCAATTTAAGTTTTAATTTCCGCATTTTGTTCATTAGATTAGCCGTACACCTATTCACCCCCCTCTAGCTGTACTTACAATTGGTATCAGAGCCTACGCTCCTGATATTAGGTTTAACCACCTAGGAGTGTGATCTTAGTTTTGCTAATCTATCATTTATATTTACATTTGCACACATATAGTTTGCACTTATGGATAGCTGATCGGCAAAAAGCAAGCACAAGAAAAGTAGAAAGGGAGTGGGTCGAAGTTACTGCTTTTGCGATTCTTCCATAGTAGCGAAGTGGCTATACGGGTCGTATCCACAAGGAGGGAGAGTGATGGAAGCTTGATGCAGCTTTTATGTTCAAGAAAAGAGAATGTTCTTTGTTTCCAAATAAAGAATTGAAAAGTGAAAACAAGTTGTTTCAAAAATTGTTGGAAAATGTTTTGGTAGTTTGTAAAAGTGGGTTTTTCTTAGTGGTAAAAACGCATGGCTAACTTTCTACTAATTGCTCCCACTAATCCCTAACTTCTTGAAGATGTGCCTCACGATGGATCATAGGCAAGCTTACCCCTGATGCAATGGAACTATTCACGTGGAAATCGACTGAAAGTTCTTCCTATAACTTTGCTTTACACGGCAAAAACTCGGACATTCCCATATCAAGATCCATTAGAAGGCGAGAATACGGGAAGACACGAGTGCACTAATGGTATCGGCAAAGTTAAAAGGAAAGTCTCTAACTTACAACAACAAGCAAAATACAAGACTTATAGATCATCAAAAAAAACTATTTAAGTATGAAATATAAGAAGGTAAATACTTGTAGGTAAGTTAGAGTTAGAACCCTCGTCTTAAGATGCCATAGCTCTCGTTTGCACAAGGCTTGTTGACACTATTGACTCATACGGGTTATCAATTAAGTAGTTAAAGATTAGTGGGTTAGTAGTTAGTTAGCCATGCTATGGAGGAGTTAGTTATACATGGTGAAGAAAAGAACAACAAAAGAAAATAGATAAAGAGAAGGAGTTACACTAAAGCAAGAATGTAAAAGCAAATGCAAGCAAATGAAAACAACTAGTAAATGGAAAGAAGAAAGAGAAGTAATTACTTGTATTATCTTGTCACCTTTCAATACAACTTGTACACACTCTCTCTCTTTCACTCTAATGGCCTAAGCTAGAACTAGAAGAAGAAGAAGAAGAAGAAGAACTACAAACAAAATCAAAACTACACAACATTGTTCTCCCCCGGATTTTTTTTCAACTGAAGAGCCCAAGAGGGCTTTTATAGGCATCAGGGACTAGGGGGGCCAGGGGACAAACCCTGACCTAAAACGTGGCGCGCCGCGCGCCCACATGGCCGCGGAAACGCGACATATGCCGCGTTTTCGCGGCAACGCCCGCCACCTGCTGCGCGCCGCCTGGTTGCCCCCCCTGTCTGCTGGATTCCCGGTTTCTAGTTTGGCCGCGAAATCGCGGCAAAATGCCGCGTTTCCGCGGCTTTCCTTGGGCTGCGCGTGCGGCGCCGCCTGCTGCGTGCTGCGCTGTTGTCCCCCTGTCGGCTAACGCTCCTGATTTTGACAGAGTCAGCTCTCTAGGTCAATAGCTATTTTACTAGCCCTTTAATCACCAAATAAATGGTGATTTGGGTCTTCTTCTTCATTTGCCCACCATGGACCTAGGATCAAGCAAGTAAGGTTTTATTAGTAGAATTTTACATGAAATAAATATGAGAATGTGATGAAAATTATGCAAAATTAGAGACTAATCAATAGCTCTCCCATGTTTGATATCTCTAGACTTGATATATGGAAGGTTATGATGAGTTGTCATTTAAAAGCCCTAGGTTATAAAGTTTACCTTACCATTACCAAGGAATCCTATCTTAGTGATAGCAAGCATATAGAGGCCAATGCACTAGCCCTAAAGGCACTTAGAGTATCTCTTGATAAAAAATATTTACATGTGTTTTCTCACTATGATTCTGCTTTTGTAGTATGGAACATTTTGACATCTCTCGAGCTACCAACGCTTATCAATAAGAAGAGGGAATCTAGTCGAGACAAGTCTGACGAACGTTGCTTCATGGTCCAAGAGAATGACTCCCTTGATGTACACTCGGACACTCAACTAGATGTTAGTACTAGTTCTCATTGCAATGAGTGTATGGATGCACAAGCCTTAAATGATGAACTTGCTAAAAATTGTGAAAATTTGATCTCAAAATACAAACTTTTGAAAAAGGATAGTCTTGGTTTAAAAGAAGAAAATAAAAATTTATCTTCTAAACTTGAGATTGCTTTGCAAAAAAGGGATGAGATTTCAAGTGAATGTAACTCACTTAAATCCCAACTTGATCTTGCCCTAAATGAAAACAAAATTTTGAAAAATAAAAATGATTGTAATGATATTTTGATGAAAAATGAAAACTTTTTTTCTAAACTTGATTTTACTTTAAAAGAAAATGTTTCGTTGAAAAACAAAATTAATTTGATTTCACAAGAATTGGAAGATTGTTTGAAGAAAAATATTTCTTTAAAAAATGATTTAGACACACATGTTTCCATGCTAGTGTAGCTTCTTCATCTAGCTTACCTATTACATGCACCTCTTCTTCTATAATTGAAAATGACATTTGTTTGTTAAAGAAGAGTGTGGATTGTTTGGGCTCCACTTAGAGCCATTGTGCTTTGAATCACTCACGTATGGAATCCATGTTTCGAAAGAAACAAGTTCCTCCTATGCATGCACACAAACCACAGCATACACATGCTTCCCACATTCACTCCCATAACACGATGTATGCTCATGTGTATACTTGTACACATTGTGGACGTAAGGGCCACCTTGCTAAGTTTTGTTATGATCGTATACATGATTCAAATTTAGCAACTAAGTTTGTTTGGGTTAGGAAAGGAGCTAACCCCCATGGATCCAAAAGAGTATGGGTACCAAAGACCACTCCTATTTTTGATGTAGGTGTGAGCTCTCACATGATGTGGGAGTGATGGTACCTTGAGGTGGATGCGTTCCGAGCTTAAAGAGGACAAATTTGAATGCATCACTTTCAAGGGGAGTTTGGTGGGAGGACCACCTTGGTTTGGAGATATGGAGATGTGCCTTATCTGTTTTGGTAACAATCTCTAACTCCTCATTTATTATTACATGCTTTTCATGTCATTGATTTTTAGCATGTTTTGATGTTTCTTGATTTTTATGGTAAATGCCATGTTTATTGGTCCTCTGATATACATGATTAGTATTTGAGACCCATGTTTAATATAGATTTATACCTTTATGTTCTCACATTTGTTTTGACTAATGTGTATGTCCTAAATCTAATGCATGTTCATATACATAATGATCTTATGAGTCGTGTTTTGATTTTTATGCTTCATGTTTTGATTACTTGTTTGGATGTTAGTTTTTATTAAAACTCAGATATATATACTTGTACAACTAATGAGCCACAAATAAATTATTATATGTTTGTACTTAAACGCTCATTTGTACTTATTAGATGTACTAGTACTGTCTAATTTTAATGATTCATACATTTTGAATTGTATTTCCTTTTGTACATGTTTTTCATGTTTATGTTTAACTTCATGTATATGTCTATTTTGTCCAAATTAATAGCTATATATATACATCCTTGAACCACTTGCCTTCATGCATATACTTTTGTGGACTCGTTTATGTTTGGATATGTATATATACTTTAGTTTATACAAGACATACATATGCCATGAAGATTAAATTATTTTGATGAAGATTAGATTTTCTTATTTTTCATGTTTTTAAGGAATTTCTTATTGAGCTAAATTGCCTATTTCCATGACTATGTCTTTCACAAAACTTGTACACTCATATTATTTAATATTTTCTCATGATTTTGTTTTCATGAGTACAATATGTGCTATATAGATTTTGAGTGACATTGGTTTAGTGATTTTCAATTTTTATGAAATATATTTTTGTTTTATTCCTTACTTGAAGGATTTCGCACTAGTTTACAATTTTATCCTATAACTAGTTCGTATTCTTCATTTGATAAAGTTTTCAAACATACTATATTTTCAAACTTATTTTTGAAAACTCTACCCGTCCAAGGGCGGTTGGTTGGGTGGCCATGACTTGTATGCTTATTATTGAAAATCCTTTTAAACATATGCATGAAATGGGTGGTAGGAAATATAAGTTATACATTTGATCTTATTGTGTTTTCAACTGATATCATTAGATCTTTTCAATTGGCATCACTATTGACATTCTTTTTATATACTCATATATGTTTTTATATATGTATGCTTACACTTCAAATAGTATCAATTTCGATTGGTATTTAATTTTTCATACATATATATATGTATTTTATTTGTGCTTACTATATCTCTATATCTTTAAGCACAAATTTTGTTATGCTAAGCTTGATTTCTTAAATGACTATTATATTTCAATTGACTATGTTTAAATTAGTATCTTACACAAGCTTATACATCATTTTATTTGGTATTTCATAAAGGGGGAGAAAATTCTTATTTCACCTTTCAATTGGTTTTGTTTACCTTTGGTATTTTACTCCCACACTTTATGTTGAAAAATGATTGAAAAGTGATATTGATTTTTTTTGGTATCATATGCTCCTAATGAAAAATTACTTTCAATTGGTACTAATCTTTACAATTGGTATCAAGATTACCTATATGTGTACATCTTTCGTACATCTTTCAATTGATATCAAAATTTTTGGTTGATTTCTTCAAAATATTTTATTTAATTTCAATTGGTATAATATAGACATGTTTATTTAAATTTATATTAAAAGCATTTGTTTTATGTACTTTCAATTGGTATGTTTTATTTATTTTTAATTGATATCATGATGCACTAAATTGATATATTTTTTCAATTGGTATCAAAATATTTTGTTTTGATTTCAGCCCTTGTTGATTTTTTTGTTTCGGACAAAAAGGGGGAGAACATTATTTTATTGGTTTTCTTTGACCCCTTTGTTGATGATTGATAAAAAGGGGAGAAGTATTTGAGTTTATATGCATGTTTATTATTTATTTGTAAGTTTATATCAAAGTTTGTTTCATATTAGTATCAAGAGAGTTTGTTTGATGTTTTGATGTTTTGTTGATATTGGTATCAAGAGAACATATTTTGTTGTTTTGTTTTATTGGTATCAAGAACTTTTATTAAAATTTTTTGTTATTGGTATCAAGAGCTTTTTATTGATTATCTTTCAGTTGGTATCAAGAATTTTTATTGATTAGTATCAAAAGTTTTATTACTTTTATTGATAAAGTTTTCAATTGAAATTTTTATTGGTATCAAGAGTAATATTTAAGTTTATATTTTCAATTGATACTTAAGAACATGTTTATTTTAAACAAAAGGAAAGGTAATTTATTTTAAAATTTTGGTACCAAGAGCATATTTATTTCATTATGCATGTTTATGCATATTCATGTTTAATATTCATTGCATATCTTATTATTTATTGTTATGCATGAGTTAAGGGGGAGCTTCTTTGAAGCTTAACTTTAATCCATGCATATATAACTCCATGAGTTTTGTCATCATCAAAAAGGGGGAGATTGTTGGCCCAAAGGCCTTCCACTCTAGTTTTGATAATGATTAACTCATGTAGTTATAGTTTACTAATAATCTTGTGATATTTAATTTCAGATATTTAACCAAGATATTAGTAGGTGACTAACTTCAACAAAGGTGTTTTGGAGCTTTCACATGGTGATTCAAGAGCCCGAGCGTCGAGTTCATATCTAGCAGTCATTTGGAGTCAAGCTCGATGGATCTAGTTTGGATCGAGTCGACTTAGAAACGGCGCTCTACAAGAAGACTTCGGTACATTGTTTAATTTATCCATTGTTAAAGATTAGATAGTGTGATATGCTCAAGTTCACAACACACGCACTTGTTTTGAGTTTCATGTTTTAGTTTTCGGCTTTTGGTTTAACTGATCATGATTTTCATGAATAGATAGAATTAAAACTAGTTTACATGATTTAATATATATTAGATTTGTTCTATATACATCTATACTTCAACTATTTAAACAAACTTAGTTTGATAGTCTATTTCATGTGTTTGAAGTTTTTGTATTTAAACAAAACTTATTTTTGGATTTAATGTCAAAAACATTGATATATATCTGTATATGTATATTGAATTATATCCATATACTATATGCCTCAAAATTGTTTCAATATCATGTTTTTGTATTTGCAAGTGTTTTGGACAAAACGATTTTTCATTTCAAAAATTCAAGTTTTGGAAAATACGGATTTTGGTTTTCGACAAAATTTTTAAGTTACAAAAATAGTTCAAAATGTTTGTAACATGGTTTGATTTTACTCAAACATGTTTGTATATCAAAGTATTAAACTGAAACTATTTTTTTAGATTTTTAGAGATTTTATGGGATTTTATTTAAGCCAAAAAGACCAGTTTTTAAATCCAATAATCAGACCTGCCAGGCTCTAGCGGGACCGGACCGGTCGACCGACGTGCACGAGGACGTGCACATAGCCAGCCACTTAGGCCGGTCGACCAACTGCAAGTGCCCCATTCTCGGGTGGGGGCGGTCGACCGAGCGGTCGACCGTGAGGCTTGGCCCGGTCGACCGAGCGGTCGACCGGCCAGAGAGCAACTGCTCTCTGGATCTGGCACGGTCAACCGCCCGGTCGACCGGCAGGCTCAACGGTCATATTTTTGACCATTGACCGGTCGACGGCCGGTCGACCGGAAGGCCAATCTGGGCCTTGTCAGCTGCCAACGGGCAGGTTCTCTTGAGGGCTATATATACCCCATTCAAGAGTTGGTTTGAAGAAGTTTTTAGAGAGAAAAATTTCAGATCTTTTCAAGTATTTTAAGAGCAAGTTTTTCGAAAGAGTTTTTGTGTTTAAAAGATCGATCTTCATTTGTTTTTAAAGTGTTTGTTAATTCAAAGAAAATAGTCTTTTGGGAATTGTTTTTGGTCTAAAAATTCTATATCTATTTGGAGATTTTTCCAAGGATTTTCTTTGTTAAAAATACTTTATTTTCTCACTTGAGCTTATCATATCTAACTATCTATTAGGATCTTTGTTTAGTGAGAAAGAACTTATTTTTGGTCTTTGTGGTAACCACGTTGTAAACCCTCCTTATTTGTGATATCCCTCTTATGTAGAGGTTGATTATTGGGGTGGTGGCTTTGTGCCCTATCCCTCTAGTGAGAGGTTGATTGATTGTTTGGCTTTGTGCCCATCCCTCAAGTGTGAAGTGATTGTGTTTGAGTGGCTTTGTGCCTAACCTCTAAGTGTAGAGGTTGTGTTGTATTTGAGAGAGGAGTTATGTACTCCCAGTTATTGTATTGCCCCAAATCCTCAATGGAGGTTCCCTGTATGGGAAGTCCTGTGTGGACACGTTAGTGAAAATTCTTATGTGTGAAGGCGGGGACGTAGAGCTGTGTGCTCAAACCTCGAAACATATCTGTATGTTTGCGATTGTTCCACTTTCTCTAACTCGCTCTATTACTTTGAGCATTGCATCATATTGCCATATCCTAAATCCTAGGTCCACCCAAAATACAGATGATGTCTCCTCCATCAATTTTTCCAATTCCAGTGTAAGTTTTTTAATGATCATGTTATTAGTTATCAAGATTACTAAATGTACATGTTACCTAAATTTACTGAGATTATTTGAAAATGATAACAGTAACAACATTAAAAGTGAAATCGTGATACATGTATAACAGGATATAAATATATATATATGTCGGTGAACATGATAAACAGGACGAGGTTGTTACCATCTAACAATATTTTTCCCAGTAGTTAGACAATATGAACATGATGGTCATTAGATAAATGGTCACAAATGTCATCCAGGTGAGTCTTAGTAGCAAATTCCTACCCAATATCATGTAGTGATCTTGAAGGTTTATTATTAAGAACAAATGAACTTAATTGCATACAGGAATAAATAAATATACCACAAATAATACATGGAGGTAATTCATAAAAATATAAAATTTCTAAATACTAAAAAAATTAGCTTAATCATTTAAATTGCCTTTATAATATAATTAAATAACTAGATAAAATCTTTCATCACAAGAATTCTTGTTAACTGAAAAGCGAAAAAGCATTCACAACACAATTAAATTAAATTAAACAAAGAAGAGAAACACTCACAAAATAAAATTATAGAATGAAAAGAAAACACTCACAAAAAATAAAATTACATAAAAAAAGAAACACTCACAAAATAGAATTATAGAAGGAAAAGAAAACACACACAACACAATTAAATAAAATTAAACAAAGAAGTGAATCTCATAACAAAATTAAATAAAATTACACAAGAAAAGAAATACTCACAAAATAGAATTATAGAAGGAAAAGGAAACACTCACCTGAACTCGATCCCAAGTCTAAAGCACTGAAATCATAAGGCCCCGATAAATCTACATAAATTATTTTAATAGAAATTGTTAGGATATTTTATTTTATTTTATTTTAATTTTTTATCTTGATTAATTAGCTTAAGGTTGGGAATATGATCTTTTGGATTACATGAAATTAATAGGTTTAATTTGACCAATTTCAAATTTTTGTTACTAGGCTTTTAAAGACTTTTAACATTAAATTTCTTAACGGGTTTGGATTTTTTTATTATGGAAAACTAACTTTAAAGGGGGTAATCTGATTTAATTTATATTACTATTTCTCTAAAAATTTTATCATAGAAAGTAGAATTATTGTAGACTATTATTTATATTTTTCTCCATTTTTTTGATATTTTTAACTAATAATTTTAATACATAATTCTTTCCTTTCTTCCTTCCTTTCTTCTTCTTTTTTTTCTTTGTTTTTTTCCCTATATACAAAAACCTAGGCCCAGGCCCAGGCTCAGGCTAGGCCGGACCAGGCCAGGCTCAGGACTGGCTCAGAATTCCTTTTTTTCTCTTTTTTTTCTTTTTTAAAATGGTCCAAAGGCCCTGTTGATGTGGGAACTGCTGCAGCCCACCCCGGGCCAGTCAGGCCCGGGCCAGACCGAGCCCGTGTGGCCTGGCCAGGCCAGGCCCTGCACAGACCCATGCGGGTCTATGCAATGCCGAGCTGCTTTCGGCTTTGGCCGAGAGCAGCGGCTATATATATATTTTTTCTTTTTTATCTTTTTAGATCAAATTGTAGACGTTTCGTAAAGTGTATAAAATTTAGAAATGAATTTTAATTGGATTTTGAATTGATTTTAATGTATAAAATTTCATGGATGGCCCTAGTATTGACATGGTATTAATTAAACTATTTGTATCATATTAATTATGGAAAACGGGTTTATTTTCTTGGATTTTGATTTGCTCAAATCAAGGTTTTGTGGAGTATTAAAATAATGATTATACAAAAATTATATTAGGTAAATTTTTAGGAATATATTGAGGGGAGTTTTAGTAGATTGCTAATATTAATAATTTATTTTTATAGTTCTAATTTAATTTATTTTTTTATAAAAGAAAGATTGAAATTAAATTCACAAGTTAGATCTACTTACTTGAGTTGTTCCTCCTTATTTGCTTCTCAATCTATGTACTTTGAAGCCCTTTCGTTCACAATCTGCTTGACGAGAAAGGAAAGATGCAAGTGGGGAGAGTTGGATTAGGGTTTTCTCTTGAGGTAGAAAACAAAGAAAGGATTTGGGTCTTTATATAGTTTATTAGATATTTTAGAAACCAGACTCCCAGTTAGATTTAGTTTGCTTAATTTAGTAGTTAGGATTAATATGGGAGTTTGGATTGGAATTTGAATTATGATTATATATTTAAATTAGATTATAGATTTGAATTTGGATTAAGATTAGGATTGGGTTTTAGGTTAATGGGTAAAGATCTCATTAAAAAAATAGAAAAAGATAAAAATAAGGAAGTTGGCTTGGCTCATGTGGGCTTAGTATAAAACGGAAAAGAAAACAAAAGGAAAAAGAGAATGGGTTAAGCTTTTGGGCTTGGAATGAAAATAATAATACTACCCATTAATAATAATTTAAAATAACTAAATATAAGCAATAAGAATCTACAAGTCATAAATAATAATAATACTAATAATGATACTAAATCAAGTTAATTAATAATATTAAGATAATAAGTAGAATCATGTAAATATTTAAAATAATAATATGGTATTATTAAATAGGGGATATTACATTCTACCCACCTCAACAAAAATTTCGTCCTCAAATTTCCATAAAATAGGGAATGATAAGAATCCAAATCCAGGAAGAAAACAAACAAGCTCCCACATCGCCTCGCTGGGACACCACGATTCCGCTGCGTGCTCTAATCTCTGCTAACGGCTTCAAAATGGAGTGATCAAACTCAGGGGGTAAAATCAGGGGAAATAGAATCAGAAAGAGGATAGGAATCAAGATGAAACCCAGATTACTCTAGAAAAAGTGTTAGAATTGGGGATATCAACAGATCAAAGACATGGATATCAAAAAGGGGGAACAATCAATTCCAAATGGACTCAATATTAATTGTCTGAATCCTATATGTTTATTGCATTATAAAAATAACTTATTTCAAATTACTGGTAAGATCTAGGTTCTCTTTTTATGTCGAACCTGGCTCTGATACCAAGAAAACCCTGTCACATCCCGCTTCCCAAAATATGTGAAAACGGAGTCGCGACGAAAGTCGACGACGTATATACGCGAGGAAAATACCCCATGCATACAGGCTAAACGTAAAGTAACCTGAACAAGCTACAAAAAATACTATGATATATCAATATCACTACAATATGACATGTAAATATCTAACACAATGATAACAGATGAATAAAGAAAATAACAAAAAAATTTAAAAATTAAAGTTTTGGGATTTCAAGTGAAAGAGCTTTTTGTTTTCAGTTTTGTGCTATTATTTTCAAAAGTCTTCTTCAAATTTTGGTTCTTAAAATCTCTCTTCTATTTTTAAATTTTACATACAAAACCTTGAGCTTCAATCTTATATATTATTCTTTAGGGTTTTGTAAGAAGTACTTTTAAGAGAGAGTTTGCAGTCTTTTGATCACCCAGTGCTTATTGTATTGTTGCTATGCTACCTCTGGACTAGAGAAGTGTGTTGAGGAGTTGTGTACTCCATAGTTGTTGTAATTTCTTTGGTGAAAAGTTCTAGTGGATTGGAAATTTTTCACTATAGTGAAGGCGGGGACGTAGAGCGGTGGCTCAAACCTCGAAACAAATCTCTTTGTTTGTGGTTGATTTCTTGTCTCTCTTATCTACTTTATATCCATTCATTCATTGTCGATCTATACTCATTACAACAAGATTGCATTGAGCACCTCAAACTTTTATCTAGAGGAATCACGAGGAAGAAGTTCAAAACCCTTCATGGGGTATATAGCTTCTAATCTTACTTTGAGTGATCGTTTGCATCATCTCATTTTTATTTTGCATTCAATATTGAATTGATTAGCCTTACACCGATTCACCCCCCTCTAGGTATAATTTCAATTAGTATCAGAGTAAGGTCTCTAGTTTTGGCTTAAGATCCTTAGAGGGATCCTAATTTGCTAATCATTCTATTAATTTTTCATTCATCTACTAGTAAAAATGGCCGACAGTATTAGGACCCCTCCCAAGTTTGATGGCCTTAACTTTCTCATATGGAAAGTTAGGATGATCATATTTTTGCAATCCCTAGGAAGCCGGGTTGCAAAGGCAGTGACCAAACCCTATAGTGCACCCACCAGTGATGATGACACTTGGTCTGATATTGTTGCCAAGGAATATGAGGCTAATTCAAAGGCTCAAAATGCCTTGTTTCTAGCCTTGAATGAGGATGACACTACAAGGGTCATTCATTGCAAATCCACCTATGAGATTTTGGCAATACTTATTGGTCACTCATGAGGGAACGTCACAAGTCAAGAGAGCTAAAATTGATCTCTTGCGTTCTCAATATGAAAACTTCAAAATGCATGAATGTGAATCTATTAATGATATGATTACAAAGTTTACTAAAATAACTAATGGTCTTTTCTCTTTAGGTGATGAAATCAACAATGATCAAAAAGTCCAAAAGGTCATTCGTGCACTTCCACCGTCTTGGGAAGTGAAAACCACTACATTGAGGGAGTTGAATGACAAAGATGAGAGGAGCTCATTGGTCTTATCGGAAACCTTAAGACTCATGAGATGGAGAGAAAGGCAAGAGAAGAAATGGCGCCACAAAAGAAGAAGACTATCGCTTTTAAGTCTACTCCCGCCATCTCTGACGATGAAGAAGAAGAAGAAGATGGTGAAGAACTATCTCTCCTCGTAAGAAATGTAAGAAGAACATACAACAAAACAAAGTACAACCATAGGAGACGATGGCAAGGAAAGGAGGATAAGAAAATTATCTGCTTCAACTGTCGGAAACCCGGACACATCATGGCCGAATGTCCAGATTTTTGAAACAAGATATCTTCTTCAATCAAGCAAAAGAAGCCATTCATGAAGAAAGCTCTCAAAACCAGATGGGATTCAGAAAGTGAATCCAAAGAAGAGGTGGACACAGCAAACGTGTATTTTATGGCACACACCCAAGGTAAATTCTGAACCATCTATTGATGATTGTGAATTAACTAAAGATGTTATAGTAAATGCATTTGTAGAACTTTCAGATAATTATGATTCATTAAAGAAAAATTTTCTAACTATGAAAAAGGAAAATGAAGTTCTTCAAAACAAAGTAGATGTAGATAGTTTTTTTTGATGGCTTAATTCTCAAGCATGGGATATTAGGCTCTAGCTCAATCACTACTCAACATCAAGTTTCAGAGACGCCTGCTTGGAGACTCATCTTGTAGATAGTTTTTTTTTGTTGTTAAAGATTAGTATATATGTTTGAAGCTCAAAAACACACACACACATAAATTGCACGTTTTTTAAAAGAATATTTTTAGCTTTTGATTATCAAACCTTTATAATATATACTTTGTTTTATAATCAGTATACTTAGTTTTCTATATTTCAAAAACCTTACAAAAATCTTTTCAAAATATAACATATTTTCAAAATGTATTTTAGGCTAATTTTCAATTTTGACCAAGGTCGGTCGACCGGGTGGTCGACCTTGCCTATTACAGGCCAGAACGATTGACCGCACGGTCGACCAGAGTTCTGACAATTGGGGGTGTGCATGTTGTGCACGTTTTCAGTCAACTGGGAAGTCGACCGGTCCCCGTTGCGGTCGACCGGGTGGTCGATCGACTGTAAACAAGTTTAGCCTCGGTTTGTCATGATCGACCGGAGGGCTAACGGTCAGATTTTTGAATCTGTCAGTTGACCAGCCGGTCGACCGCCAGTCTGCCAGTGTGGCAGAAATGGCTATTTTTTTAATAGGCTGTTTTAAAACATATTTTAATTAAAAAAAACATGGTAAGCTGTATTAGAGAGTCAATTTCTACCTCTTTTATACTGGTAAAACTATTCTATGTTTGCTCTTCTAAAACCCTATTTAAAGGGGTCATTAGGGTTGAGTTTAACAAACAAAAAAAAAATTCAAAAATCAAAGTTTTGGGAGTTCAAGTGAAAGATCTTTTTGTTTTCAGTTTTGTGCTATTATTTTCAAAAATCTTCTTCAAGTTTTGGTTCTTAAAATCTCTCTTCTATTTTTAAATTTCACTTATAAAACCTTGAGCTTCAATCTTATATATTTTCTCTAGGGTTTTGTAAAGAAGTATTTTCAAGAGAGAGTTTATGGTCTTTTGATCATCCAGTGCTTATTGTATTGTTGCTACGCTACCTCTGGATTAGAAGAGTGTGTTGGGGAGTTGTGTACTCTATAGTGGTTGTAATTCCTTTGGTGAAAAGTTCCAGTGGATTGGAAATCCTTCACTGTGGTGAAAGCGGGGATGTAGAGCGGTGGCTCGAACTTCGAAAGAAATCTCTTTGTTTGCGATTGATTTCTTGTCTCTCTTATCTACTTTAATTCATTCATTGTCGATCTATACTCATTACAACAAGATTGCATTAAGCACCTCAAACTCTTATCTAAAGGAATCACGAGGAAGAAGTTCAGAACCCTTCACGGGATATACGGCTTTAAATCTTACTTTGAGTAATCGTCTGCATCATCTCATTTTTATTTTGCATTGAATATTGAATTGATTAGCCTTACACCTATTCACCCCCCTCTAGGTATAATTTCACTCCCCACTCATACAACCCAAGCCCTAATAAAAATTGTTAGACATTGAACCCTAGGGATATCTCAGACTCATTAAGAGATTGACCGAGGATGAAACTTATTTTGAATCTTACTCTTGTGAAATTGGTGTCTAAGGTTGGAGATTAAGATGTTACACCTCAAAGATACTATGGTTTGGCAAAATTAGGACTTCTGCTTACGCACGGATACCTTCCACCATATTTTGCCCCTTCCTGACCGATTAGCTCATAGTCGGGTTCAACAACCTCCCCCGGGTAATCAACTAATTAGGAGTCGTCTAGGTCATGGCCAACCTTAGTATAGGCTTGGTTTTGATTTTTTTCTTTTCTTTTTATTTGTTGCTTGCTTGTGGTTGTTTGTGAAATAGAATTCAATAACAACAATTCTTTCAATCCTAATATGATTCCATACTTCACATCAACCCCATTTGACTCGGATAATTCCAAGCTGGCTTTTTACAATATGAACCAACCTAATACACCAGATTGCACTTATCTGAATTAATACAACCTATACCCCTAATCTTATGACTACACTTTTCAAAATAATTTTAACTCTTCACAGTGTCAACGGGGATTCACGTCTCCAAACTCAAATTTTCAACCACCTTGTCCACAATATTTACAATTTTCACAATATTCATTTCCCAATTTTGCTTCCTATACTCCTTTTCTACAACCACCAATTGAAGAAAAATTTGAGTTAGAAAAAAGTATAGAAGCTATACAAGCCATACTTGAGTCCCAATAAAAGAAACTTAATTCACCAATTCTACAATATTTTTAAGATTTATACTCAGTTCCACCTATTCAACATGAACAACCATCTTCCCTGGAGACGAGTATGGAATGCTTGCATGAGCGTGAGCGATAATCTCAAAACATGTTGGACTCACGCTCTTCACAAATATTTCAAAACCAAGATTCCTAACCTCTTTCTAGAACATCCACTAGAAGAAAAATCATATTTAGAAAAAGTATAGAAATCTCGCAGGAGTCCGTGCTGCAATTTCAAAAAATTTCTACCCAGTCAATCAATAGGTTGGAAACACAATTGAGTCAATTGGTTTATATTTATAAGAATCAGGAAACTCTCTTATCAACCTTTGACCAATTTAGATATCTCTAACTCCATTGATTTGACTCAGGACTCTTGTTATTTTGAAAACCAAGATTCAATTTCAGTACACCCATTTGAATTTGACCAAACTCCAAATTTTGAAAACCACAATGATATTTTGGTAAGTTATCCCTTTCTTGAAATTGAACTTGAGAATGAATGTGATCATGAACCTCAACTTGGTAATTCAATTCCACTTCTTGATTCAATATTGATTCTGGTATCTTTACCTCACTTCATTTCTTTTCCTGACCCAACATTGGATCCTGTGCCAGTCCATTGTGAAATTGGATCACCAATCTTTTATGATTAACAAATTGATTTGACCAATTTCATACTTTTGAATGTCCCAATTGACAAATTGGCAAGTTTTTCTTTCAAAGAAATTGAACTCAGACAAGAATGTGACTTCAATTCTCAAATTTGTGACTCAGTTCAAATTCTTGAATCAATATTGACTCTTATTTTGTTACCCAACTTGAGCAACAATTTAAGTCAGTTTTGATTCCCACACCTATCATTCTTGAACTTGAATCACCAATCTTAAAAAGACATTACGTTGTGGGAAAATGAATGTGGACTTGAGTTTCAACTTCTTAATTTAGACCCACTTCCTAAACCAATCTTGACTCCTGAACCTTACTTGACTTCAGTCACTTTCTTGAGTCGGTAATAGTTCCTGCACTTTCTGAGCCCAAATCTATCATTCCATCTTTTCATACTCGATTTTGGGACAAAGGTGTTGATAAAATTGACTCTGAAATTATTAAAAAATTTTAAAAATTAGATAGGATAAAATTCATAATAACAATCATTCATATATATATACACACACATACACACACACACACACACACATATATCATTTTAGTGGGTTGTATTATAGAGGTCTCTGGTGGGTTCCTCCGAACTCCACTCAAATTGGATTGGGTCGCATTTTGTGGACCAATCAGATAACCATTGGAATCACCACCTTGAGGTGATTTTTCTTTCCTTCTCTATTTGTTTCATGCATACATACGTTCACGATGCATTGAGGACAATGCATAAAATAAGTGTGAGAGAGGGTTTACTAATGTAGAGTTTTTAGATTTTCTTTATTTTTCACTTCTTTTAGGATATTCTTAGAATTTTTTTTCTTTTTGTATAGGAACTTTCCTTTCTTTAAAATAACTTTTTTAATTAAGGGACAAAGTTTTGATCTATTTTTAAGAAAATTAAGATGATCTTAGAAACTAAGGAAGCCTTAATTATGACAACTTAAAGTTAGTCAAAATAATGGATCTTGTTTAAAATTTTAGATTAAGATAGATTGGAGAGATAATTTTATCTTAAATTTTTTGTCTTAGATAGTATGCACTTCACACTTACAAATTTTTGGGATGGAAACAAAGACAAAAAATGCCATAAAATAAAAATAAATAAGAAGCTGGATAACTATGCCTTAAGAAGCATGATTATTCATGTCTAACGGTAGTCAAAAGAAACAAATAATCTCCCTTAGTTTTGTGGCCTTATTTACTCGAGTCCTTAAACCGAGAGATGTTTTCTCATCTGGTGCCCTAAGACCGTCTGGTCTGGGAGTTATCGGTTAAAGGCTCACTACCCGGGTAAACTAAAAAGCCTAAGAAAACTAAGTGAAGAAAAAAGAAAAAATATATAAATAAATGGCTTAATGGTTAGAGTTGAAATCCAAAAATCTTCACTGTCACAAAGTGCATATTATCTAGGTTTTATGAAGGATAAAATATTTGTAGTTTAGTTTTTTGTTTTCTTGTTTTGCTCGGGATGAGCAAAAAAATAAGTGTGGGGTGTGATTAGTCTACAAAACTGTGCTTATATATCCATTTCCCTTCTGATTGATGATAAAAATGACGCTTCTCACCCGTCTTTTGGTTTCATTTGTAGATAATCAAGACTAGAAGGGCATAGTGGCAATAAGAGCTTAATTATACCCATTTTGGGTAATTAATCTGGATTTCTTGGAGCCTAAGCTAGAGAGCTTCTAGAAGAATACCTTGGATTTTCATATTTGAAGCTGTATCTGGAGAAATACACGTCCAAATATTGCAAAATTAGATACATACAGAAGGTGCTAGAAGCTAGACGAACCACGCGACCAAAATTCAGGGCGATTGGCCCAAATATTGTCGCGTTTCCTTTGGGCTGCCACTACTTTTTTGTGGGACCACGTGTCGATTTTTGATACGTGGCTTCAATTCGCCTTTCAAATCCTTCTTAGTCCTATATATACCTACAAAGACCTGAATAGAAGCAGATTGAGGAATATGCTAGGTTTTCTCTCTTTTAGTGCAGGTTAGTTTACGTGTTCTTCTTTTCTTTTCTTTTATATTTTCATTTTATTTTAGATCTTGTAGTAGGGCTGAGAGGATTTAGAGAGTGATAGAGAGATATTGATGTAATAGATGGTGACAATCTATGTAAAGGTGACTCCTTTATTCTCCATTGTAATCTTCTCCATCTACTACATGATACTTAACTAGTTTTTCTTCTCATGGCAATCTAACTACTAACTACTAACTAGCTAACCACTTATTTAATAATCTACATGAATCTAATAGCCTCTACAAGGTCTTGCTCTTGCAAGAGCCATTGATGGCTCATGTGATGGATTTTAACATTCTAATATCTAACCCACTAACTTGCTAACTTGTAATGTCTTCTTTATTTCATGCTCACCTCTAACCGATTTTAATGATCTAATAGTAGCTTGCAACTTGTTTAGTGAAATGGATGTGTTTGAATGTGGAAGAATCTTCTTATGAGCCATGCTTTATATCATCTCTTAAAGCCAAGGACTAGTGATGGCCAAGGATCCATGTAAGGCAACTATTACTAAGAGGTTAGCATGGTTAGTGGAGCAATTAGTAGTTAGTCGCCATGAGTTTTCTTTCATAGTTCTCCTCTTTTTTTATCTTTTTAAAAATCATTTTTCGAACTCTTTTATCATTTTTCCAAAACCTCTTCTTATTTCATTTTCTTTTATCTCTCATTTCTACTTTTTGTTTTTGCTTTACCGATTCACTGCCATTTCTTATTTATTTTCACATCGTCCTTTTCATCACCTTCTCCACCTATCACTTCTGAATTTCTTTTCTATTATTTTTTTCTCATTCTTTAACAAAAAAGAACTGTTAACAACAAATGTGAACATAAACTGTTAATGCTTCTATCGCCTCTCGTCCCTGTGGGTTCGACCCATTGAGCTAATGCTATAATGGATGTATCGAGGGAATATTAGCATGCACATAATTACACTGATTTCATAAATACACCTTTTCAAGTGCTTGGCTCTACCCCGATCAAGAGCCGAAAATAATATCATCAACATAAATTTGATTACTTAAAATATCATCATCAACATGCTTAGTAAACAAAGTGATATCTATTTTACTACTAATAAAATCATTGTTTATAAGAAAACTATTAAGTCTCATACTAAACTCTTGGGGCTTGTTTCAAATCATACAAAGCCTTTTCTATTTTAAAAACATAATTGGCATGTGTAAGGTCAATAAACCTGGGGGGTTGTTCAATATAGACTTCTTCCTCAATAAAACTATTTAGAAATGCACTTTTAATATCCTTTGAAATAATTTGAAATCTTTGAATGAGGCATAGTCAAGGGTCATCTGTATGGCTTCAAGCTGTGCTACGAGTCTATAGATCTTCTCAAAAACAATTCTCTCAATTTGAGTGTAAATTGGGCCATGACCTAGCCATGTTCTAATTACATTACTCGACTCATTCAATTTGTTTCTAAATATCCATTTAGTGCCAATAGTTGGTCTATCATGGGGCCTGGGAACAAGATACCAAATTGGTTTCGCTCAAATTGATTGAGTTCCTCTTGCATTGTAAGTAACTAATATGAGTTGCCCCCAGTCTCGAGGATATTCTTGGGTTCTTTGTGTGCAATGAATGCACAAAGACAACAAATATTAAGAAATTTGGATCTACTAGTTACTTCCTTTGGTACATCACCTATGATGAGATCTTTGGGATGACTTATGGTATATCTCTAATTCTTTGAAAGTGGTTGAGTTGGTTCCACTTCAATTTCTTGAATTTCATCATGTTCTTCATCCTTTGGCTTGTCATCTTCTTGCTTTGGTGAGTCCTTCAAAGATATCTTCTCCAAATCTTCACCTAAGAAATTAATCTCTATAACATTCTTCACAAGAGCATTAAATTCTTCATACTTAACATGCATATACTCTTCAATAGTCAAAGTTGACATATTGAAGACTCTATAAATCTTACTAGTATTTGAATACCCAAAATAATATAGCTTCATAAGACTTGGCATCAAATTTACCTAAATTATTCTTAATATTCAAAATAAATATTTACATTTAAAAACTTTGAAATATGAAATATTTGATTTTCTCAAATAGTAAATCTCAAAAAAGGTTTTACTTGTATTTTTACAAAAAAAAATTCTATTTGATATGTAACATGAAGCGTTTGTGGCCTCGGCCCAGAGATATTGAGATAGTCCTTTTTCACTAATCATTGTCTTAGCTGTCTCTTGAAGAGTATGATTTTTTCTTTCGATGATTCCATTTTGTTGTGAAGTTCTATGACATGAAAGTTCATGTTTAATTCTATTTTCTTCGGAATAAGTAATAATGGAGTGGTTTACAATCACCTCTATCACTCCTAATGTGCAAAATAAAAAAATCTTTTACTTTTTCAACTTTCTTTGTAAAAAATTAAAATGCGAAAAGCTTCATCTTTGTATTTCAAAAAGAAAACCCACGTAAATCTTGAAATCATCAACTAAAATGAAAATAAATTAATTTTCACTAAGACTTTTGGTTTTGATCGGACCAAACAAAATTCATGTGTATTAATTCCAGAGGTCGTGATTTTATGATATCCTTAATCGATTTGAAAGAGGACTTAGTTTGTTTTCCAGGTTGGCATGCATTAAAAATACGGTCCTTTTTAAATTTAAAACTAGGGATATCTTTCATCGTTTCTTTAAAGTTCATACTGGATAAGTGGTCAAAAGAAACATAACCCAACCATCTATGCCAAGGCCAAGAATCTTCATTAAAAGCATTCAAATAAGTAACATTGCATTGTAAATTCATCATGTTAATAATATAAATATTGTTTTCATGAAAACCAGAAAGCACACAAGTATTAGTTTTCTTATTTAAAACATCACAAGTAGAATCATTAAAAATAATCTTTAAGCTTTTGTCATACAATTGAGAAATGTGTTATAAATTATGTTTAAGGCCATCTATCAAAACAACATTCTCAATAAAAGAAGACGAGCAACCTTGATATTATTTATACTAGTGATTTTGCCCTTTTAATCATCTACGAAGGTGACGGTGCCACCTTCACATATCTCGGTAGGGTTACAAAGTTGTTGATGTCTCATGTCAGATGTGTTGAGCAACCACTATCAAGATACCACCGCCCTTTACACCTTGAAATCTTGTTGTATACTTATATCAATTAGCAAAGGGGTTAATTTTGGAACCCAAATTTTTTTGAGCTCTAGAGTGTTAATTTTTTGAACCCAAACATGATCATTTAAAACATTGACCCTATCATAGCAAAACTTTAACAAGTGACCTTTTCAGCCATAAAAGGTGCATGAATACACCTAGGCATATAAAAATGCAAATGTGTGTGTGCGCGCGCGCATGATGAGCATGGGTATGTGTAGCATGGTGCGTGTGCTGGTGGTTGTGATTGTATGTGAGCGTGATGGTGTGTGTGCGAAACAAGCGATTTCCTTTGAGATTGCCTCTCCAGATACGTAGCTTCTGATCTAACCTTATCAAACTCATATTTCTTTAAAATATTTGTCAAAGTGTTTATCTTAGTTTTCACCAAAGAAATCTCATTCTCATCAAAATAAGAAATTTTAGCTTTGTGTGGAATCTTGTAAGAATCAAAATCATTTTGATTATTTTGAAGAGAAATAAATAAACTTTTCTTTTTTTTGAAACAAGTAATTAGTTTTGCAAAAGTTCATTTTTTTTTCATTGTTTTCAAATATTTTTTTTGAGAAAATCATAGTTGTTAGAAAGCTCTTCAAATGCTTCTCCAAGTTCCTCCATGGTCAAATCACAATCTTCTAGGGAGGGTTTCGAAAATACCTTAGATGTGTTTTTATTAACCATTAAATACACATTTACTGTCATGCCCCGCTCCCTAAAATACGAAGTATGAGGACGTGATGATGGCCAACAGATACTCACGAAGAGAGAAATTCCTTCCATGAGTACCTTAGGTTGTTAACAATGAGCAAGATAGCATACAATATGTATATACTACCAAGCACAGGGATAAAAGCACATACATGAAACACAAAATAATAAACAATATCATCCACCTTATCTGAATAAGACAAATCAAGAAAAGAAATTAAACTCACTGGAGAACAACTAAACCAGAATATGTTCTACGATCAGCTCTCTATGCCAGCTTTCTGATCTAGATACTGAAAAATAATAAAGGTCCATCAGAAGCGGACTAGCACGAGTACACGAAGGGAAAAGAATGATAAAAGAGAGAATATGAAGATTTAGTAACAGTAAGTAAGACATAAGAATAATATGTTTGACAGTATCAAGAACTGAAAGTAATAACAATAACAGAATTAATCGAGAATATAGATCATGTACAAGGAAACTGTACAAGCATAGTGTGACATGTATATCTGAACATGAGATATCTTGGACGAGTAACTGTTGTGTAGTATAATCACAAGATCACAAGAACACGAGATTACAAGATAAATTAACATGGTAGGTTCAGGAACATTGTATAGTTAAGATAATGCACGTCACATAAGTCTCAAGTATCAGTATCATGAAAATATATGTCAGGTATTAGATCACTGAAGATAATGCAGGATATGATGCAAGTATGTACGTCTAGCATTTTATTAATCTTATACTAATTCAACTATCTTATATCCCATCACACAGGATAATTGCATATCAAACAAGTGTTTTGTTAGTAGATCCTGATAGCAGTGAGAAACAGTTCAGGATGTAATATATAATAATAGGTGCGCGCATAAATCTTAAGAACACAAGAACATGTATGGCATCCAAACCCACAAGGGGTCTCCCTTCCAAGCACACCTTTCTGATTTCTCCTACTACCAGTCTCCCCCAGTAACCTCGACTTGGTTAATTTCATTAATCGATGCAAGTGTAAGACAATGTGTTACTCAATATAACATGAACTGGATTTGGTATCGAGAATGTCAGTGTCAGAAAGTGATTATAATGTGTACCAAGATCACGGGATAATGTAGACAATGATAGTGTCAAATGATAAATGCATAGTAGTGCAAGTAATATCAGTGCCATGTAATCCAAAGGTCATAGTAAATCGGTCATGATCATATGTTTATAATCTAATAAAATATTCTCGAATAATTTCTTGAACTATATTGGTCAATTTTCTCGATTAATTTCTTACAATATCAGAATCATAATAATTCTTGAAAATCTTAAACGATCAAGGTAGTCATTACATTTGATTATCATTATTCGTTTATTCTCAAACAATTCAGATCATAGAATTTAGTCACAATCAATATAGGTTTACGTGTCAGGATCTATCATATACAAGCAAAATCATGTCAATTTTAATTAGATTCATGCATGAATAGTAACAAGATGCCAAATCAATATGCACAACAAAGTAATACTATCACACGATGAAGTCGATAAGGAATCAACGAATAATAATTAACCATGCAATAGGAGCAAGGACTTACTGGTAATGTAAATGTGATCACAAGATGTTAACAATAATCAGGAACATGATGAGATAGAGAAATTAATAATTAACGGATAATATTAAATTCAACAGGAAAATCAAGGAGAAGAAATTGTGTACACTTGCATGAAATAACGTGGTTATGGATCCAAATTGTCATCTGGTCTTCACAGCACGAATTAGTATTAGTCTCCAGATCATTCATGGGTTGGTCTTCAACACACCAGTGCATAGGGTCCACGGCGAGCACGAATCTAGATCGGGTCCAAATCTCACAGGTGGGTTCGTATCGGTGAGACATACACCCATACACACACGTTGATATCCAAAACATACGTACACATAATATACATACCCCCCACATGCATATACATACATATACTAATATATGCATACATACATATATACATATATACATGTCTAAATGCTAGTACACCTGCATGCTCATTAAAACACCGATGCACACAATCACCATGCACATGCACTACACCTGTTCAGACGAAATTAGAGACCTACACTCACAACACAAATAATTATACATTATTTAACATATAGTCACAACACTCATGCATGTGTATATATAGTATCACATGCATGTAATTAAAAGGAGAAAGTTATAAAGGGAGTAGTTCATGCAGGTGAAGAGAAGAGCTCATGTGGGCTCGACCGCAGAGTTGCTCACCAGCAGAGGTAGAGGCGGAGACCGTAGAGTGTGTCGACGGCTCATCGGAGGCCTGCGAAGGAGAAGGGTGTGCTTGCACTTACAGACGGAAAAGACGACAAGTGATCCGGCCATGGGAATAGGAGAGTGTGAAACATAGCCTTGCCATTGATTCAAGACCATGGCAGAGCTCGCTAGAAGCTGCAGAGGACGTCGGTGACTGTGAATGATTGCCAAGGTCGCCCGTGGTTTCGTGATCGGGCTATGGCACATTGGTAAAGGCCGACCAGGGAAGAGCAAACACCAAACAACATGCATTATTGCACCACCATGCATTATTACACCACAATGCAAGCACCCAGACACACAAACATACGCTCATGCACACAATTGCATGCATGCATGCACATACACTGAAACACAATATTAAATACACCTATTCTCTAAATAACACACATAAGTATATTTTTTAGATGCATAAGGAAACACCAATATTAATAAATGGAAATTACCCACTATAGAGAGAGAGAGTACCCATGCACACGCAAAGGGTGGCTCCAGCACATCGGCGGAGGCCGCAGAGTTCCTGGGGTGCTCGAACATGGCCGCGCAACGTGGGTTATGGAGGCTCTCGCGGTGATTCGATGACCAGCCGGAGGAGGGTGATCGCGCGGCTCAATGGAGACGTTTGTGGAGGTGATCAGGGAGTCACGAGCTCCAGCGGCGATCACGGTGAAGAGGAGAGCATGGCCAGGGGATGCTTGGCCATGGCTCAGCCAAAGACTGTGCGCAGGAAGCTCGGCAGCAGCACAAGGGTGTGCGGCCTGAGGGGAGACTGGTATAGCTCAGGGCTTGGCCGAAGAAGCCATGAAAAGAGGTGTTGCGGCCATGGTAAGGGATATTGCGAGTGTTGGGTGATGGCCCGGGGTTGTCGTGGGCTGCCAGAGTGTTGCCAGAGGCCGAGGAGCAGCTGCGGTACTGTTGCTCAGCCATGGAGTTGGATGTGGCGGCCATGGGGGTTGGAGTTGGTTCAGTTGTGCGAGAAAAGAGCACGGTTTATAGAGAGAGAAAGTACATAAGGAAAGAGAGGGGGAGTACGGCTATTGCGCAAGAGGCGTGGGGTGCGGTTGAGAGTAAGAGTGGGGGATGTGGGAGAGGTATGGTGCAAGTAGTGAACGTGAGCGAGCAAATGGAGAAGCAGGTGGAGAATAGGAAAATGTGGAAAAAGATATTGGAGGATGTATGGCTCAAGTAAATAATGATGCCTTTCACATTCAAAATGAGAAGTGGCATGGTGGTTAATAATTTAGATTTGTGTATGGAGTTTGTTGTTTTGATTTTGAGCATCACCAGTATATAAGTTTCTTCTTTTCTCTTTGGTTTTTTTTCTGTTTAAAGGCCTAAAGGCTTGTGGAAGAAAAGAAGAGAATAGGAATGTGGACTTGGGCTCTAATTAAAATAAAAATGAAAAATAAAAAAGAAAAAGAAAATTGGGCCTGGGCTTCATACACAATAAAATGGGCTTACGTCTCATATTACAATTATGACAATGCATTTGTGTGTGTGTGTACGCACACACACACATACTTGTGTAAATACAAATATGAACATACATAAATATATATCTATTCCATATATACATACATGTATTCATACATATATACAAATACACACACACACACGCACACGCACCCCCGTACTCATAAATCAATTCTAATCCCCCAAGGATTAATCGATATGATAAATAAATATATATTTATATAAATATTTACTTACAAGAAAATTAATTTTCTCAATATCATAAATTTAAAACAAGTACCAAGTACCAATATTAATTATTTAAATCTAGTATTATTATTGGGGGATATTACAGTCTACCCACTTTATAAAAAGAATTTCGTCCTCAAAATTTGGCAAGGTTAAAAGATGGCATCGACATATGAATCGAAGCAATATTTATGAGAGTTAGAATTGTCCCAGATCTACAACAGTGCCAATATGCTATATACCAAGACAAACATGAGTCGTGATCTAACGTATTCATCTGCCAAGAGTATCACCATATGTCCGTGGATCAAATTGACTTCCCAGAATTCATAATCGGTCATCTTTAATATTACTTTGGTCTTCCAATCCACTATAGTCATGTTCATCTGATAAGATTACTTTCATAATTTATAAATCTAATCCTTAAGGTCTATCTGTAACCATACTTCACTGATTTTTTTTAAAGTCTTTCGATCTACTTTGATCACATCGTAAAAAAATTCAGATATCTCAATTACATTACCATCCTTGTAACATTACTTCAAAATTAGATTATCTCTGAGGTCAATATATATTGCTTAATTAATGATCGCCCTGATTGTTATATCCTCAAAGTCATTGAGATCCCAAATAATCTCGAATCCTCGAGTGCATGTTTTATACTTGACTACAGTATCACAGTAACACAATTTCAGATCACATGGCCGCTATTGGCAGATTATTAGTTAAGGTAGCAGTCACTAATAGAAACTCTCACTCAATAGTCAGTAACTATAAGTCCTTAAAAAATATGCCAATAATATTAATTAGTTACTGGCTCAACCCTCAATATACCTTTCAGATTGATCTTTATATTCTTCCTTTAGATTCTTAAAGTTTGAGTTTTAAACTCATTGATCTTCAAAAGAATAAAAATCTATCTATTCCTTTCATCTATGATTCCTCAATCAAAAGATCATAGGATTCTCAGATTATTAAGGTATTCCAATTATAATGTTCTTAAGAGTCATAGGATTAACTCAAAAACATCAAGCTATGATAGATATTCTTAAAATATTACTTAGATTTGAAAATATCGAGATTCTAATCCTCAAAAACTAAATTCAAGTAATCTGATCCAAGGTATAGTCATATTTCGCCTAAGGCAATAGTTTCATTTATTGATCTGATTATCACTCCAAGATCCATTCCCTAAATCCAATGTATATTAATGTAATCTGACCATTATTTAATCCATGCATGATTTTTATCTTAAGTCCACCATCTCTCTATGATTCCCTTGTAGACATGTATCTCAAAAGTTTCATATCTAAAATTTCTCATAAAATTAACTGCAAGATAAGTCTACAATGGTCCTTTTCATTTATTCTTATTCATCCAAATAATTAGGTCAAATTCTCAATATATCTATCATCAATGAATAGTCTATCAGACAGATCAAGGGGGCATAGTAAGTATGATGACTATATGGATGGAAAGTCACATCAGGGTGATGATTCAAGGGTTCTCGGGGACCAATTGTGCAAGTATGGAGTCAGAGGAAGGAGTCAAATGACTGTTTACTCAGATAATTTCATGGATTATTATCATATATGTAGGCTTAATTGTATATATGTGACTTATAACCTTACTAAACCTGACTCTTATACCAACAAAACTATGTCATGCCCTGCTTCCCAAAATACGGAATACAGGGACGTGATGATGGCTAGCAAATATTCATAAAGAGTGAAATTCCTTCCATTAGTACCTTAGGATACAACAACGAGCAGGATAGCACATATATATGCATATACAACCAAGCACAGAAATAAAAGCACGTATATGAAATACAAAATTATAAACAATATCATCCACCATATTCTAATAAGACAAGTTAAAAAAAGAAAGCAAACTCGCTGGAGAACAACAGAACCAGAATATGTTTTATGATCAACTTCCTATATTGGCTTTCTGATCTAGATACTAAAAAATAATAAAGGTCCATCAAAAGCGGACTAGTGAGTGTATACAAGGGAAAAGAACGATAAAAAAGAGAATATAATGATGTAGTAACAGTAAGTAGGACATAAGAATAATATATTTGGCAGTATCAAGAACTGAAAGTAATAACAATAACAGGATTAATCGAGATGATAGATCATGTACAAGGAGACCGTGCATGCATAGTGTGACATGTATATAATGTACATGAGCAGTTTTGAACGAGTAACTGTTGTGTAGTATAATTGTTGACTGAATTTTCCTGCACACAAAAATATAGTATTTTAGAATATGATGTGCAAGTCTCAGTTCTAATCCGCGGTAGCAGGGCTATGCGGGTCGTGATCCTCAAGGAGGGACTGCGATGGAAGCATTAAGCAAGTTATCTCTAAAAATTATCTTTTTTTATTGTTAAATAGTGGTATTTACAATGGGTGGTAGAAAAGAATATGGAGAAGTTGTGATTTAATCTACAAAAAGAAAAGAAAAGAAAAGAATACTTACTTGAGTTTGGTTGAAGAAAAACGTGAAAACCTTACATGTTCTACCTTGCTTAGGAGGCGTTCAACGCATAGATCATAAACTCGAGCCCGGTCCTTATGCACATTATATCGTCAAGCATATCAAGAACGAAGTGATGCGAAGCTTTGGAAGTGGAGAACGTTTTCATGAACTATCGTTGGCTCTCACGTAGCTTAGTTATACTTGTTTGGAATTCACTTGCATGTTCATCAATCAGCCACAAAGAAATCACAGAGAAAAAGAAATAGAAAACAAAAGGAAAAGTAAAACACAAGAATAATAAACAAAAGAAAAATATTACCTTTATTCATGAATACAATGGCCGAGAAGAGGAAGATACATCGGTGTCACGCTCAATATAAACCTCTCTCTCTCTTGAAAATAAAAAGAAACCCTAATTACAAAACTAGAAGAACGAAACTAAACCCTAGCTTTTGGCCCTTTGCTGGACGCTGGACGCTCTGTACGTTGCACTGCAGGAGATATTTATAGGTGCAGAAGGCCGAGGAGTCCTGGATGAACTTGCCCACGAAATCTGGGATTCTAACTCATCCAGAATGCCGCGCTTTTGCCGCGGGTCCGCGGCACTTTAGTGGCTTCTGGCCACGCGCTTTGGCGCGTGGCCTCTCCTGGTTCGTCCATCTGGGCGCCTGCTTCTGGAAGTGTGATCCTGGCTCTTTATGTTGAGATTTCGAGATAACTTAGTAATCAAGTTACCTTGATCTCAATTATCCCAAATCTTTTATCACGAATTTCCTTCTTATCTTTGGCTTTTATGCTCATCCCGCAAGAGTTTAGGGTTGGGCAGAATTCTATCCTTCCCTCATCTTTAATAATTGCAACTTTAGCCCTTGTATATTTGCACTTTGACACCTGGGCTTCAAATATGGGCTTGGATCTGGGCTTTTGGGCTCTTTAGGCTTTATTTATTGTTAACATAATAATTCGAGGCCTGCACACAATAAATTACAAATTATTAATAAATGTGCAGAATTAAATGAATAAATATGAAAATGTGATGGTAAATATGATGATAAAAATGCACTTTTCACTACCAATCACACCCCCACACTTATCTTTTTGCTCGTCCTCGAGTAAAAACCAAAGAGAAAAAGAAAAATTAATCTAACCTAACTCACTTTCGTAGGAATCACGATTGCACTTAGCACGTGCAATAAGCCGTTAAACCCCTAGGTTACCCTAGAGGACGAGTGTTGTCTCGTGAGGGTTTTCAGCGGATTGCACCCACAAAATCCATAAAAAGGAAAATATTTGAATTATTATTGAAGAGACTAAGTAGTCTATAAGTTTTAGGATTATCATTTTTATTCATTCTTCAAACCTAGTCTTAATAAAGTCAATTGTTATTCATTTTAGGTAAGAATTAAAATTGAATTTCTAATATAGTCTTTTTCGTTACCAAAAATCATATGCATCCTTATGTTTTTACTAGGAATTCCTTAACTTGGACTCTCATGCCTCTTTATTATTTTTATAACATCATCTAATTTTCTTTCGTGTAAGTATCAAGGCTTCTTGAGGCCCTCATACCTAACTAATTGACTATTAGATGTGTTAATATTTTTTTTTTTTTTTGGCATGTATAGCTCATCTAATTTTCTTTCGTATAAGTATCAAGGCTTCTTGAGGCCCTCATACCTAACTAATTGATTATTAGATGTGTTAATACATATATTATATTTCTTAGTCTTCTTAGGCTTTCTAATCCACCCATGTAACGAACTTAAAGTCGATGGCTCCCAAACCGGTCGGCTTTAGGGCACCAGGTGAGAAAACACCCCGCGGACTCAAATTCGAATGAATTAGGCCACAAAACTAAGGACTTTATTTTTATTTACTCACCTTTAGGCATGAATACTTATGCTTCTTGAGGCACATGTATCAGCTTAATTGGCGATATTTTTTTTTTATTTATATTTTTTTTTATATGAGGCACAAGGTCTTTGTCTTAGAATCCTAGATATGCATTAGGTATGCACATTTCATTAAGGTAAAAATCAAGACTAATTATTTATTCAATTTCTCTCCTATACCTAAAATTTAAACAATTTATTTATTTTGATCAAGTTTTTAGAAATCCTAATCATGATTTTCCTAATCCTTAAAACTAACTTAGATTTCTTTCAAAAAAATAAGTCAAAGTATTATTCTTTTTATAACATTTTTTTTTTAAAAATTTTTTTTTTTAGATTTTTTTTTTTTTTTAGCAAATTTTTTGTTAGTTTCTACCTATGTTAGTATGTTAGTAAAGCCCACCCCCACACTTATCTCATGCATTGTCCTCAATGTATGAATGCATGCATGTATGCATGAAACAGAACAAGGGAAGGCGGAAGTTACCTTAGGGTGGTGGTTCCGGAGGTGGTCTAATTGGTCCACGAAATGCGGCCCAAACAAGGTAACGTGGTAGTTCACGGGACCTACCTTTATTGACCTCTTTTTTATTTACATATTTACAGTCCCCAGAATGAATAGGATCATGGAAGATCCTCTCGTGAAACTTACTCCCTTTACATGACCAGTCCTGGAAAATCATCACAGAGTCATGGTCTATACCTATGTCCAACAAAAGAATGTGACTTGGTAAAATGGTTGACTTGGACTCAAGAATGATAGGTTCAGGATCTAATACCGACTCAGGAAAGAAACTCAAATCAAGTAAAGGTTCAGGAGTCGGGCTAGGATCAAGAGGTGGGTCCAAGTCAAGAAATTGAAACTCAAGTCTACAATCATTTTCCCACAATGGAATGCGACTCAATGTTGGTGATTCAAGTTCAGGAATGATAGGTGTGGGAATCAAAACTGACTCTAAAATATTACCTAAGTCGGGTAACAAAACAGGAGTCAATAATGATTCGGGAATTTGAACTTGATCATAGATTTGGGAATCTAGGTCACATATCTCATTAGTTTCAATCTCATAAAAATGGGAACTTGCCAATTTTTCCATGGGACTTTCAAAATTGCACAATTGGTCAAGTTCAATATGATCATAAAAAATGGGTGATTCAATTTCATGATCTATGGGTATGGGAATAAATGTTGGCTCAGAAAATTGGTCCAAATTGGGTAAGGATACTGGAGTCAACATAGATTCGAAGATGGAAACTGAATCGCAAAGTTGGGGATCGGGTTCACATTTATAATCTAATTCATTCTCATTGAAATTAAAACTAGCCAATTTGTCCAAGGATTGGGATTGAGCAAGTTCATATTGATGTGATGAAATTGAATTTTGATCAAGGTCTTCTAAACAGAATGATTCTTGGTTCCTATCAAGATGCTCAAGAATGTTTGAAAGTCTAGAAATTTGATCATTCATTGTATCTTGCAACCGATCCACTTTTTCTTCTAACCCATCGAATAGATCAATGGAGGACTGAAACCTTGGTGATGTGGGAAAAGACGTCTATGAAGATAATGGTTGAACAGGTGGTTGACCATATGGCTCAGGGGTGTTGAATCCCCATTGACTCTGTGAAGAGTAGTGATGATTATTCCAATCTTGTTCATAGTATTGGGACTGGGGCATGTAATGATTCGGATAAGACCAATCTGGCACACTAGGTTGGTTAGAGTTATGATATGCCGGGTTGGTAATATCTGAAAAAGAGGTTGGTGTATAATATGGATCCTCATTAAAATTGAAAAAATTATTGTTATAGGCCATATCACACAAAGCAAACAAAAGAAAAAAAAAAAAAAAAGAAAAATTTCTAACCTAAGTTAGGGTAGACCTAGACCTAGACGACTCCTAACTGGTTAGACTGTCCACGGGAGGTAGAGTGTAGACTTTGACCACAAGTTAATCAGCCAGGTCGGGGCAAGAGTGGTGGGAGGTTTTCCGTCAAAGACGTTCCTTAATTAAATAACCACCACACTTCGGACTTTCGGTCCTCAATCCCCTTCCTAGACACTGATTTGGCAAGAGTCAACTTCCAGCACTGTTCCCCCTTAGGATAATCTCCTATTGAGTCCGAGATGTCCCTAGGGCCAACGTCTACTAATTTTTAAGTTAGGCTTGGGTTAGTGAGTGCTTTGGATATGATTTTTGGGCTAAGGAAGGGTGATGAAATCCCCACCTTATCTTGTTAATGGGTTATGCCCTTAAGATGAATTAGTGCAAGTGTACAAGATAAATAGATAGAATTCACTCACAGCAGAAAATCAACCAAGAGATGAGTCCTATTCTACATGCAATGCGTACGTACCTTGCTCCAGCACTCTTCAACAGTAAATTAAAGTAATTGAAAAGACACGTGCCTAATATGCAAACGTCTAATCAATTTTTATTTTTAACAACAAATAATTTACTGTTGAATTAATTAGCAGTTGCAGAGTGATCACAGAGAAATATAATCACAGCAGAAATCAGAATTTTGCAATGCAGAGCAACCTGCAGAAAAGCAGGTTAGTAGTTCACTACTATTGCCGCGGAATCGCGGCTTTTGCCGCGGATCCGCGGCAAATTAGTAGGTCCAAGTGCTCTGCCTTCGAGGGCAGAGGCACTGGATTGCTGTATGTCCTTGCTGCTGCTCTATTTTTGTTTCCTGTTCTCTGTACCTGCAATAGAAAAGAATAAAGAATTAGTTAAAAATTAAATTTTTTATTAGAGAATAACTTACCGTCCCTCCCCGGCAACGGCGCCAATTTGTTGACTGAATTTTCCTGTGCACAAAAATATAGTATTTTAGAATGTGATGTGCAAGTCTCAGTTCTAATCCGCGGTAGCAGGGCTATGCGGCTCGTGATCCTCAAGGAGGGACTGCGATGGAAGCGTTAAGCAAGTTATCTCTAAAAATTATCTTTTTTTATTGTTAAATAGTGGTATTTACAATGGGTGGTAGAAAAGAATATGGAGAAGTTGTGATTTAATCTACAAAAAGAAAAGAAAAGAAAAGAATACTTACTTGAGTTTGGTTGAAGAAAAACGTGAAAACCTTACATGTTCTACCTTGCTTAGGAGGCGTTCAACGCATAGATCATAAACTCGAGCCCGGTCCTTGTGCACATTATATCGTCAAGCATATCAAGAACGAAGTGATGCGAAGCTTTGGAAGTGGAGAACGTTTTCATGAACTATCGTTGGCTCTCACGTAGCTTAGTTATACTTGTTTGGAATTCACTTGCATGTTCATCAATCAGCCACAAAGAAATCACAGAGAAAAAGAAATAGAAAACAAAAGGAAAAGTAAAACACAAGAATAATAAACAAAAGAAAAATATTACCTTTATTCATGAATACAATGGCCGAGAAGAGGAAGATACATCGGTGTCACGCTCAATATAAACCTCTCTCTCTCTCTTGAAAATAAAAAGAAACCCTAATTACAAAACTAGAAGAACGAAACTAAACCCTAGCTTTTGGCCCTTTGCTGGACGCTGGACGCTCTGTACGTTGCACTGCAGGAGATATTTATAGGTGCAGAAGGCCGAGGAGTCCTGGATGAACTTGCCCACGAAATCTGGGATTCTAACTCATCCAGAATGCCGCGCTTTTGCCGCGGGTCCGCGGCACTTTAGTGGCTTTTGGCCACGCGCTTTGGCGCATGGCCTCTCCTGGTTCATCCATCTGGGCGCCTGCTTCTGGAAGTGTGATCCTGGCTCTTTATGTTGAGATTTCGAGATAACTTAGTAATCAAGTTACCTTGATCTCAATTATCCCAAATCTTTTATCACGAATTTCCTTCTTATCTTTGGCTTTTATGCTCATCCCGCAAGAGTTTAGGGTTGGGTAGAATTCTATCCTTCCCTCATCTTTAATAATTGCAACTTTAGCCCTTGTATATTTGCACTTTGACACCTGGGCTTCAAATATGGGCTTAGATCTGGGCTTTTGGGCTCTTTAGGCTTTATTTATTGTTAACATAATAATTCGAGGCCTGCACACAATAAATTACAAATTATTAATAAATATGCAGAATTAAATGAATAAATATGAAAATGTGATGGTAAATATGATGATAAAAATGCACTTTTCAATACCAATCAATAATCATAAGATCACAAGAATACGAGATCACAAGATAAATTAACATGGTAGGTCCGGGAACATTATGTAGTCAAGATAATGAATGTCACATAAGTCTCAAGTATCACTATCATGAAAATATGTCAGGTACTATGTCACTGAAGCCAATGCAGGATATGATGCAATTGTATATGTCTAGCACTTCATTAATCTTATACTAATGTAACTATCATGTGCCCATCCCACAGGACAACTGCATATCAAACAAGTATTACGTCAGTGAATCCTGATAGCGGGAGGAAACAGTTCACTATACTCAAATATCATATAACATGTAATAACAGTGTCTCAAGAATACAAGAACATGTGTGGCACCCAAACCCACAAGGGGTCGCTCTTCCAACCACACCTCCCTGATTTCTCCTGTTACCAGTCCCCCAGTAACCCCGGCTTGGTTAATTTTATTAATCGATGCAAGGGCAAGACAAGTGACTCAGTATAACATGATCTAGATTTGGTATTGAGAATGTCAGTGTTAGAAAGTGATTATAATGTGTACCAAGATCACGGGACAATGTAGATAGTGACAGTGTCAAGTGATAAATGCATAGTAGTGTAAGTGATGTTAGTGTCATATAATCCAAAGGTCATATTAAATCGGCCATGATCATAAGTCTATAATCCAATAAAATATTCTCGAAAAATTTCTCTAACTATAATGGCCGATTTCTTTGATTAATTTCTTCTCAAATCAGAATCACAATAATTCCTAAAAATCTTAAACGATCAAGATAGTCATTACATCCGATTATCATTTTCATTTATACTCAATAATTCAAATCAAAAAATTTAGTCACAATCAATATAGGTTTATGTGTCAGGATCTATCACATACAAGCAAAATCATGTCAATTTTAGTTGGATGCATGTAGGAATAGTAATGACATGCCAAATCAATATGCAAGACAAAGTAACACTATCACAAGATGAAGTTGGTAACGAATCAATGAATAATAATTAATCATGTAATAGGAGCGAGGACTTGCTAGTGATGTAAACATGATCACAAAACAAAACGTTAACAATAATCAAGAACACGATGACACTGAGAAATTAATAATTAACATACAATATTAAATTCAACAAGAAAATGAAGGAGAAGAATCGTATACACTTGCATGAAATGACTATGGGTCCAAATTGTTGTCTGCTCTTCACTGCACTAACCGGTAAGAATCTCCAGATCATCACATGGGACAGCTTTTGAATCATCAGGGCATAGGGTCCACAGCGAGCACAAATCCAGATCACGTCCAGATCACGCAAGTGGGTTCGTATGGCTAAGACATGCAACCATACACACACGTTGACAGCCAACACATACGTACACATAATATACATAAACCCACAAGCATTTACATACATATACTAATATATGCATACATACATATATACGTATATACATGTTTAAATGCTAATACACCTGCATGCTCATTAAAACACCCACACACACAATCACCGTGCACATGCACTACACACGTTCAAACAAAATTAGAAACCCACACACACAAAACATAAATAATTACCTATACATTATAACACCCAATCACAACACTCATGCATATGTATATATGGTATCACATGCATGTTACTAAAAGAAGGAGAAAGTTACCAAGGGAGGAGTTTATGTAGGTGGAGAGAAGAGCTCACGTGGACTCAGCCATAGAGTTGCTCGCCGGTAGAGGTGGAGGCCGCAGAGTGTGTCGACGGCTCACCGGAGTGCTCGCAGAGGTGACGGGTGTGTTCGCGCTAACCGATGGAGAAGACGGTAAGTGGATCCGGCCATGGGAAAAGGAGAGTGTGAAACATGGCCTCGCCATTGATTCAAGGCCATGGTGGAGATTACCGGAAGCTGCGAAGGACGTCTTGACTTCGAATGATTGCCGAGATCGCTCGCGGTTGAGTCATCAGGCTACGACACGTTGGTAAAGACTGACCAGGGAAGAGAAAACACCATTACACCATGCATTATTGCACCACCATGCAAGCACCCACACACGCAAACATATGCTCACACACACAATTGCGTGAATGCATGCACATATACTCAACACAATATTAAACACATTTATTCCCTAAATAACACACATATGTATATTGTTTAGATGCATAAGAAAACACCTATAATAAATGGAAATTTACCCACAATACATAGAGAGGGAGAGAGAGTAACCATGCTCACGCAAGGGGTGGCTCCGGTGCGTCGGCGGAGGCCGCGGAGTGCCCAGTGTACTCGAACATGGCCGCACGATGTGGGTCATGAAGGCTCTCGCGGTGGTTCAATGACCGGCAGAGGAGGCTGATCGCGCGGCTCAATGCAGACGTTTGCGGAGGCGATCGGGGAGTCACAGGCTCTAGGGCGATCGCGGCACAGTGGAGAGCATGGCCAAGGGATACTAAGTCATGGCTCAGCCAAGGACTGTTCGCAGGAAGCTCGGCAGCAGCACAGGGGTGTGCAGCCTGAGGGGAGAGTGGTGACGCTCGGGGTTTGGCTGAAGAAGCAATAGCAAGGGGTGTTGTGGCCATGGTAGGGACTATTACAAGTGTTGGGTGAAGACCCGGGGAGGTCACAGGCTACTAGAGTGTTGCCGGAGGCCGAGGAGGGAGCTGCGGTATTGTTGTTCGGCTACAGAGTTGGATGTGGCAGCCATGGGGCTAGAGTGGGTTCAGTTGTGTGAGAAAGGAGTGCAGTTTATAGAGAGAGAGCCAGAGAGAGTACGTGGAGAAGAGAGGGGGAGTATGGCTGTTGCGCAAGAGGGATGGGGTGCAATTGAGAGGAACAATGGCGGACCCATAAGTTGGCTGGGCCGGGCTACAGCCTGGCCCAATTTTTCATATATTGCCTTCAATTTTTTTCCCCATATATTGTTTTAAATTTCTTTTTATTTTGGTTTTCTTTTGACAAATTTATTTCTACTTCTACTCCTGATTTAGTGGAGAATATTGTTTTACTCTTTTGACAAATTCATATAATTCATAAGCATAAGTTGCAGCCCGCCCTAAAATTTTTTCCTGGTTCCGCCTCTGGAGAGGAAGAGTGGGGGACGTGGGAGGGGTATGGTGCAAGTGGTGAACTTGAGCGAGAGAATGGAGGAGCAAGTGAGAGCGGGAAAATATGGAAGAAAATATCGGAGGATGTATGGTTTAAGTAAATTATGATGCCTTTCACATTCAAAATGAGAAGTGGCATGGTGGTTAATAATTTGGATTTGGGTATGGAGTATCAGCATTATATAAGTTTCTTCTTTTCTCTTTGTTTTTTTTTTATTTAAAGGCCTAAAGGCTTATGAGTCAGGCCTGGCTTACTGGTTATGAAAAGAATAACAAAGAAAAGAAGAAAATAGGAATGTGGGCTTGGGCTCTAATTTAAGGGGGGAAAAAAAGAAAAAGGAAGAAGAGAATTAGTCTTGGGCTTCATACATGATAAAATGGGCTTGCATCTCATATTACAATTATGGTAATGTATTATGTGTGTGTGTGTGTGTGTATAAATACACACATACTTATGTAAATACAAATATGAACATACATAAATATATATCTAGTCCATATATACATACATGTATTCATACATATATACAAATACACATATATAAATATATATCTACACACACACACACACTTACTCATAAATCTATTCTAATCCCCCAAGGATTTATCGATATGATAAATAAATTTATATTTATATAAATATTTACTTATGAGAAAATTAATTTGTCAATATTATAAATTTAAACCAAGTACCAATATTAATTATTTAAATCTAGTATTATTAGCGGGGGATATTACATTTGCCATGTCAACTTTCTCCTTGGACTTGCTCTCCGAGTCTCATGTAGCATTCAAGGCTTTCTTTTTGTAAGGCTTCTTGAAGGTAGTAGGTTTGCCCTTGGTCCTGAGCATTCGGCAATGACATGACCTAATTTTTGGCAATTGTAGCAAACTATCTTCTTTTTCTCCTTCCCTTTGCCATTTTTTTCTATTTTCAAACTTAGCCTTGTTGTAAATCCTCCTTATATTCTTTACTAGGGAAAGATCATCTTCTTCTTCTTCTTCATCTTTTTTGAATATGGCAGAAGTAGATTCGAAAGCATAAGTTTTCTTCTTTTCGGGTGCCTTCTATTCTCTTTCCAATTCATGGGTCTTGAGGTTGCCAATATGACCTATGAACTTCATCTTTTCTTTGTCATTAAGCTCCTTTAATATTGTGAAATTGACTTCCTATGAAGGTGAAAGAGCCCAGATCACCTTCCTCACCTTTAGGTCATTGTCAATTTCATCACCTAAAGAAGAAAGACCATTTGTGATTTTAGTAAACTTAATAACCATTTCATCAATAGAATCATACTCATTCATAGAAAAATTCCCATATTAGAATGCAAGAGATCTATTTTAGCTCTCATAAGTAACAAATGTGAACAAATCTCATAAGAGGATTTGCAATGAATAACTCTAACAATATCATCATCATTCAATACTTGAAGTAAGGCATAGTGTACCTTAGCATTGGCATCGAACTCCTAAATGGCAATATCAGACCAAGCATCCTCATGACCCTCGGAGAAATGCATGGTTAGGTCACCACCTTTGCAACTCGACTTCATAGATATTGGAAAAATACAATCATCTTAACTTTCCATATGGAAAAGTTAAGGCCATCAAATTTGGGAGGGGACTTGATGCTATCGACCTTGGATATAAGTGTGTGAAACAATATATGATTAGCAAATGAGAATCTCTCTAAGTTGGTTAAACTAAAAACTACAGTTCAAGGCTCTGATACTAATTGAAAATCACCTAGATGGGGGTGAATAAGTGATGATGCTAATCAAATGTGGATTGCAACAATTTAAGCAAACAATAAAAATAGTTAACTCAAAATAAGAAGTGATGCCAGATTTCAAATTAAGTGCTCTAGAACTTCTCCTCTTAATTCCTTTTAAATAAGAGTTGAGGTGCACAATTGCTTTCTTACTTTTCTTGCTGAGATGAGAAAAAATCGATAATCCAACAAGCAATAGATATAGAGCAATATAGTAAAACAAACACAATATAATAGTGAGTATGTAAAGAATAAGTATGAGCACAAATAGAGCAATAGAAGTGAAGCAAGAGTGAGAGAAAAGACAATCACAAACACAAGGAGTTTGTTTTCAGATTTGAGCAACTTGCTCTACGTCCCCGCCTTCACCACGCGAAGAATTTCTACTATCCACCAAGCATTGTCCACAAAGGACCTAATACATGTCTACACAAGATCTAGAGCTACAACTTCAACCTTTAATCCTCTACACAAAAGATTTGCACAAAGTCAATGAAGTTTACAAGTTCTTGGTGACTACAAAAATCATAAACTCTCTTTTTACAACTTCTTAGATTTTTCGGTAGAGAAATGAAGCTCAAGAACTTTGTGTGAGAAAAAATTCAGTTGATAAGAATGAACTTGAGACCTTAAAACTTGAAGAAATTGATCTGAAATTGAAAGCTCTTGAAACTTGAAAACTTGAAAGTAAAAACTTGTTTTTACTCTTAAACTTATATCTCATCCTCTACAATGACCGATATATATAGGCAATAGGTAAATATTAATAGAGGTGAAATCTGGGCTTAATCTAAGTGATTAGACCCTAAAATGACAAATATATCCTTTGAAAAAGTCAAAAATCAAAATAGAATAAAAAACTAGCCATTAGTGTAGCAGAGATAAGTCAACTTTCGACCAACAGACAGTTCAAAACTAGCCATCACCTATTAGTGAAGCGAGCCACAAACAGAGCACTGACATTGAAAAGGTCAAGCGGTCGGTCAACCAAAGTGCCAAACAGAGAGCATTGACATTGAAGCGGTCGATCGAGCCAAGTGCACAAATATTCTTGTATCTGTGTGTTCGAAAGAGGAAATGTGATGAGCAAGAGTTTAGAGTAAACCGTGTGAGTCCTTGTGTCGATGTTCAAATTCTGGATATGTATATAAAATTACTTTGCTCCTTCGAACTACCGTTTGTAGCAACAGCTATAACGGGTCGTATCCGCAGGGAGGACTTGCGATGGAAGCTTTCACAGTTCTTTTTGTTCTAGTTTGTGGGAAGAAAATGAAGGTTCTTCTTTGTTAAAGAATTGGAAAAGAAAACAAAGTAAAAAGGAAATGATGAATCTTGTGGTGTTAAGAAAAGAAAAATGATAGCGAGTACAATAGGTTGCTTCATCAAGTCAATGAGTTGTCCCAATTTGTGGAGATGTTCTTATTGTAACTTGGTTAGGTGGCCTCTTTGGATCATAGGCTCCCAATAGGTTCACAGGAATGGAACTTAAGAATTTGAGATTCACAATTTAGATATGCATAACAAGAATGTTAGGTTCATTAAATCATCAAAGCCATGGTTGGCTAGCATGAAATAAGAAGCTAGTATAATAAGTGTTATCATACTAAGGTGAACGCATCATCATGTTCCATCAAGGCTCTTGGTAAAGAAATAAGGCTCTAAATGAGACACACATGAATCATATGGAGGGAGTAACAAAATCTTCACTAAGATTAAAAACAACACTCATCTTCATTGGAAATTAAAGAGACTTGTTAGGTACAAGACTAGAAATTGTAAACATCCAATGAGTTATATGAGTTAGCATCACCCAAGAGTTAGTAGTCAGTAGTGTTGGAGGTTAGTTAGTCATGTTAGCAGATTAGTTATCCATAAAAAAGTAAAGCATGGAAGAAGACATAGTAAAATAAAGTGTAAGGAAATAAAAAGCTTGAAAGTAAATGGTAAGAAATTAAAAGAGCAAGAAAATTAAAGGAAGGAGAACATGAGCTTTGTATTTGATTGTCACTCTTCAACTCTCACCCTCTCTCTTTTCTGGATCTAAAAAGAGAAATGGAAATTACAAGAGAAAACTAAAGAAAAACCTAAAGAAATCCTAAACTTTTCCTAAAATAATGGCTATCCTCCTCCCCTTTCTTCAGAGGCCCTGGGGATCTTTATATAGGCACCAGGAGCTAATCTCTATCAATCGCAGCCGTAGGATTAATCGCTGCATCAACGGCCATAGAATTACCGCGAAAATACGGCCCACACAGCGTTTCCGCAACAAAATCTAGGTCGTTGTGCCAGCAATTGCTCTGACATTCTGTTATTGCCCTGGTACACTGCTGGAGCTTCTAGAACCACGAGGATATTTTCTGATACATTGAAGATATGGGCTTCTTTGATTTGGGCATATTCTCTTTTAAATCTTTGAATAATCTTGGATTTGGGCATTCTTCTCCATTAAAGAGTGGGCCTAAAATTTAAGAGTAGTAGTCATTAAAAAGCTTATTTTTATTGATGAAATGCTTGAAAATGTGATGCAAAAGGATGTGAAATTGAACATTAATCATACCCCCATACCTAGCTTTTGCTCATTCTCGAGCAAAATAAGCAAAAGAAAGAAAAGAAAATTCTAACTATATTATTACACCACTTTCATATATGACACGATTGCACTGAGTATGTGCAACAGGCCATTAAACATCTAGTTTTCCCCTAGAGGAGGAGTATTGTCTCCTAAGGTTTTTCAGCGGATTGCACCCACAAAATCCAAAGAAAAAGAAACTTGTTAGTGATTTTTCAAAAAGAAAAGAAAGAAAGTTTATGATTCATTTTTACAAAAATTTACGTGATCTTTTGATTTTAGTTTACCCCAAACTTTTCCTTCTCATTATAAGTCTCCATTTGAAGTTTTGTCTTCAACTTAGGTTAAGTTTCAAAAATAGAGAGAGCACCAGATTTTGTATCAAGTTTAATATATATACATTTATATCTATGAGGAATAGTTCTTAGACTATGATACTTTTATTTATATTTTATTATTATTATTTTTATTTTTATATATTTTTTATGTATATATATATATATATATTTTACACTTATTTATTTCCCTTAGCTTTATTAGGCTTTCTAATTTACCCATGTAGCGAGCGTTTTACCGATGACTCTCAGATCAGATAGTCTTAGGGCACCAGATGAGGATATATCCCTAAGGTTCAAGCTCTCGAGTAAACTAGGCCACGAATACTAAATACTCGACCACCTTTAGGCGTGACTAGTCATGCTTCTTAAGGCACAACGAACTAGCTTAATTGGTGATCAAGTGTTTATTAATTTCTAATATATATTTTTTCTTCGTTTTTTCTTTTTTTATATATATAAATAAAGGTAAGTCCATGATTAATCCCTCAAATATAAATGTATATAATACTTATGAAAAATTTAAAATCTAATTATCTTTCTATTTTTTTCTTTCTTAACCTAAAGATCCAACAATTCTTCTTATTTTAACTTATATCAAGAAATCCTAGTTTAGAGCTTCCCTAATTCCTAAGATCAAGAAAATTCTTTTAAAATGGATCACAGAAATTTTTTTATTATTTTTTATATTTTTTATATAAGAAAATCAAAATCTAAGAAAAATCTTAAAAAGTATCAAAATCTAATTTAGTTCTTAAAAAAACTTAAAATCCTAAAAAAAAATCAAAAATTCTAAAAAATCAAAAATGCGAAAAAAATGAAAAATCTATGTTAGTATCCACCCCCATTCCTATTCCATGCATTGTCTCCAATGTATGCAAATAAAACATATGTATGAAAAAAGGTAATGAAAGGATATCACCCCCTCCTACGGCTCGGACCAGCTGTGGTGCTTGGACCGGTCGACTGAGATCTCCGTAAACCCTCCTCAACACAGTCCAGACGAGTGGTCTGCTCCTCTATCTGCTTCCGTAACCTAATTTGCCCCTTCAAAATTTTCTTCATGCTCTTCCATATGGAAGACATGAAGGCTCTAGAATCAGTGGGTGGGAGCTGCTGCCAAAAAGCAGGGTCATCATTGTCATCAAAGAGTTCCTCAGAAGAGGACTCTGCTCGGGCATCTTTAGGTTGGACACTACGGGTCCAAACGGCATGTAGACAACTATTATATGCACTTGTTGCCCTTTCTGGTGCAACAAATACTCTGTCATATGAAACAAAGACATTGTCTGGTAAAAAAAATCTTGCACAGATGAGTCACTATCGAATATTTGGCACCTCTTAATCGTGGGGAGTTGGTGATGTGATAGTTAAATATGATCGTGTTTATACAAACTCTGTACTGCCTAGTCATTAGATCATGGATAATCTACAGCACTGGCCTATTGAAAGAAGTGGTGTCGTCGAGGTCGAGGATATTGCATTGGATCCAGCGTACAACGCAATGTACGTTCCTGGAAGTGGTACTGGATTTGAGCCCACGGTCTTGTTCAGTTCAACGAGCACCCATAATGGTCATGTATTCAATCAAGGGAAGGGGCTCACTATGATGTGGGTTGCTGGGGACTTGCGTGTAGTCCTCTAACATATCAGTGGTGATAATGATGTCCCTAGTCTCCAGATGCACAGTAAATTGATGGGTCTTAAGATCAATTGTGGCTTGGTCAATACTAGAATAGAAAAGCTTAACAAGCTCAGGGCAATAATAAGCTTCATATTCAGAGTTATTATATACCAAAGTAAACCAATTCCACTCTCTAATCCTATCAAGAAATACATGTCCATATCCATTGACATCACTAAGGATCCTAGAAAAATCCTTTTCAACAAAAATAGTAGGCGTCATGAATTAAAATTCGGAGTAAAAGATAGGAACTCGCAAAACTCTCCCAAAATACGTGAGGGAAAATAAAGATTGAATTGCACAGAGCAATCCACACAGAGATATGCAGAGCTTGCTGTAGATCTGAGACTACAGGAGAAATCAACCACTAGAAAAATTTCGCGGCGCGCTAGAAACCTCAAGATGGCCGCAGATTTGTGGCCCTGGCAGAGAAAATGCGGCGGAATCAAGGAGGCAAAGGATGGAATTTTTTTGGTGGCAGCGCGTTCGTCTCCCCTCTTCAGATCTGTTTTCAGATTTACGCTATGGAAACAAGAATGGGGTTGGAGAGATTTTATAGAGGCCTAAGAAGTGTGTGTTCTCTTTTTTGTCCCTAGGTAAAAATATAAAGTAATTACCTAGGATTTATTTCTGAATTTTATTGGTTATAATGGGTATATATAAGAGAGAAAAGCTAGGTGCCATTTAGCACTGAAGTCTTTTTTTTTCCTTGATTTTCTCTCTTTTCTTTTTTTTACTTTTATTAAAATTTCTTTTCTTTTTTATTTTATTATTCATAAAGGTAAAGAAAAGGTACCAAAAGATTTACAATGAATACAAGGGAAATTTGAAGGAGAGCCTTGTCATGTGTAGACTTGGTCGCAAAGACCTAGTTCAAAAGTCTTGTGTGACTCTGGCTCACTGGTGTAGAATGGTTTCAGTCTTTGATCATTGACTTTAAAAATTCTACCATTCTTTGGATCAGAGATTTCAATAGCACCATGTGGAAAAACTGTGTGCACAAGGTAGGTCTTGACCATCAAGTCTTCAGTTTACCTGGAAAGAGGTGGAGCCTGAAATTGTATAACAGAACCTTTTGTCCAGGGACAAAGTTCTTTCGATTTATGAATCGATCATGGAAGAGTTTCGTTCTGTATTTAGAAATCCGAGCATTATCGTAAGCCTCATTTTGTATTTCTTCAAGTTCAAAATTTTGTAATTTTCTTAAGTCATCAGCTTTCTTTAAATCGAAATTCAGTTGTTTAATCGTCCATAAAGCACGGTGCTCAAGCTCCACGGGCAAATGGCATGGTTTTTCAAATATAACTCGATATGGAGACATTCCTAGGATAGTTTTGTAGGCGGTCCGATAAGCCCATAGAGCATCAACAAGTTTGATGGACCAGTCCATACAGTTCTGTCCCATGGTCATCTCCAATATGAGTTTAATTTTTCTATTTGTTACCTACACTGGTCCATTTGTCTGAGGATAGTAAACTGTGGATAATTTATGAGAAATGGAGTATTTCCGCAATAGAGCTTCAAAAGCCCAGTTGCAGAAATGACTCCCATTATTGCTTATTATCGCAGGGGGGCTTCGAAGCGTGAAATGATTTTTTTCTCTTAAAAATTTGATGACAACTTAGTTGTCATTCATCCTAGTTGGAACAGCTTTAGCCCACTTAGAAACATAATCTACGGCTACCAAAATGAATTGGTTACCGTAATACATTAGAAAGGGTCCCATGAAGTGAATGCCCCATAAGTCAAAATTTTCTACTTTCAGGATCGGTTAAGGGGAATCATGTCTTTACGTGTGACTCGACCCATCATTTGACATTTTGCACAGAGTTTGCAAAAAGTGTAAGCGTCCTTGAAGAGAGTAGGCCAGTAAAAATAACTCTGAATGACTTTCTCGGTAGTCTTTCGTGGATCAAGGTGTCCACCATAAGCCAACTCATGACAAAATGTCAAAACGTTTTGATGTTCATCCTCAGGAAGCTACCTTCTAATGATCTAGTCAGGAAAATATTTGAATAGATATGGTTCATCCCAAAAGAAGAACTGTATCTGTGTCAAAAAGCGATGCTTGTCCTATTTTGACCACATCGTTGGTGTTTGTCTGGTTGCAAGATAATTTGCAATGTCTGCATACTGGTGCTCATGACACATCACGAAGATGTGTCCATTAGAAAAATCATTGATGATTGGTATTATTTCTATAGGTGCATTTAGAATTCTTGAAAGGTGATCAACCACCACATTCTCTACATCCTTTTTATCCTTTATTTCTAGGTCAAATTCTTGCAAAAGAAGTATCCAATGAATAAGCCTAGCCTTTGCATCCTTCTTTTGCATCAAATACCTGAGGGCGAAGTGATCGGTGAAAATCGTTGTCTTAAACCCTAGTAGGTACTGGCGAAATTTTTTCAACACAAATACAACTACCAAAAATTCTTTTTCAATGGTTGTGTAGTTGAGTTGGACCTCGTTAAATGTCATACTAGCATAATAAATCACATGTTTCTTGTTATCAAATGCTATCCTAGAACATCACCTATGGCATAATCGGAGGCGTCACACATGATTTCGAAGGGTCTAGTCCAATCAGGTGATGATATTATTGGTGTTGGGACAAGTTTTTATTTTAGCTCCTACCAACCTTGTAGACATTCCTTATCAAAATGGAAAGGCACATCATTTCCTAAAAGATTAGTTAAAGGTTTAACAATTTTGCTAAACTCTTTAATAAACCTTCTGTAAAAGTCAGCGTGCCCTTGGAACAATCTGATGTCTTTTATGTTTTTAGGTTCAGGGAGTTTCGCTATCACCTCCACTATAGATTTGTCAACCTCAATCTCTCTACTTGAAATTTCGTACCCAAGGACAATTCCTTGTTTGACCATGAAATGAAACTTCTCCCAGTTAAATGTCAAATTCTTCGCCATGCATCTTTGTAAAAGAAACTTCAGATGATGTAGCTACTGGTCAAATGAATCACTGTATATTGAAAAATCATCCATAAAAATTTTCAGAAATTTTCTACCATGTCTGAAAAAAGACTAAGCATGCAACGTTGGAATGTTATAGGAGCGTTGCATAAACCAAAGGACATTCATCGGTATGCAAACATTCTAAATGGACAGGTGAAAGTTGTCTTTTCTCGGTCCTCGGGAGCAATTAGGTTTTGATTGTATCCTGAATATCCATCCAGGAAACAATAATATTCGTGTCATGCCAATCTCTTGAGCATCTGGTCTATGAAAGGAAGAGGGAAGTGGTTTTACAAACCTATTGGCTATCGGATATGGGATAAATGATCCCATTATCTAGCAACTTCACAATTTTAGTACAAATAGCCTCTTGTATAATTGGGTTCAATCGACACTGTTGATCACGTTTTGCTTTCGCCTCTTCTGTCACGTGAATCCTATGTTGTACGATGGATGGGCCAATCCACTTTATATCGGCCATGGTCAAACCAATGGCCCCTCTATTTTCCCTTAATACAGAAAGAAGATCCTCTTCTTGTTATTCCGTAAGATGAGAAGCTATGATCACAGGGAAAGCTTCCTTTTCACCCAAGTACTGATACTTGAGATGACTAGACATTTAAATCTTGTATGTGTAATTCTTCTTGAGCATCAATTCAACATTAAAAACTTACACATTCTAAGTTCTTTCATAGGGTTACTCTATCTTAAAGTCTTTATTAAAAGGGCTTTGTTCGTTCGGACAAAAGGAAAGTGTATAAAGTGTATTGGAATGATACAAGCACCAGAGTTAATTGTTTATTATTAATGCGAGTTATGTCCTTCAGTAGTTGTGCTTATGTCCTTCCGAACTATTCTCCTAGCCAAATGGTAAAATGAGTCGTATCCACAAGGAGGGGGAGCGATAGAAGCTTTGTCCGATTCTTACTTTGTTCTCTTCAAAATATGTCCTTCTTGTTTCAGTTAAAAACAAAATAAAGAAAGAAGAAAGAGTGTGAAATCGGTGATCTGATTTTGTTATGAGTAAGAACGTGAGTAAAAACAAAAGAAAAAAGAAATGCGAATTCGAGAAAGCGATGATTGAAAACCAAAGAAAAGAAAAGAGAAAGATTAAAGAAACTAAAACAAAGTTTTTAAAAGAAGTTTCAGAAGAATGCTTTGGGAAAAGAAGTGCAAAACGAGTTTGAAGAAATTTGAAGTGAAAGAAAAATTACTTGAAAAGTTTAAGTTGTAGAAAATAGGAAAGATTGCATGGCTAACATTCTACTAATAAACTCCACTAACCGTTAACTTTCTTGAAGATAGAGCCTCACAGTGGATCCTTGGCTTTCATGACTTGTGCATTAAGAACAAGTCATGTGGTGTTCTAATGAAAGTTCTTCATCCTCCACTTTGCGTTACATGGCAAAAACTTAAATATCACCCTATCAAGATCCATTTTAAGGCGAGATTAAGGTGAGAAACAAGTGCACTATTGGTATCAGCAAAGATGACTGCGCATTTTTCAAATCAAAACAAGCAAGTTAGGCAATCAATATATCAAGAACAAAAAAATTAGAGCATGAAATATGAGAGTTAGATTGCTTGTTAGAGAGTTAGAGTTAGAACCCTTCATCATAAGCCATCCATAGCTCTTGCTTGCACAAGGCTCATTGGCATGCTATAGATTCATGTGGGTTATCATTCAGGAAGCTAGGGTTAGTGGGTTTGTAGTTAGTTATCCATGCAAGGAGAAGATTAGCTAGACATGAATAAAAGTATGAAATGAAAAGCTTGTTAGAGATGTTAGCCGTTGTTAGAGACATGAATCAAAAAGCACAAAGTAGATGATGCAAGAAACAGCAATGAGGAAAGAAGTAATCCTTGTATTGATTTGTCACTGAATCAATTACAATAGCACTATCTCTTCCCTACTCAATTTCTAAAAATTAAAAATCTAGACTAAATTTGCAATGATGCAAGACAAGAACAACTAGAGTAGCACAAGCAATGAGAATACTCTGCTTTCTGTTTTCTGTCTAACTATCTCTCGGGTGAATTTACAGGGTATTTATAAGCTGCAGTGGCTTGGAAAGCAAGAAATGAGGGGACATGCGTCCTTGATCCGTGGCTCTATCCACAGAATTGCCGCAGAAACGCGGCTTCTGCGGCTTGATTAGGAGCGCATGCTCTGATCTAATTCCAGTTGTCTCTCTTCTAGAAGGAGAGCTCTGGGGAATATCCAATTCTTCACATACTTGGGCTAGCATTATCCAGGTTCATCCTCTTATTTTTAGGACTAATCTACCCCTATCTAAAAGGATCTCTCTTGCTCCTCAAGAAAACCCTTTAATAAACTGAAAAATAGCTGAAAAATCAGAATTATTTTACAATCTTGCCCTTGGCCTTTTAATTATCTGCAAAATACCCAGAAGATATTTATTAGTAACATAATTAACATAATTTGGTAGAAAATATGATGATAATGATGCAAAATTGACTACCAATCAGGCTTATTCAAAATTCACGCTTTGGTCGCCCGAGCTTGAATTCCATCCTTGAATCAACTTGATCACTTCAAAATCTTCCTTTTGAGGAAGAATGAAACATAATCCCATCTTTTGAACCATATAAGCTTATAAACACTTGAACTTGATTAGTAATTTATAACCATATGAGTTTTATAATCATCAAACAAGAAATCAGTGTGATTGTAACCTTGGGCCAACAAAAGACACTTCACAGTTCGAGAGACTCCCCAACAGAATGAGGTGGCAGAAAGATTCAACCGTACTTTGCTGGAGCAGACACAATACTAAAATATAATAGTGGGCTGAACAAGATATTTGGGAAGACGCAACAATGTATGCTAGCCATCTCATAAATAGGTTATCATCGTCTGCGATAGGAGGTAAGACTCTGATGGAGATATGGTTGATTATTCATCAAATGTGCATATTTTTAGTTATATTTTCATATTTACTTTTTATTAAACATTGGTATGTAATGGTATTTTTGTTTAAGTATTATACATTGAAAAGTCACCTAGAGGGGGGGGTGAATAGGTGACAATGCTAATCAAGGGGCAAATTAAAAATTAAAGCTACAACTATCACCAAGCAAGAGTCACAAGATGAATGCAAGCAAGTAAGTATGATGAGCAAGTAATAAGTGCAAGCAAAGTAGAGTAAGAATTGCAAGAATGTAAACCAATCGTAAACACAAGGATATGTTATCGAGGTTCGAGCACCCAGCTCTACTCCCCGCCTTCCCCAGAAGGATTCTAGCTACTTCCACTATCACAAAGATCTCAATTACAATGGAGTACCCAACTCCACAATCTCAGTACAAGTAATTTCCTTGGTAGTCAAAAGACCACAAACTCTCTCTTTCAAATATCTCTTCCCTTACAAAGGTCCTTAGAGAATATTGAGTAGGAATGAAGCTCTTTTGTGTGTAAGGAAAAGAAATTGAAATCAGAGAAAAACTTTTGAAAACCCTTCAGAAATTGAGAGAATTTAGCTCAAAAACCTAGAACTTTGAAAGCCTTAAACTTTTGAAATTTTTAGCAATAATAGTTGTTGTAACCAATCTCTCCGCAAACACTCCTATTTATAGGAGAGGGCTAGGGTTTAGGGATAAAACATATTTACTGATGTTTAGGAGGTAATTAGATCAATATATCCTTAAACGAATTTTTAAACACAAAAGACAAAATAAACAGCTCTTGAAAATCTGCCCGTTACTGTTCAAACGGTCGGATCGGTCGACCGGGCCGGTCGACCGGTAGTATAAAAATTTGACCGTTAAAGTCTAGCGGTCGACCGACCCAGTCGACCGATAAAACCTGTGAGCAAAAAATAATAGTCCGGTCGACCGCCCCGGTCGACCGACAGACGTGCACACGGATACGTGCATCTGCCAGGACTTCGGTCGACTGGTCCGGTCGACCGGACCAGACTGACACAGACTCGGTCGACCGCCCCGGTCGACCGGATCAGGTCAAAAAGTCAATTTTAAAAAGAAAACAAAGAGGATTTTGATTTTAACAAAAATACTTTTGAACAGGGATTAGTATAAAACACAAATATATATCTGTAGGCAAAATCTTGTATGCAAAATATTTTTGTATAATTTATAAGAAATTATTTTGGAATGAGCATGTGCGCAAAAACGTGTGTGATAGAGCTTCAAACCTATCCACTATTCTTTAACAAACTATAAACTAAAAAACAAATTACATGAAGACTTCTTGTGCTATCTTCAAGTCTTTGAGCCATCCAATGCCTTGCTAGTGCCTTCTCTTCTATGATCCTTCCTTGATGTGCAATTTGCCTTCCTTGCTTTGTGGAACTTAGAAGTTCTTGCAATAGCTAAGCGAATGGTTTCTAAACATGGTACAAACCTGAAACTTATCTTAACAAACTTGTTAGTACCAAATAGCTCATATTTGGTTTGTCATCATCAAAACACAAAACAATTGGAGAGTGTAACCTCTTGGGCCAACAATCTCCCCCTTTTTGATGATGACAAAACAAATAGGCTATTAACAAAAATATAGGGTAGGAGAAAACTCCCCCTCAAATTATGCTATACATAAAACACAAGAATATGCTCTAGAAACTAATAATTGAAATGATGCACCAATTATTTAAACCAATTAAAACAAATATATAAAACACAAAAATTGCTCTTGATACCAAAAATACCAAAAACAACTAAAACACAAAAATTCATAAAAACAAAACATATAAATTCATATGGAACCAAGACCAAATGAACTTATTTTTGTCCATGTAAACTTATTCTCCCCCTTTTTGTCATACATCAAAAAGGGTTATAAAAAACATGTTTATTCAATAATACAAACATTAAGTTCTCCACAAATAAACGAAAATCTAGCAAAATCAAGAGGTTTAGTGAAAATATCGGCTAGTTGTAAATCCGTGGAAACATAATCAATATCTATATCACCTTTCTCAAAATGATCTCTAAGAAAGTGATATCTAATCTCAAAGTGCTTGGTCTTACTATGTTGATTTGCATTTTTGGTCATGTGTATAGTACTAGTATTATCACAAAATATTTTTATATGATCAAAGTGCAAATCAAAATCAAGGAGAGTATGTTTCATCCAAAGGACTTGTGCACAACAAGCCCCCGCGGCAACATACTCCGCCTCGGCGGTTGAGAGAGCTACGGAATTTTGTTTCCTAGAGGACCATGAAACAAGACAATTACCAAGAAATTGACATGTCCCACTAGTACTCTTTCTATCTACTCTACAACCCGCATAGTCGGCATCCGAATAACTAGTCATTGAAAAATCTATAGTTTTCGGATACCAAAGACCCATTCCAATAGTGCCCTTAATATAACGAATAATACGTTTTACCGCAATAAGATGAGACTCTTTAGGACACGATTGAAATCTAGTACAAAGACACACACTAAACATGATATCCGGCCTACTTGCCGTCAAATATAAAAGACTTCCTATCATGCTTCTATATAATTTAATATCAACATTTTTACCTTGTTCGTCCTTATCAAGCTTGGTTGTAGTTGCCATTGGAGTGTTGCAAGCCTTTGATCCTTCAAGCCCAAACTTCTTTACTAGCTCCTTTGCGTACTTGGCTTGGTTAATGAAGGTTCCGTCTTTCAATTGCTTGATTTGGAGTCCAAGGAAGAAATTGAGCTCACCCATGGAAGACATTTCAAATTCTAGTTGCATTACCTTCTCAAAATCCTTGCATAAAAGCTCATTAGTAGATCCAAAGATTATATCATCAACATAAATTTGCACAATTAAAATATCATTATCAACATGCTTAGTAAAAAGAGTTGTCTACTTTGCCTTTAATAAAATCATTTGAAATGAGAAAACTAGAAAGCCTTTCATACCAAGCTCTTGGAGCTTGTTTCAATCCATACAAAGCTTTATCAAGTTTAAAAACAAAATCGGGATGAACATGATCAATAAAACCGGGAGGTTGAGAAACATAAACTTCTTCATTAATAAAACCATTTAAAAATGCACTTTTTACATCCATTTGAAAAAGTTTAAAATTTTTAAAACATGCAAAAGCTAGTGTCATCCGTATGGCTTCAAGCCGTGCTACGGGTGCAAAGGTCTCCTCAAAGTCAATTCCCTCAACTTGAGTGTAATCTTGGGCTACTAACCTAGCTTTATTCCTAATGACATTTCCGGACTCATCCAACTTATTCCTAAAGATCCACTTAGTACCAATTATTGGTCTATCGTGGGGCTTAGGAACAAGGTGCCAAACTTGGTTGCGCTCAAATTGATTGAGTTCCTCTTGCATGGCAAGCAACCAATATGGGTCCGTCTCGGCTTCGAGAATGCCTTTGGGTTCAAAATGAGAAATGAAAGCAAAGTTACCATATAGGTCATGGAGTTTGGAGCGCGTTGTGACTCCTTTAGATGCATCACCCAAGATGAGCTCCTTAGGATGATTTGTAGCGTATCTCCAAGCTTTAGGAAGCGGTTGAGTGCTTTCCTCCTTATCCTCTTGAACTTCACCAATAGGATCTAGCTTTTCTTCTTGAGCGGGTGAGTCCTTTAAGGATAGTCTCTCCATGTCTTCACCTAATGGTTCAAACTCTACAACATTCTCAACAAACACATTAGATTCTTCAAACTTAACATGCATGGATTCTTCAATGGTTTGAGAAGATCTAATGAAAACTCTATATGCTTTGCTAGTAGAGGAATATCCAACAAAGATAGCCTCATAAGCCTTAGCATCAAATTTACCCAAATTATCCTTAGTATTCAAAACAAAACACTTGCATCCAAAAACTTTAAAATATGCAACATTTGGTTTTCTAGAATGATACATTTCAAATGATGTTTTTGAAGAATTTTTGCACAAATAAATACGATTTGATATATAGCATGCGGTGTTTACGGCCTCGGCCCATAAATATTGAGGGAGGTCATATTCACTTATCATTGTCCTAGCCATCTCTTGAAGTGTTCTATTTTTCCTTTCTACAACTCCATTTTGTTGTGGAGTTCTAGGACAAGACGTTTCATGCTTAATTCCCTTTTCATCACAATAAGTCATGAAGAGTTGGTTAATAAACTCACCACCTCTATCACTCCTTATTCTCAAAATCGGAAAACCCTTTTCTTTTTCAACTCTTTTTCGAAAAATCTTAAAATGAGAAAAAGTTTGATCTTTATTTTGCAAAAAGAAAACCCAAGTAAAACGGGAGAAATCATCAACCAAAACAAATGCAAATCTACTTCCATTTAAACTCTTAGTTTTAGTTGGTCCAAAAAGATCCATATGAATTAATTCTAAAGGCCTAGTTGACATGATATCCTTGATTGGTTTAAAGGAAGACTTGGTTTGTTTCCCAAGTTGGCATGCACTACAAATGCGGTCTTTCTCAAAATCCAAGTAAGGTATACCCTTCACTAATTCCTTTGAATTAATCCTAGAAATATGGTCAAAAGATGCATGTCCTAATCTTCTATGCCAAACCCAAGAATTTTCATCAAAAGCATTTAAGCATTTAGTAGAACAATCTAAATTAAGCATGTCAATGATATAAACATTATTATCACGAAAACCGGTAAGAATACAATCATTAGATTTAACATCAAAAATCTTGCAAGAAGTATCATCAAAAACAACTTTAAGTCCACGGTCACAAAGTTGGCTAATGCTAAGCAAATTATGTTTCAAACCATCAACTAAAACAACATTCTCAATAATAGGAGATGCACCAATTTGAATGTTACCTATACCGATGATAGTTCCTTTGGAGTCATCCCCGAAGGTGACGGTGCCACCTTCCATGTACCTTGATAGGGTTGTGAAGTTGTTGATATCCCACGTCATGTGTCTCGAACAACCACTATCAAGGTACCACCGCTCCCTACGTCTTGGAGCCTTGGTGTGTACCTACATCAAACATTTTAGGACTTGATTTTGGTACCCACATTTTCTTGGGTCCATGAGGGTTAGAGCCATTAACCCAAACAAGATTATTTGAACTATGCAATTTATCATAACAAAATTTAGCTAAATGTCCATTTTTGCCACAATAAGTACATCTATACACTCTACCATATCTAAAAGCTTAGTGAGTGTGTGATTTGTGAGCATGGGCATTGTGAGCATGAAAAGATTTAGCATGAGAAGTATTATTTGAAGTGTGAGCATGTGGAATTTTAGCATGAGAATCTTTAACAAGAGAAGTGTGCTTTTTGGAAAACTTTTCTTCAAGCTTCTTGGTGTTAAAAGCACAATCTTTCAAAATCTTTTCAAAATCAACCATTTTGGTTTTTAAGGAAGAAATTTCTTTATTATCAACAATAGGGGTTTTACCCTTACAAGAAATCTTATAAGCGTCAAATTCATTTTGAATAGAAACAAGATTGGAAGAAAGATCATCTTTTTCTTTTGAAACCAAAGCAAGTTGATTTTAAGAAAAGCAACTTCTTTTTGTAATTTAAAGCATTCCATTTTCTTGTTATCATAAGTTTCGGAAAGTTCTACAAATGCATGTACAAGAACTTCCTTACTTACATCATCATCTTCATCATCAAGGGATTGAGAGGTTACCTTGGGTGTGTTTGCCATGAAACACATGTTAGCTTGATCCACCTCCTCTTCGGACTCGCTTTCCGAATCCCATGTAGCTTTGTAGGCTTTCTTTTCCTCTGGCTTCTTTGGCTTAAAGGAGGAAGTCATTTTCTTCTTGAACTCCGGACAATCCGCCATAATATGTCCGGGTTTGCGGCAATTGTAGCATATGATCTTCCGCTCCTCTTTGCCTTCGAATTTTCTCCAGAAGTTGAACTTGTTCTTTCGGTACAACCTCTTGACATTCCGCACAAGTAGAGTTAGCTCCTCATCTTCTTCTTCGTCATCTTCATCGTCATCATTGGTGGATGAAGTCTTGAAGGCTATGGATTTCTTCTTTGAAGTAGTGGCCTCTTCTCTCGCCTTCTTCTCCATCTCATGGGTCTTTAGGTTCCCAATGAGACTAATGAGATCCATCTCGTCCTTGTCGTTCAACTCCTTCAAGGTGGTGGCCTTGATCTCCCATGATGAAGGAAGAGCCCGAATTACTTTCCGCACCTTTTGATCGTTGGAGATGTCATCACCTAATGAAGAAAGACCATTAGTGATTTTAGTAAACCTTGTAGCCATACTATCAATAGACTCATCATCAAGCATTTTAAATGACTCATATTGGGACCTCAAGAGATCTATCTTAGCTCTCTTGACTTGTGAAGTCCCCTCGTGTGTGACCAATAAGTGTTGCCAAATCTCATAGGCGGATTGGCAATGAATTACCCGTGTAAGGTCATCCTCATTCAAGGCGGTTAATAGGGAATTTTGGGCTTTGGAGTTAGCCTCATATAGTTTAAAGTCAAGGTCGGTCCAAGTGCTCTCATCACCATCGGGTGCTACAAAGGGTTTAGTCAAGGACTTGGCCACTAAGCTACCCAACGATTGCAAAAATATAGTCATCCTAACCTTCCAAATTGGGAAATTTAGGCCATCAAATTTAGGTGGGGATTTAATGTTGTCGGCCATGTTTACTAGTGAAGAATGAATGAAATGAAAATGTTGATTAGCAATATTTTAAGGATCTCTCTATGGATGTTAAGCCAAACCTAGAGTCCAAGCTCTGATACCAATTGAAAAGTCACCTAGAGGGGGGGTGAATAGGTGACAATGCTAATCAAGGGCAAATTAAAAATTAAAGCTACAACTATCACCAAGCAAGAGTCACAAGATGAATGCAAGCAAGTAAGTATGATGAGCAAGTAATAAGTGCAAGCAAAGTAGAGTAAGAATTGCAAGAATGTAAACCAATCGCAAACACAAGGATATGTTATCGAGGTTCGAGCACCCAGCTCTACTCCCCGCCTTCCCCAGAAGGATTCTAGCTACTTCCACTATCACAAAGATCTCAATTACAATGGAGTACCCAACTCCACAATCTCAGTACAAGTAATTTCCTTGGTAGTCAAAAGACCACAAACTCTCTCTTTCAAATATCTCTTCCCTTACAAAGGTCCTTAGAGAATATTGAGTAGGAATGAAGCTCTTTTGTGTGTAAGGAAAAGAAATTGAAATCAGAGAAAAACTTTTGAAAACCCTTCAGAAATTGAGAGAATTTAGCTCAAAAACCAAGAACTTTGAAAGCCTTAAACTTTTGAAATTTTTAGCAATAATAGTTGTTGTAACCAATCTCTCCCCAAACACTCCTATTTATAGGAGAGGGCTAGGGTTTAGGGATAAAACATATTTACTGATGTTTAGGAGGTAATTAGATCAAAATATATCCTTAAACGAATTTTTAAACACAAAAGACAAAAATAAACAGCTCTTGAAAATCTGCCCGTTACTGTTCAAACGGTCGGATCGGTCGACCGGGCCGGTCGACCGGTAGTATAAAAATTTGACCGTTAAAGTCTAGCGGTCGACCGACCCGGTCGACCGATAAAACCTGTGAGCAAAAAATAATAGTCCGGTCGACCGCCCCGGTCGACCGACAGACGTGCACACGGATACGTGCATCTGCCAGGACTTCGGTCGACTGGTCCGGTCGACCGGACCAGACTGACACAGACTCGGTCGACCGCCCCGGTCGACCGGATCAGCTCAAAAAGTCAATTTTAAAAAGAAAAAAAAGAGGATTTTGATTTTAACAAAAATACTTTTGAACAGGGATTAGTATAAAACACAAATATATATCTGTAGGCAAAATCTTGTATGCAAAATATTTTTGTATAATTTATAAGAAATTATTTTGGAATGAGCATGTGCGCAAAAACGTGTGTGATAGAGCTTCAAACCTATCCACTATTCTTTAACAAGCTATAAACTGAAAAACAAATTACATGAAGACTTCTTGTGCTATCTTCAAGTCTTTGAGCAATCCAATGCCTTGCTAGTACCTTCTCTTCTATGATCCTTCCTTGATGTGCAATTTGCCTTCCTTACTTTGTGGAACTTAGAAGTTCTTGCAATAGCTAAGCGAATGGTTTCTAAACATGGTACAAACCTGAAACTTATCTTAACAAACTTGTTAGTACCAAATAGCTCATATTTGGTTTGTCATCATCAAAACACAAAACAATTGGAGAGTGTAACCTCTTAGGCCAACATACATACCTCCATAAATTCAAAGAAGAAAAGAAAAGGTGATTAAAAAAGCCCAAAAGTTTAAGAGAAACCGAAGAGCCCATCATACCCAAGTAAATTAAAAGATAATCCTATCCTAATTCAGAGATAAAAGGGACAATCAATTTAAATCAAGTTGCTTGAGCTCCAAGTCAAAGATAAAGGAGAAGAATTCAACTTTAAATTCAGATTTATAGATAACTTGTTTCTTATGTTTTCTAGGAAACAAGATTATTTTAAATTTCAGAGTTCAAACAAAAATTTTGAGGATATATCTCCAAATGGACGGACGAGATGAAGCTAGAGTAATCGGTTACATAAATTGCATATTTATTGTCACATTACCATGTTTATTATCTAAATAAATTATATTAATAAGTCCTCTTTTTCTTTATAAAATGCCGACCAATTGCTAAAGGATAGGAAAGAGCAACGAGCCAAAAAGCCCATCAAATTCTTATTTAGTTCAGAATTAATTCAAAATCAGGAAATCAGGCAGGTCATGGCAAATCAAAGAGGTTAAAAACCGGTTAAAATGAATCTTCCCAAATCAAGTGGTTGAAGCCAAAGATCAAAGGCTTGTCCTAGAGTCGAAACGGGAAAACCAGCAGGAGATAAAGCCAGACAAACTAAACAAAGAGGTGTACCCCCCGGGTGTGGCCACCTGGCCACACCCAGGCCGCGGAATCCAAGTTTTCGTAGCTTGTTAGGTTTTGTTAGGGGAGCGTTTGCTCCCCCATCTTTGTACGACCTCCCCCGTTTGGTTTTTGCCTAAAAATACTGTATTTTTCAGAGAAAAAGGGACCAAAAATTAGTTTAAGTTTTTCTCTTTGTTTTTAAGGTTTAGGCCCTTTGTTAGATAGTATAGAAGTTGTATCTCTATTTTATAATTTGTAGTTCAGTTCAAATACCAGTGAGAGAGAGGAATAGAGTGATTGTAATCTGAAGATTGAAGTGACATCAATAAAAGGATCAAGCTTTCTCTTCTTCCACTCCAATTTACAGGTATATCTTGCTTTATTTACATGTATTATTTTTCATCTTTCATGAGTAGCTAAATTCATTTTCTGTGCTCACTATTGTTCCTCTCTTCGATCCTTCTTCTTTTTGAATGATTTTTATGTAAAGACCCAATGGAATCATATGCATGCCTAAACTAAGCCTTTCTTCTTTGAAAGTATTCTTGAAGGCACATGAGGATAGGTTTGGATTTATAAATTTCTACTTCTTTTAAAAACATCTCTTGAACTTGTTTTTATTTCATACTTGAAATATTTGATGATTTAACATTCAATTCAAGATGGTTTCTTAAAGAAAAGAGTTAACTTTTTTAAACTATCTTATTTGCTTTGCTTAAAACTTTCTAAACTCATGCTTAAGTTTTTGCCTATGATCAAGTTGAGGCACTAAGAATTTTAAGAGAAGAACACATCGTTGAGTAGTGAGATAGTGAGCCCAGATCTTCTTCTTATATTAAAAACAACAAATCACTCTTCAAGCTTTTCAAAAAAATATCCTTTTCCAAAGCCTTCTCTAAGTTTGAAATTTTTCTTTTAATCATTTCCCTTCTCTCCATTCTCCTTTTCAATTTATAAAAAAAAAAGGAAGACACCAGCTTCATTCTTTGTTACTAAACAAAAACACCGAAAAGCTTCTATCGCATTTCTCCTCGTGGACACGACCCGTTAGCCAAAAGCTACACGGTAATTCTTATCACTTTCAATTCATAATCATAGAGCCCAAAATGTGTGCCCTTACTTCCTTTTCTTACTGTAAAAATGCTGTAAAAGCCACGTTTTCATAGCCTTCTAGTTGCAGTTGTATGGCGGTTTGGTGTGTGTTCGACTGGGACTCTACTCTCTATTTCCCTCATAAATAGAGAGGTAGCGCCATAGAGAGGAGAGAGCTCAGAAGATCAATGTTTAAGTTTTTTTTAGTTCCCTATTTTTTTCGCAATTTAGTTTGCATTTTTTTGTTTTAGAAGCAAGAGAAAATTTTGTAAGAAGAAGAAGCCATTGTAATTCAAGGTGATAGATCAATACAAAGTGTTTTTATTCTTTTCATATCCCACTTATTATTTATTTGCTTTGTTTTGTATTTTCTTCTTTATTCTCATATAATATTCTTCATATAATATGCTTAGTTTTGGTTTACACCATGAGCAACTAAATCTCTTTTCATTACTTGCTAATATCACCACCATGAACCTATAATATTAAATAGATAACCCACTTAAATTCTATGCATGCTAAACCCTAGATTTATCTTGAAGGCATATGATGATAATAATTAGGTAAACTATTTACTAGTACTCTTTATCTATTTTTCTTAATCTATACTTGACTATTGTCTTGATATTTTAATGTTAAATTTTAATTAATGCTATTTCAATTAGAATCTTATTATTTGTCTTAGTATTTTACTTAAATCCTATGGTAGATTATCATGTTTATGGTTTATCATGAAGGTAATCTCTAGTTGATATTATTTGTTTATGGTGGTAGATTATTAGTAGATTGTGATCCTTCTCTACATTGATATCAAAATCAAACTTTCTCAACCTCATCTCTTTCTTTAATTCATCAAACATAAGAAGAAAGTGTAAGAAGACAAAAATACCGAAAAGCTTCTATCGCATTTCTCCCTGAGGTTCGATCCATATAGTCCTAGCTACATGGTTAAATTGCAAAGAGTTCAGAGCCACCTTACGTCAAATGATACTTTCCATATTCTTTGTATTTTTTTTTTGTCAATCAAATTTTGACGCTGTTGCCGAGGAAAAAAATGGTATTTATTTTATTTACTAATTATTTAATTTTTATTTTCTGTATTTGTATGCTGGTGAAGTTTATAGGAACTTAGCAACTGCATTACAGAATTTGCATCTCTGGAACTCTGCCCAAAAAGGCAAAGCACCAGATTGCCGCGTTTATGCAGTTATACAGTGGAGTCAGTCACCCTGCTTCTATGCAAGGTAATTTAATTGCAATTTCATAGTTTCTTATTTTTTTTATTTTTCTTGTTAGCCTGTTTTCACACTAATTCTAGTTCAACAATAACTCGTGTATGTAATTGTTTAAAACCGGTTAGACATTGCATCCTAGGGCACTCATTTAATTCATTTCATTAAATTACTATTGAAGAGTACTGGAGATAAGGTACGCCTGTATCGCATCTAGATTAGGAAATACTTTTGGGTGATTTATAGTTACTTTGAGTGATTACATTATTATATACTTGCACATGTCGCACGAAAATGAAGCAATGGTAAATCCCATAAGCAAGATAAAATGAGAAGTCATTACCCTCTCTTAGCCCACGAACTATCTCCTCACGTACTAACCCAATCCTAATTAAAATCTGAGTGTAGACGTTGGCCTTAGGGACATCTCGGACTCACTAGAAAATTAACCTGAAGAGAAAGTTGTTGGAATTTAACTCTTACCAAATCGGTGACTAGACAGGAGATTGAGAGGCGAAACCTCGAAAAACAGTGGTTTAGTATAATTAGGCATGTCGCTCTTGCGCGGATACCTCCCACTGATCTTGCCACCTATCTGGCCAATAAACTTATTAGATTATGTAATACAACTCCCGTGGACATTCTAACCAGTTAGGAGTCATCTAGGTCTAAGGTCTACCTAACTTAGGCTAAATTGTTTTCTCTTTTATATGTTTGTTTGTTTTGATACTTCTTAAGTATTATGGATTTTAACCACAAATTTTCTAACTTTAATAATGATCCGTATTTTGCTCCTATTTTTTTCAACTCGGATTACACCAACCCAGCATGGCATAACTTTAACCAATAACATTTTAACTAACTGAGTATGCCAGGTTGGTCTTATCCAAATCACTTTATGTCCCAATCTCAATCTTATGAACAAAATTGAAATAATCGTCTCTACTCCACTAAGTCAATGGAGACACAACACCCCTAAGTTATATAGTCAATCTTCTTACCAACATTTAGCTTTATATCCTCATGATCAAGATAGCTCTTTAGAAGAAAAATCTGAACCAGATTAATGGTAATCCATATTACATCCCATTGACTCGATTAATTCCAACCAGATTTTTACAATATGAACCAATGAAATACACCGGGTTGGACTTATTCGAATCAATATAACCCATACCCCCAATCTTATGACCATAATTTTCAAAATGATTCCAACTTTTTACAGAGTCAATGGGGATCCACCTCCCTCGAATCTAATTTTCAAGCAACTTGTCCTCCTTATCCACCTTGTCTACAATTTTCACAATATTCATTCCCCAATTTTGCTTCCTATATTCTTTTTCTAGACCAACCCATTGAAGAAAAATCCGAGCTAGAAAAGAGTATAGAAACCATGCGGAGGCCGAACGAAAATTTCAGGCCTCCCCAATTTCACAATATTTCCAAGATTCATACTCAGTTCCACCAGTTCAAAATAGAAAACCATCAATCTTGAAAATGAGTATGCGTGAGTCCGAGCAACAATCACTAAATTTGATGGACTCGCGATTTCACCACAAATTCCAACAACACTTCATCTTTTCAAGTCCAATCGCAACAAAATGATGGACCAATCGACTATAAAAAGCTGCTTGAAGCCATGACTAAGGCTCAAATCACTCATAATCATGACATAAATATAATGGTCAAAACTCTCCATTCTCACCCTTTGACCATTCCTGATGTCGCTAACCATTCTGTTAGAACCACAGAATTATGTTATTTTGGAAAATAAGATTCCATTTTAGCACACCCGTTTAAACTTGCCCAACTCTAAATTTTGAAAACCATATTGACATTTTGGCAAGTTATCCCTTTCCTGAAATTGAACTTGAGAATGAATATGATCCTGAACCTCAACTTGGTAATTCAATTCTACTTCCTGATTCAATAATGACTCTTGTGTCTTCACCTGATTTCAATCTTTCTTCAGAGTCCACATTGGATCCTGTGCCTGTCCATCAGAAAATTAAATCACCAATCTTTTATGATCATCATATTGAACTTGACCAATTTCATACATTTGAAAGTTCTATTGATAAATTGATAAGTTCTCATTTTTACGAAATTGAACTCAATGAGGAATGTGACCTTGAGTCTCAAATTTGTGATCCAGTTCAAATTTCTGAATCAATATTGACTCCTGTTTTGCTCCTGATTTGAGCAATATTTTAGAGTCAGTTTTGATTCCCATACCTGTCATTCTTGAACTTGAATCAATAATCTTAGAAGTCACATTCCATTATGGAGAAATGAATATGAACTTGTGTTTCAACTTCTTGATTTGAACCCACTTTCTGAATAAATTTTGACTTCTGAACTTTTACTTGATTCAATCATTTTCCTGAGTCGATTATAGTTCATGCCCTTCCTGATTTCAGATCAATCATTCCATCTTTTCATACTCTATTTTAGGAGAGAGGTGTTGATAATAATGACTCTGAAATTAGTTTGAAAATTTAAAATTTGATGGAATAAAATTCTTAATAAAAATCAATCATATATATATTATTTTAGTGGGTTATATTAGAGAGCTTTCTAGTGGGTTCCTCTGAACTCCACGCAAATAGATTGGGCCGCATTTCGCAGACTAATCAAACCACCACCGGAATCACCACCTTAAGATAACATTTTCCTTCCCTTTCTGCTTTTTCATGCATCTATATATTAATTCATACATTAAGGACAATGCATGAGATAGGTGTGGGGGAGGGTTCTAACAGACGTAAGTTTTCATTTTATTTTTTAAAAAAATTATTAACATTTTCTTTATTTTTAAAGAAACTTTTTGAAAATAAAAACAATATTTAGACATATTTTTTGTAAGAAATTAAGTCAATTTTAAGGATTAGGAGAACCATAATTAGGATTTCTTATACTTAGTCAACATAAGATTATTTGTTTGATTTCTAAGGTTAGGAAGATAATTTGAAAAAGTAATTTAGTCTTGATTTTTACCTTGACGATATGCATACTTTATACACTTACACACTTAGGGTTCAATGATTGCACACATTTATTGCATTATTCTTTATTACATTTTCACATTTATTATATAATAAATCTGTTAAATTCCATGTCTTAAATGTCTATTTTGCAGAAGATAATCATGGGAAGAAAGAGAATAAAATCAAATAAATATCAATAAAATTCTTAACTAGATCTATTTGGTTAGAGGAGGATGATCTCAAATATAATTGGTTAAATTCAGTTTTTGGTGAATCAAGTGGTTAAATTTAAAGATCAACCAAGGATAACATTAAATACAGAGTCGAAATCTAAAGAGATAAATGGATAGAGAGAAGATCAACGGATGAAATGAAGCAAATTTGACTCAAATTCTGACTGGTTATATTTTAGTATTTGAATCGTAACTTTGCTATTGAAATTAAAATCTAATGATTCAAGATGATCAAGAAAGAAAATGTAAAGGGCTACAACTCTTAAGTTGATCACTATTTCGAATTTGGTCATTTGATAAGTTATATTCAGTAATTAACACGCCAACAAGCTAAAGATCAGAACTGAATATCCACATCAAATCAAGCTTGAAGTAAGGGGAGGATTCAAATTCAGAAATATCCAGCTTCCCCTATCTTCATACTCCTCTAACCTCTGCATTTCTCCTATAAATACCGGCAATCTCAAAGGTAAAAGGGAACGACGATGCAGAGATAGACTTTAGGCCAGTTTTTTCTTCTTTTAGTGTAGGTTTTTATTTTTCTTTTTATGTAACTTTTAGTTTTATTTATGTAATTCAGAGGAGATTAGAGTTTCATAGGAGAACGAAGTGAAGCTTGGACTAAAAGTGACACAGGTGTAAGTTGTTCTTCTTTTCTCTTATTGTTACAAGATTGAATCTATAGTTGCATTTGTAAGTTCTTCTTTGTTTTTTGTGTTCTTCTTCTTCCATTCTACTTTTCTTCTTTTGGTACTAATTGTTATCCAAGTGAGTCTTATAGCATCGAAAGAGCCTTGCCTTTGCGAGTGCCACTGATAGCTTATGACAATGGATTTTTAGTCTCATGTTGTATCATCGTCTTGATGATATAATGTGAAAGAGACGAGAATCAACTCTTATGGACTATGCGCTTATTGCCTCACTTCAAGGTAACATCATTGCCACAGATTCAAGGTAAGTGTTTGGCCAAAGGAAGTAAGTAATTTTTAGTTTCTTTTCTTTTAATTCTTTAGTTTAGCACACCACAATCTACCACTTCTTTTATCATTCTTTTTCAATTTCTTTGTACATATTCATTTTTATTTTCTCCACCTTCTCAATCTATCACCTTCTTCCTAACTTGATTGTATTTTATTTTTCTTTTCTTTTTAAGAACTAAAAGAAGATCTTTAACCATTCTTTGTAACCTAAAAGAGAACTTATTAAAAAGCTTACATCGCTAGTTTCTCCTTGTGGATCACGACCCGCATAGCGACTTGCTATAGCGGTAGTATTGAGAACTTGCACATCTCTATTCTAAAGTTCTGAAATTCTGTATCCTTGTGTGTGGGTAAAACCTCAATCATTCAAAAACAATGATTATTATGCCTTATTAAAAAAGAAAAAATATAAATAAAAATCCTCTGATTAAGTTGGTTATTTGTGACTCATAAAGCATAAGTATTCACGCCTGAAGGCGGTTCATATAATAAAATCCTTAGTTTTGTGGCCTTATTTGCTTAAGACTTTAAGTCCTTGGGGTGTCTTCTGCCCTAAGACAGTTTGGTTTGGGAGTCACCGATTAAAGGCTCATTACATGGGCAGATTAGAAAGCCTAATAGAAGTAAGGAATAATATCACTAAAAATAAAATAATAAATAAATAAATAAGGTATAAGAGTTAGAGTTAAAGAACTCTTAGTCAAAATTTTACGGTCACAAAGGTGCATATGACTTAGGGTAAAATAATAGATTAGATGAGAAATACAATTTAACTCCTTATTTTGATTGATGACAAATTTTTGAATAGAGACTAAGTTTAAGAATGAAAAATTCGATTTTCCTATAACTTATAGATTGCTTAATTGTTACAATAATATTTCAAATATTTTTCTCTTTCAAAATATGTTTTCAAAATACTAACCATTTTCTCTTTCTTTATAGATTTTGTGGGTGCAATCTACTAAAAACTCTCATGAGACAAAACTCGTCCTCTAGGGGGAACCTAGAAGTTTAACGGTTTTTGCACATGCTTAGTGCAATCGAGTCTGCAAAAGTGGTCTAATAATTGATTAGGATTAGTTTTGATTTTTTGCTCGAGGATGATCAAAAATAAGTGTGGGGATGTGATCGGTCACTTATATTGCATATATATTATCACATTACAATGTTTATTATCTAATAAATCCTATTAATATTTCTTATTTTTATTTAATAACATGCAGGCCTATTGCTAAAGAAGAGGAGAGAAACAAGCCCAAAAGCCCATCAAAATTCTGATTTAATTCAGAATTAATTCAAAATCAGAAAATCAGGGCAGATCAAGACAAATTAGAGAAGATAAAATCAGTTAAAAATTGGTTAAGATAAATCTTCACAAATCAATCGGTTAAAGCCAAAGATCAAAGGCAGTTTCGTCAAAATCCCAGACCTAAACTTAAAATCTAGCTAAAGATAAACAAAAATCGAGGAAGCAGAGACGTGTGCCCCCAGGTGTGGCCACCTGGCCACACTCGGGCCGCAAAAATGCTGCCAAAGCCGTGTTTTCGCAGTTTTGTTAGAGGAGTTGGGGGAGCGTTTGCTCCCCTATCTTTGTACGGTCCTCCCAGTTGGGTTTTGCTTATAAATACTGGGTTTTTCAGAGCGTACAGGGAGCGACCATGCATAGATAGATTTTAGGCTAGTTTTTCATTCTTTTTAGCGTAGGTTTTTATTTTCATTTTATGTAATTTTTTTATTTCTTTGTAAGCATAGGTTAGACTGAGATTCACGTAAGAAAGAGAGAGAGACTTATGTTGAGAGTGACACCGATGTAACCTCCTCCTTTCTTTCATCATTTCTATAAGTAATTAAAGGTAACATCTTCATTCTTTTCTTGTTTATATGTTCTTCTTCTATTTCTATTTTCCCTCTTTTGGTTTTGATGAATGTGTTGGCCCAAAGGCCTTCCACCCTAGTTTTGATGATGATTAACTCATGTAGTTACGTTTACTAATATTCTTGTGTTTTTAGTCTCAGATCTTATAACAAGATGTTAGTTTGGTGATAGCTTCAACAAGAGGTGTTTGGAAACTTCACAAGTGATTCCAGGGCTCAAGCTTCAAGGTCACACATTGCCTAGCCCATGGATAGAGTTTTGCTTGAAGATAGAGATCGTCAAGAAGACTTAAGTATCCATAGTTTAGATAGTGTGTTTAGATCCATTTGTAAAGCTTAGTATAGTTGATATGCTCAAGTGCACAAACATACACGTTTTATGTTTGGTTTTCAGTTTTCATGAATAGTTGATCAAAACAAGTTTAATTGATATATGTATAGTTGTTTCATTCTATACATGCATGCTTAACTTTTAAACAAACTTATTTTGACTTTCCTATTCATGTATTGAAAAATCCAAGTTTGATAAAAATACATTTTTTGGTTTTTGGTAAAAATGATAAGACACAAAAATAGTTCAAATTGCTTGATAATTGAGTTGAAATTTTTATCGCATGTTTATATATCAATGCAAAATGATAAAACTATTTTTGGGTATTTTTACAAGACTTAAAAGAATTTTTAGAAATATTTTAACATGTGTTTTCTGTCCCAGAACAGTGGCTGACAGGCCAGGTCGGCCGACCGCACGGGTCGACCGCACCAAAGACCGGTCGACCATTGCGGTCGACCGACGTGCACAAGCTTGTGCACGTTTGGCAGACATAGGGACGGTCGGCCGGGCGGCCGACCGGACCAGAGAGCTCTGCTCTCTGTTTCTGGCGGTCGGCCGGGCGGTCGACCGAGATGGCCCAACGGTCATATTTATGACCGTTGGCGGTCGACCGGGCGATCGACCGCAAGTCTGTCAGGCTGACAGATCAGCCTAACGGCTAGTTTTCTGATAGGGCTATAAATACCCCATCTCTTGGGCTGTTTTGACAAGACTTTTAAAAAGAAAAATACCAGAGTTTGTTTTGTGTTTAAACAAGTTTTTAAAAGAGTTTAAGTACCAAAAAGATTTCATCTTTATTGTTTTTCAAGGGTTTTGGAAAATCAAAGAAAATAGGAATTTGGGATATTTGTATTGGTTTTCATTCTCTATCTTTTACAAGAGTTTTCCCAAGTATTTTCTTTGTTACTTGATTTTCAAAAACACCTTGATATCCACTTGAGCTATATCTTCTATCCTATTCTATTAGGATCTTTGTTTCCGGTGGAAAAGAGAGTTTGTGGTCTTTGGAACCACTTGTTGTAAAAACCCTCATTTGTTGGTTGCTCCCTCTTTGGTAGAGGTTGAGGTTGTTATATTGGGTTGGTGTGTGCTCCCTCTTTGGTAGAGGTTGAGGCTTGTGGTTTGCTCCCTCTAGTGAGAGGTGGAGTTTGGTTTGTAACCCTCTTCGGTAGAGGTGTTTGTGGTTGTTGTATTGGCTACGGGCCTACCCCTCGGTTGTGAGGCGGTGTTTGAGAGAGGAGTACGGTACTCCTAGTGTTGTAACAAATCTTCCTCGGTGGAGGTTCCCTCGGTGGGAGATAGTGGATTGGAAATCCTTCACGGTGGTGAAGGCGGGGATGTAGAGCTAGGTGCTCGAACCTCGAAACATATCTTTGCCTTTGCGTTTAATCCATTGTCTCTCAACTCTCTCTCTCTCTCTCATTTATTTGTGCAAAGCATCATTCATTATTCATATCATACATTACTTGCATTGTACCTTGCATATTTCATATTGTTATATCTTGTGTATGCTTGGTTGTTTGTGTGTACCTCACTTATACTTAACAACAAGAGCTTCACATAGCACCTCAACCCATTCAAGAGAAATCAAGAGGAGTTAGTCCAGAGCCCTTCACGGGAAATTCGGCTACACTTGTGTGTTGTATTAAGTGTGTTGCAAAATTTGCATTAGCTTCCGCATTTAGAGCATTTAGTTTCTGGATTAGCACTTTCACCTATTCACCCCCCTCTAGGTGTGCTTTCAATTGGTATCAGAGCCTACGCTCCTGATACTTAGGCTTAACATCCTAGGAGTGAGATCCAATTGTTTGCTAATCTCTTGTTTGCATTTGCTTGTTTGCACACATATAGTTTACCATGGACTTCATGACCCCACCTATGTATGATGCTTCCAACATTCTTGTTTGGAAGACTAGGATGTCCATATACCTCCAAACCCTAGGATTACATGTTTTCCTTGCGGCCACCAAGAAATGCTATCTTGGTAATCGCAATCATATAGGGGCCAATGCACAAGCCCTTGAGGCCATTAGAAGCACATTATCTAAAGATCATCTTATACGTGTTTCTAACATTGATTCCGCCTTTGCAGTGTGGAATTTGTTGACAACCACAACCACCTTCGAGCTTCAATTGCAAATCCAACCGGAGGAGTCTAGTGGAGAATCCGACTCATAATGCTTGATGGTCCAAGGGAATGACTCCCTTGAGGTACTTTCGGAACCCCACTTAGATTGTGATGATGCTAGTTCATCATGTGATGAGAATATTGATCCCCATGTTTTGAATGAAGAACTATCTATTGTTTTTGAAAAACTAATTGAAAAATATAATGTTTTGAAAAAGAAAAGTCAAGGCATTAATAATGAAAATAAAAATTTGATTGCTAGACTTGATATTGTGTTGCAAGAGAAAGAGGAGATTGCTAATGAGAGGGATTCATTAAAATCTCAACTTGATCTTGCACTTAAAGAAAATAAGTTTTTAAAATCTAAAAATGATTGTGAAACTCTTTTGAAGAAAAATGAAAATTTGTCTTCGAAAGTTGATTTTGTTTTAAAAGAGAATGTTGCTTTGAAAAACAAAATTATTTCTATTTCAAATGATTTAAATGTTTGTTTAAAGAAAAATGATGTTTTGCAAAATAAGATAGATGCACATGTTTGTCATGCTAGGGTAGTTCCATCTAGCACACCCATTGCATGCCACACTTCTTCTTTGATTAACAATGATATATCGATGCTTAAGAAGAGTGTCGATTGTTTGGGCTCCACTTTGAGCCAATGTGTTTTGGGTCATACACGTTTGGAAACTTTGTTTCGAAAGAAACAAGTTTCATCTATGCATGCACACCCTCCACGGCATACACATGCTCCTCACGGACACCACCAACACATGTATGCTCATGTGTACACTTGTACACATTGTGGACGTAAGGGCCACCTTGCCAAATGTTGCTATGATCGTATACATGGTTCTAATTTAGCAAATAAGTTTGTTTGGGTTAGAGAAGGTACTAACCCCCATGGACCCAAGAAGATATGGGTACCAAAGACCACCCCTCCTTTATTTGATGTAGGTGTGGGCTCTCACATGACGTGAGAGTATAGGTACCTTGGAGTGGATGCGTTCCGTGCTTAAAGAGAACCTTTTTGGATGCATCACTTTCAAGGGATATTTGGTGGAAGGACCACCTCGTTTTGGAGACTAGAGAGGTGCCTCATCGGTTTTAGTATAAATCTCTAACTCCTTATTATTATGTACATGCTAGTTCATTTATCATATTCATAGCATGTTCATGTTTTATGTTTTGATGTGCTTCATGAGGTAAAAACATGCTTAGATGTAGTTTTTATCAATACTTGTATTATACATGTACAAATAGAGAGCTACATTTGTTTTACATATGATTGCACTTCATGCTCATTTGTACTCACTATATGCATATGTATAGACTAGTCTTGATGATTCTCATTTATACATGCTTTGTCAATTTTTATGCTTTACTTCATGTATATGTATTTTGAATTCAAAACTAATAAATATACATGTATACCCGTGAGTCTCTTGCCTTCATGCAAATACATTTGATAGACTCTTTTATGTTTGGGATATGTATGTGTATTGTTAGTTTTGGATAAATCATACATATACCATGAAGATTAGTGTTTTTATGAAAAATGTTTTTGATGTGTTTGATATTCATGTTTCATTTGAGCTTCAAAGACTAGTTTCATAAAAATGTCATTTACATGATCTTTCAACACTCACATTTTCCTTTATTTTTCATGACTTAGATTCATGATCATTTTGAGCTTTATAGACCTTGAGTGATTGAATCTTTATGTATTTAGTTATGTTTTATGAAAAACATATGATTTGATGTATTTGAAGGATCTTTAACTAGTTCTTTTTAAAAATCAATTTATACTAGTTAATTATTCTTAAATTAGCTTATGAGATACACACCTTCTATGGATAAAATCTTTTGTATTCTCAACATCTGTTTTAATTATGTTTATTTATATCTCGTTTTGATGCTTCATGATGTGAATATTAGTTTAAATGTTAGTTTTGTCAACACTAGGATTCATACTTCTACATATAGTGGGCCACAAATAAATCTATATATGTTTGAGCTTGAATGCTTATTTGAACCCATTAGATGTGCTAGTATAGTCTAATTTTGATGATTCATGCATTCTAAACTTGTATTCAAATTTTTGGATTTATTCTATGATTGCGTATTTCAATTCATGTATATGTTTATTTTGCCAAACTTTAAGATATACATGTATACCCCTTGAGTCATTTGCTTTTCATGCAAATCTTTATTTATGGACTCAATTGTGTGTATGTATGCTTCTTGTGTTGTCAAAGCATACATATACCTTGAAATGTAAATTTTTATTAAAATTTAGATTTTTATATTTGTCAAGAAATAATTGAGCTTAATTGTATACTTTCAATTGGTATGAAAAAAAAATATTAGATTTTAATGTTTCAAGGAATTTGGAGCTTAATTGCATATCTTCATAATGCCATGTTACACATTATACTTGTACACTCACCATCTTTTAAATATTTCTCATAAGTATGTTTTCATGAGCATATATGGACTTCATTGAATATTGAGTGTTTTTAAGTACAATGTGATTTACATGTGTTTTATGAAAATTATCTTTAGTTTATTCCTTGCTTGAAGGATTTCGTACTAGTTAACAAAACTTTCCATTTTTTAAACTAGTTCGTATTCTTCGTTTTGATAATATAAGTTATACCATGCTATTATTATTGTCTCAAGTCTTTCAATTGGTATCAATTTTGATCCTCTTGTATACTCATATGTTTGTATGTATGTATGCTGTCATTTCAATGGTATCAGTTTCAATTGGTATCTAATTTCTCATACATATACGTTTTGTTTGTGCCTACTATATTCATATATCTTAGAGCACAAATTTTGTTTATGCTAAAGCTTGAGTTTCAACTTTATTTCAATTGATTTAGTTTTTCAATTGATATCTTTAAACAAGCTTATGCATGTGTTTAGTTTGTATTTCATAAAGGGGGAGAAAATTCAATTTTCTTATTTCAATTGGTATTTGTATTTCCACTCCCTTGCGTTATGGTAGAATATAAAGTTTAAATTGGTATCAATAAATCTCATCATTGTTTCTAAATTGATATCAAAAATAAAAATTTTGTTTAAAGAAAAATTCAAAGTTTTTGATTTATGTTGCCTATATGCAAGGAGAGCTTAACATCTCTTCTATATATAGATTCATGTTGAGTGTATCTTGTATTGAGGAGCTTGATAACTCTTCTTTATGTGATACACGTGTGTAAGGGGAGCTTCACATCTCTCCTTATGCATTACATAATATGTGTTATGTGAATTGGGGCTTATCATCCCTTCTTCATATAATGCTTATGTGTAGGAAATTTAACTTAGCGTCTTCCTCTTCATGAATGTATATCGCATATATCATTTATTAATTGTTTCATGTTCACTTTAAATTGGTATCAAGATGCCCTTCATTGACATATAAGTTTCAATTGGTATCATATTTGAGTGTACATATTATGATTTGTTATTTACCCCTTATTTATATTACTTTTGTTTTAGACCAAAAGGGGGAGAAAAGTTTGTTTTTGTGTTTTTACCCCTTTGTTGATGATTGACAAAAAGGGGGAGAAAGATTTTGAGTTTTATATATGCATATTTGTGTTTTGCATATATTAAGTTTAATTGTTTAATATTAATTGGTCTCGAGAGCATGCTTTGTTTTGAATATTTCATTTGGTATCTAGAGCATCTTGTTTATGCATTGTCATTCATGCATATTTATGTTTATTTGTTTTATGCATGAGTTAAAGGGGAGCTTCTTTGAAGCTTAACTTTAATCCATGCATATATAACTCCATGAGTTTTGTCATCATCAAAAAGGGGGAGATTGTTGGCCCAAAGGCCTTCCACCCTAGTTTTGATGATGATTAACTCATGTAGTTATGTTTACTAATATTCTTGTGTTTTTAGTCTCAGATCTTATAACAAGATGTTAGTTTGGTGATAGCTTCAACAAGAGGTGTTTGAAAACTTCACAAGTGATTCCAGGGCTCAAGCTTCAAGATCACACATTGCCTAGCCCATGGATGGAGTTTTGGATCGGGTCTACTTGAAGATGGAGATCGTCAAGATGTCTTAAGTATTCATAGTTTAGATAGTGTGTTTAGATCCATTTGTAAACCTTAGTATAGTTGATATGCTCAAGTGCACAAACACACACGTTTTATTTTTGGTTTTCGGTTTTCATGAATAGTTGATCAAAACAAGTTTAATTGATATATGTATAGTTGTTTCATTCTATACATGCATGCTTAACTTTTAAACAAACTTATTTTGACTTTCCTATTCATGTATTGAAAAATCCAAGTTTGATAAAAATACATGTTTTGGTTTTTGGTAAAAATGATAAGACACAAAAATAGTTGAAATTGCTTGATAATTGAGTTAAAATTTTTATCACATGTTTTTATATCAATGCAAAATGATAAAACTATTTTTGGGTATTTTTACAAGACTTAAAAGAATTTTTAGAAATATTTTAACATGTGTTTTCTGTCTCAGAACAGTGGCTGACAGGCCAGGTCGGCCGACCGCACGGGTCGACCGCACCAAAGGCCAGTCGACCATTGCGGTCGACCGACGTGCACAAGCTTGTGCACGTTTGGCAGACACAGGGACGGTCGGCCGGGCGGCCGACCGGACCAGAGAGCTCTGCTCTCTGTTTCTGGCGGTCGGCCGGGCGGTCGACCGAGATAGCCCAACGGTCATATTTATGACCGTTGGCGGTCGACCGGGCGGTCGACCGCATGCCTGTCAGGCTGACAGATCAGCCTAACGGCTAGTTTTCTGATGGGGCTATAAATACCCCATCTCTTGGGCTGTTTTGACAAGACTTTTAAAAAGAAAAATACCAGAGTTTGTTTTGTGTTTAAACAAGTTTTTAAAAGAGTTTAAGTGCCAAAAAGATTTCACCTTTATTGTTTTTCAAGGGTTTTGGAAAATCAAAAAAAATAGGAATTTGGGATATTTGTATTGGTTTTTATTCTCTATCTTTTACAAGAGTTTTCCCAAGTATTTTCTTTGTTACTTGATTTCCAAAAACACCTTGATATCCACTTGAGCTATAACTTCTATCCTATTCTATTAGGATCTTTGTTTCTGGTGGAAAAGAGAGTTTGTAGTCTTTGGAATCACTTGTTGTAAAAACCCTCATTTGTTGGTTGCTCCCTCTTTGGTAGAGGTTGAGGTTGTTATATTGGGTTGGTGTGTGCTCCCTCTTTGGTAGAGGTTGAGGCTTATGGTTTGCTCCCTCTAGTGAGAGGTGGAGTTTGGTTTGTAACCCTCTTCGGTAGAGGTGTTTGTGGTTGTTGTATTGGCTACGGGCCTACCCCTCGGTTGTGAGGCGGTGTTTGAAAGAGGAGTTCGGTACTCCTAGTGTTGTAACAAATCCTCCTCGGTGGAGGTTCCCTCGGTGGGAGATAGTGGATTGGAAATCCTTCACGGTGGTGAAGGCGGGGATGTAGAGCTAGGTGCTCGAACCTCGAAACATATCTTTGCCTTTGCGTTTGATCCATTGTCTCTCAACTCTCTCTCTCTCTCATTTATTTGTGCAAAGCATCATTCATTATTCATATCATACATTGCTTGCATTGTACCTTGCATATTTCATATTGCTATATCTTGTGTATGCTTGGTTGTTTGTGTGTGCCTCACTTATACTTAACCACAAGAGCTTCACATAGCACCTCAACCCATTCAAGGGGAATCAAGAGGAGTTAGTCCAGAGCCCTTCACGGGGAATTCGGCTACACTTGTGTGTTGTATTAAGTGTGTTGCAAAATTTGCATTAGCTTCCGCATTTAGAGCATTTAGTTTCTAGATTAGCACTTTCACCTATTCACCCCCCCTTTAGGTGTGCTTTCAGAATGTCCAAGTGAACATAGAAGCATCAATATAGTCATGTTTGTGTGAGTGCCACTGATATTTTAGATGTTGTTCTCCTCCTCAAGATTCCATATCATTTCATTCTTGTTTGTCTTGATGATGTAATGCGAATGGGGACTGAGCTCGATCTTATGGGTTATGCGTTGATCGCCTCAGAAGCAAGGTAAAACATGCAAGGGTTCCAGGTAAGTCATCAACCAAAGGAGGTAAGTATTTCTTTTAGCTTTTCTTTCTTTTCTTTTAATTCTTTAGTTTAGATCACCAACACCATCAACATCCAACTCTTTTATCACTCTTTTCAATTTCTTTGTAAATATCAATTTTCTATTTTCTTCACATTCTCAATCTACCACTTTCTTCCTAACTTAACTTTAACCTATTTTTCCTTTTCTTTTAAAGAACTAAAAGAAGATCTTTAACTATTGAATGTAACTTAAAAGAGAATTTGCTAAAAAAAAGCTTCCATCGCTAGTCCCTCCTTATGGATCACGATCCGCATAGCCACTTGCTATTGTGGTAGTATTGAGTACTTGCACACTCTATTCTTATGTTCTAAAATTCTATATTCTTGTGTGCAGGTCTAACCTCAATCAGGAGGGTGCATCCGTAGTGGTCTGATTTTGATCCCAAAGGAGATCACGGCATGTGCCTACCACCTGGGGAATCATTTCTTTATCCATGGGCCCAAGAAGAAAGCCTCGAGGCTTGCCCCGAGCCTCACCAAGTCAGAAGCCTCGGCTCGAGCACTCATCAAGTTAGAAGTGTTGAGCCTCACCTCGAGCCCTCATCAAGTCAGAAGCCTAAGGATCGCCTCGAGCCCTCATCTTGTCAGATATTACCTACCCTGGCCTATCACTCTATCAGAGCTGCACGACTCTCTAGGACCTTTATTACCGGTACAAGGACCCTTCCCGGGGCCACTCAAGGCTCTAACATGAAAAACCCTCTAGAGCTCGCTACTCCCGCTCTACTTACAGCTGGATAACACAGTTCTCATGATTCACAAATTTGACAGCGCTGACAGATCATCTCCGTGTTCTAAATGTTGTAACATTCCTATATCAATGCAAATAGTTTTGAATAATAGCAGATATCTCTATATGGCAATCCTGCAATTAAGTGACATGAACTAAGCAGTTACAAGGAGATCATAACGCACAAATTATGTAGTTAAGAAGTTCAAAAATATTCACACCCACGAAGATAGCTCAGGTGGACATAAATACTACACCCTATCTAATAAGAGGGGGGTTGAACAAATAAAACCCTAGCACACATGTAATCGCACCGAACACTTTGACGTATGCTTGTTATTCTTTTGGATTAAAGTAGAACATCTCTTTTTTCGTGGTTTTTTTCTTTCAAGTTTCCATGTTAAATCTCTTACATTCATGGTGATTCATTGATCTGTGTGTACCTTGCAATTTGGTGCACATGGGGAAGTCCTTAGAGAATTTCCCACCATAAATATACTAAACCTATAATGTTTTAACCTCCACAATAAAATTTGTATACTCTCAAAGTTTCTACATCTTTTTTTCCCTCCCTCTCTAGTTTTGAAATCATGATGACAAGACCAAAATTTAGTGGTTAAAATATGGTCAGATTTTAATTGTTTAGATATTTAACTTACCTACCCATTACAAAAAATGACGACACAAGAATACAATGTTATTAATATGATTTATTATTATTATTCTATGTAGAGGTAATCGGTCGCTGATATTGTACATTCATTGTCACATTCTCATACTTATTATATAATAAACTCTGCTTTTAATTCTAATTATTATCTAATTTATATGCAGGCCCATTGCTAAAGGAAAGGAAAGAGCAACGAGCCCAAAAGCCCATCAAAATTCTACATTAATTCAGAATTAATTTGAAATTAGAAAATCAACACAGATCATAGCAAATTAGAGAGGTTGAAAATCAGTTAAAATGAAACTTTCCAAATCAATTAGTAAAGTCAAAGATCAAAGGCCATTTCGTCAAATCCAGAAGCTGAAATAGGAAACTCAGCAGGAGATAAAGGCATATCAGTAAGCCAGGGAGTACCACCAACCAGGTGTGACTACCTTGCCACACCATGGCCGCGAAAATACGGCTAAAGCCGCATTTTCACGGCTTGGTTAGGTCAGTTGGAGGAGCGTTTGCTCCCCCTATCTTCATACGACCTTCCCCATTGGATTTTGCCTATAAATACTGGGTTTTTTAGAGACAAGGGGAAGCGAGCAAGTAGAGAGTAGAAGTTAGGCTATTATATAGTTTGTAACTTAGGTTTTTAATTTTCTTTCATGTAATTTTTATTTTCTTTATGTAACTGAGAGGAGAGGATATTTTCATGGAGGAATGAGAACAAGCTTGTACTGAGGGTGATACCGGTGTAAGTAATCTTTTCTTTCATTGTTATTTACATCGAATCGAAGTTTTCTTTTCTTATCTATTCTTGTTTTTATTTGCTTCCCTCTTCTGTGCTTGTGAATCCAAATGACTCCGATAGCCTCAAAGTTGTCTTGCACTTGCAAGTGTCATTGATGGCTGGTAGTGTAGCTTGCCCCTTCATTTCATAGTGTAAATCAGGAATGAGAAAGATCCTGTTTGGCATACTTACACGCCTTAAACAAAGGTACATCATCAATACGGGTCAAAGGTAAGCAGGCGCCGAAGAGGTAAGTAAGTTTTTAGGTTTTAACTTTCTTTTCCTTTAATTTTAGTTTAGATCACCAACACCATAATCTCCCAACTCTTTTATCACTCTTTTCAATTTTTTTGTATATATCCATTTTCTATTTTCTCCACCTTCTCAATGTACCACTTTCTTCATAACTTAAATTTAACCTATTTTTTTTCTTTTAAAGAACTAAAAGAAGATCCTTAACCATTGAATGTAACTTAAAAGAGAACTTGCTAAAAAAAGCTTCCATCGCTAGTCCCTCCTTGTGGATCATGACCCGTATAACCACTTGCTATTGCAGTAGCATTGAGTACCTTGCACTTTTTTTTTCATTTCTGAAATTGTGTATCTTATGTGCAGGTAAAAACATCAATCAAGAGGTAAATTTCTTGGGGGAATTTATCTAAACTCAATTTGTAGGAGAGGGAGAGAGAGTAAAGAAACGCAAACACCAGATAATTTACATGGAAGACCTGCAATGGGGAAGAAACACTGTGCCAAGAAAGAGATTCCATTTACTCAAAGGGATTACAAGAAGTTCTCAGCCCTCTGTTACAGGTTCAATTCTTTAGGGTTTATCCTCTTACTTGATGGAGGTCCAAGTGTATAAATACCCTGCAAGTCGTAACCAAAGTGTGGATAGTACGAATCTCCATAACAAGAAGATTTTTCACGTTGGGATTTTTCATCATAATTGCTCAGGTTATGCCCGTGATTATTGGAGAAATTTTGGCGTCTACAACCGTCCATGGTGGAGTAGGGGTTGTTGCAACATGCAAAATGTGAGATAATCTGACGACGTAACTAACTTTGTGAATTAAGAGAGTCCTACTGTTGAATTGAAAGTATAATCAATGAGGTCGGTTGCTGTGAATGTTTTGCTCGGAGCAGAAAGAGTGGCCTCGGGAGCAGTTGGGTGGTGCTCAAGAAGGTGCTCGGAGTACGGAAGTTCTCGGGGTAGTGGTGTCCTTAAAAGGAGGAATGGCTCGGGAATGGCTGAGTGGTGCTCGGAAGGTGCTCTGGTGGCATGTCTATTCGTCTGTTTCGGGCGTTCCTAATGAGGTGGGACACGTGTTGCGATCCTAGTGTAGATCAAAAATCCAAACACTACAAATGCCCCTCCGCCTCCTCTTTCTCTGAGTTATAGAGAGAAAGAGGGGGAGCAGACCAATCTCTCCTCTGGTTTGAGAAGTCGTGGCATCCTTTGTACTTCAAAGGAGAGCAGTTGAGATGCCTTTCCATACTTTGAGCTTTTCTGAAAGTTGAAGTGGGTGAGAGCAGCTGGCAAATTAATTATCAAGATCCTGGCATCATGATGAATGAGATCACATAGCAGAGGCAGATCATATCTGGCTCTCTTGACATGCAGTAAATTTTGAGATACGAATCGACTCTTTAGGGGCGGTTAAGAAACTGAATAGGAGGCAATTTGGTTCCTCTATCTATAAATGGGGTGGATCCTGAAAAAAGTCTGCCCATCTTCTCAGGAGTTTCTTACCCCTAAACCTCTTATTATAGTAGATAGTGATGTCATTCTTCTTCTTCGTCCAATAGAGGAAAGAGAGGGAGAGGAAGGGTGATTAAATCCCCACCTTATCTTGTTATGGGTTAGTGCCCTTAAGATAATTTTGTGCAAGGTGTGCAAGATAAAGAAAGTAACATTCAAAAGCAAATATCACCCAAGAATGTTTCCTATGCTATATGCTATACTTACATACCTTGTCTCCAGCACTCTTCAACAGTAAAAAAAAATAAATGAATTAAAAAGAACGCGTGCCTAAAATGCAAACGTCTAATCAATTTTTAACTTTTGCAACAAACTTTTTACTGTTGATTATTAGCAGGTTTTTGTGATGGCATATAAGAAATGAATAATTGCAGAAAACTATAATTTGCAAAGCTAGCAGCCCTGCAAAAATCTGTTAGTAGTCAACTCGTCCTTGCCGCGGATCCGCGGCTTTTGCCGTGGAAATGCAGCAATTCAGAGGGCCCTTGGTCTCTGCTTTCTATAGCAAAGGCCCAAGGCCACTTATATGTTACTGCAACCTTAAATTTTAGCTTTGCTTGCCCTGTAACCTGCAACAGAGAAGAAAATTCGTTTAGTTCTAAAAAATTTGTAATAAAAATTCAGATTTCAATAAAAAAACATGTTTTACCCTCCCCGGCAACGGCGCCAAATTTTGATTGAGGCAAAACCTGCACACAAAATACGAAATTTCAGATCTAATAATAAACTTGTGCAAGTGCTCAATTCTTCCGCTATAGCAAGTGACTATGCGGGTCGTGATCCACAAGGAGGGTTTGCGATGGAAGCTTTATACGGTTCTATTGAAATCGTTAAGAAGAAAAGCGAAAGTTCTTCTCTGTTTTTAAAGTTAAGAAAAAGAAAAAGAAGTAATGGTTAAAGTTAGGAAGAAAGTGAGAGATGAAGAAGGTGGAAAATTAGAAAAACGATGAAAAGCGACTATGTACAATGAAGTGGAAAGAAGAGTTGGAGGAGGTGGTGTTGATCTATACTAAAGAAAGAAAAGAAAAGAAAGAAAGAAAAGTGAAGAGATACTTACCGAGGTTGAGTGATGACTTACTTGGAAACCTTTTTGCAAGTTCTACCTCTTTGCTTCGGAGGCGTTCAACGCATAGATCATAAACTCGAGCTCGGTCCCCGTGCACATTATATCGTCAAGCGTAAGAAGAACGAAGTGATGCGAGCTTGGAAGAGGAGAACGTCTTCATGAACTATCGCTGGCTCTCACGTAGCTTAGTGATACTTGCTTTGGAATTCACTTATAAACTCAACACATACAATCAAAGGTAAAGTAGAAGAGGAGGAGGAAAGCAAAACAAAAAGGAAAGTAAAGATACAAACATAAACAAATGTTACCTTTATTGCTTACTGAGACAATGAAAGAAAGGAGGAGGGTACATCGTCGGTGTCACTCTCAACTTCAGCCTCTCTCTCTTACTTACATGAATCATCATCTACCCTAAGCTACATATAAGTTACATAAAACTAAACTACAAAATGGAAAAACTAGTCTAAAATCCTAATCTGCATTGGCGTCCATTTTCAGTGCACAATATGGCCTTTTATAGGCAGAAACCCTAACAACCAAGATCCCGGGGAGGTCGGGGGAGTTCACGCTCCCTGTAACTCCCCAGGATTGCCGCGGAAACGCGGCTTTTGCCGCGTTTCCGCGGCAAGGGTGTGGCCAAGTGGCCACACCCTGTTGGTGGGTCTGTCCGGGGTCTTCTTCTGACTTTATCCTTTGTTAGTTTTGTCGTTGGAGCTCCGGATTCTGACGAAATGGCCTTGGATTTCATGGCTTTAACCGATCGATTCTGAGAGGATTCTTCTCAACCGGTTTCAACCTCTTGATTTTGCCCTGATTTTATGTGTGCGAATTAACTCTGATTTAATTCAGAATTCTGGTGGGCTTTTGGGCTCATTTCTCTTCATCTCCTTAAGGATTGGGCCTGCAAATAAATCAAACAATTAATTAGGACAATGCAGGCTTTTATTCTAAAATAAGTATGGAAATGTGACATTAAATATGCAACAATAGTGACCAATCAACAGAGATGGTGGATATGGCTGGTGCAATATATCTACTTCACGATGATCTTGTCGCAAACTGTCATTTTTCGTGATAATATCCTGCTACTAGGAAAGATTGGTACGGCTCATGCTTTGACTTGGATTGCTCATCTGATGTCTAATCGGGCCAAATCAAGTACTTAGCTTGGTGCTCCGAGATCTTCTCTACTAGTGGTGGAGAAGGTAGGAGTGGGATTATCCTGGATGATAGCAGAGGTAGAACTGATTCCATTATCGTCTGTCTTGTCTTGCAGTCTTCACTCCTAGCTAGATCCTATCACTCTTGCCCTTGTTAATTCTTCTCTCGGGGTGAGGCATGGGAAGGAAGAATGGGGATGCCCTGGGTTGCTGCCAACGAGTATTCCTCCTTGGAGTTTTGACCTCTTGCTCAGGATGGAGGGTCAGTGGCGTGATGCCATCACTACCTTGTATGTCTTGGAGAAGCCAATTTGGCTTCCTTGGAAGTATGTTTTGATCGAGAGGAGGAGATTCTTCATCTAGAGAATCTCTTATTTTTGTGCAGGAATCTCCCTGGGCTTTCCTCATGATCTACAAAAGGTGGCATGAACAAAAGGATCACACCCGTGCGAAGCATTCCCCAGGAAGTTCTTTGTTTGCTTCAGTATAGGGAATTTATTCGGCAGGTCTAGATGTGTAGGGCAAGTTATATGTATTTCCTTTCAAAAAGTAAAAATAAATTGGTGATAGATCTTGTATTACTCTTGTTAGATGTAACCAAGTGTGTATTTGAGTGGATGTAATCAGAAAGTTCTATAATAAAAGCAATAATTTTTGAAATGAAAATGTTGCTTGGATCTTTCCTGGTTTGTTTTACTATTACTTTCATTTGGAATTGGATAGTTGCTCGTAGAATTTGCTTTGACTCTGAGGTACTTGGTACTGGCTTGGCGTCTAGTTCCCGAGTGGGTGTTAGTCCCACAATGATACTTGAAATTTTTTATCCCCGAGTGGGAAAAATCCCAATTGCAGAGTTGAGCCTCCGAGAAGGAGAATCCCTACAATGGAGTTAGGTTTGCATTCACTTTCAAGCAAGGGAAGTCCCATCAACAGAGCTACAAAGTCGAGCCTCTGGGAGGGAGAAATCTCTGCAAAGAGTCTGATCTCTGAGTGGGAAAAATCCCACAGCAGAGTGTCTTGGAGGGATGTAGAGGAGCCTATGTTTCTACCTCCAAGTGGGAGAAATCTCATCTGAGACTTTTCATTCCCAGAAGAATAATTGGATTTATAACCATACGCAACCAATATATCGAGGGGATAATCTAAACAAGAAAACCCTCATAAATATATCTTGTGTCATGTGTAGCCACACATGTTAGACCTGTAAAAAATTGGTCTAAAGTGGAGGTATCACCCATCAACAAATTAGATGCAATAAGGGCCCCTATCTGGCAACGATCTGGTACCTCCAACGTGGAAGTAAACCCATCAGCAGAGTTGTGTTCTCATGTGGGGGTGATTGTACTCCAAAACTACATTTTTCATCACTTTTACATATATATCCTAATCATTCCTTTATATATTAATATTATTAACCCTTTTTTTGATTATGGTGTGTAGTTACTTAAATGAGAGGATAAAGATACAAGAAGTTTCCTTTTATCCCAAATCTTATCTAAAGTTGAATTTTAAATTAAATTGAATTCAAAGAAGGAAAGGATTAATCTTCATCTACTAAATTCAAGTTCAAATTCAGAAGATAAAATCATAGAAGATGAAGGGGATAAAGCTAATCCTAATAGGGTTAAGGAGGATAATCCAAATTAAATGGAATTCAAAATCAATTCAGACTCGGATTAAGACTGTACAGCTTTTAGTATTCAGATCATAACATTTGCTACAAATATTCAAATCTGATGATCAAGATGCTACAGAAGGAGGACTTGAAAAGTTATAATTCTTATATTTACTATTCTGCCTAATTCAGTCGTATAATGAGTCATATTCAGCAAATAACATACCAACTTATTGCAGGACTGAATTTCCTATTGAATTAGGAAACCTTCTAATTTGTATCCTATTGTGATTAGATTTGAGCCTATTTAAAGAGCTAAAATCTCTCATTATCAAGCATCTCCACATTAAAGATCATAACTTAGGTTTTTCTTTTAGTATCTTCTCCAAAAAAATTTTGTAATTTTTATATCTTAAATTCAAGTTCTACTTCTACTTCTACTGTCATGCCCCGCTTCCCAAAATTCGTGGAAGCAGAGTCGCGACGAGAGTCGATGACGCATATACGCGAGGAAAATACCTCACGTATACGCGCTAAGCCTAAAGTAACCTGAATAAGTTATAAATCTCTACCATAAATCAAAATCATTGCAATAATACATATAAAATCTAACACAATGATAACATATGAATAAGCATAAGAAATGTGACAGGATGCGATATATAAATAAAAGAGCAGGGATACCGATAATCAAAAGGGAGAGACTCCAGCTCCTCAAGATAAATATGATCCTCTCCAAAAACCTGATCAACAATAAATAGCCCTGGATCTGGATATGCAGATCCAGAGAGTCAGAACTCCTAGTGAATGTATAAGAGAAAAAGGGAAAAACATGCGAATATAAATGTGAGCAAACTAGGAAACACATATGCTGGAATAAAACAGAAGTAACATATGAAATATGGATAGAAAATAATAAAGCCAATCAATACAAAATCAGATATCCAATCGGGTGTCAGGTGTACAGTCAGTTTGTTGGTATTATTAGATGTTTACAATAAGTCAGTATATCAAGTTCAGTCTACGATGTCAATGTAAGATTTCAGTTTGTTATTTATTATGTCAGCGAACACTAATTGTCACATATAGACGTATCCCATACTACGCCTACTACACGTGTCAATCAGGTCCTAAGTTATTGAAATTAATAGAAGAGACATTGTCCATACTTTAGGTGGGTCCCGTACATACCCAGGACCACGGCCTCAGTTTCCTGGCACTGAACCAGGCCGTACCGCTAGGTACTCAGTAACAGTAACAGTAAATCACTGTATGAACAGTGGAACAATAACAGTACAGATGGGATGTCAGCCATCCCCCGGGAGCCCTACAGTGGAACCCTCAGTCGGTTACGCAACTTGTATCCTAGTTCCACGCAAAATACAGACGTTGTCTCCTCCATCAATTTTCCCAATCCTAGTATAAGTTGTCTTGTTACATTATTTATTTAATTCAGTTAAGTCAGTCAATATCCATGTTACCTAGAATACTGGGACGATATGGTGACAGTAACAGTTCAGTACAGTAACAGAACCGTATACACGGTGAACAGTAATAAGAACAATGAACAGTAACAGTAACCATGTATACGATGAATAGAGTTGTACCCAGCGTTACGGTCTAACGATACTTTCCCAGTAACTTTCAGTAACATGAACAATATGGTTATCAGGTAGATGTCATGTATACTCAGTCAAGTCACTTAAGTGGTATCATGATATTTATTCAAAATCGGCAACATAATCTTCTAGGGTTTATTCATTACGCATTTAATATGTAATCATGAACAATAATTTACGTGCATGAACAGTATTCAAACATGTGTGACAACATAATAACGTATATTAGAACAAGTTAAAAGCACTCACCACAACCAATGTGAGAGTAAAAGATAGGTAAAACAAGCTAAAAATTAACAACTACTAAACCTACTCAAATAAGCTAAGTAAACACTAGATGCACCCTTCAATAACAATAAAATATGGTGATGGAACTACAAAGCCAGCTAGTCAAACTTCAACAATCATGTAATGTTTATATTAAGTAAAAAGATTCACTGTCAAATTCAAGGGGGAGGACCAAACATGTTCTATCTCTATCAGACCTGTATAAATGCCTGGGTTGATATTCTAGTTATGATGACTTCCTATAGTTATATAAAGTACATTATACTTTCTGATGGCAAGGCCTGAAGAATGAACATCACACTCTTTTAAAAATTTTTCTTGATAAGTTGCTCTTGATTCCTGAGCACCCCAAATGTTAGGCAGAAGCTAATTAGCTATGTCCATGTCCTTTGTTTTAACACAGCCTTATGCTAGAAGGTAAAAGAATAATATGTAAATGTTCCTTAAGCACTGTCACCACTTCTCCCTATAATAAGACACAAAATTGCGAGGGTCATGGTGAAGTGAGAAATGAGAAACAAGAACAAGACATTGAACAAAAAGAAATCAAACAATCCTTGATATGCAAGTGCCCAAAATCTATGGCCATAACCAACAAAACCATTAACTATCAAAAGAGAACATATTGAGAAAAAAAAATAATAACTACCAATAAGATTATATACTGATCAAATTTATCTGGACGAGGTTGCAGATGAAAAACATACTACCAAATGATGGAGATATTGATCTAGACTTTCAGACTTCACTACAGGTATTAGAGGTAGGCTCATTATTTATTCAGAAAAGATTTAAACTCTCTGCAAACTGTAAAATTTAACTCTACACAATGAAAGACATGAGTTGGTGTTTTGAAAATTTTTGTTTTCCTAAAATTGTTGCCATCCTATCTCAAAATCTTGGCGGAGTTCGGGTTATATTTTTTTTAGTTTCTTTTTACAGCAATTCCTAAAGAACATTTCCAAACAAATTTCGTTTTAACATTATTTGTCATATATATTATTCTAGAGATAACTATTCTTTCCCATGGTCTTGATTTTAGATATATTGTACTATTACATTATTGTGATGTTAGGTTTAGCATAATTTTTTTTTTAAACTTGAATCTATTGAATTTATATATTGATTAAGGAGAAATTTGAGAGAGAGAGAGAGAGAGAGATGCAAAGGTGTATACGAGATTCAAAATCTATTTAGTGTTGGGACTGTTTGCATTTAAAAAATAACAAAGTCCAAAAGTAATTGGAATGCATCCATATTTGATTGATGATCTGTTCTAAGTCAATTATGTTCCAACCTTTATGTTCGTATATTTAACGCAGTTAATAGAAGAAGTTGCACCCATATGAAAACACCAACACTCGTCACATACGGACGCTTCCTAGAACACGCCTCAAACACTTCTCGAAGTTTTTCCTCAAGTACATTTTTTGTAAAATTTAAGACATTTGTTGAACAACACATGTTTACATTTTCTTACACTTCTTTCTGTTGGCCCAAAGGCCATTAGCCCGAAGTTTTGATGATAACAAAACATATATAATTATGTTTTAACAATTTTATTTAAATGAGTTTCAGGTTAAAAATCATAGGTTGTTTGACGGCTCCAACACAAGACTCACACATTTGAAAGCCGCAAAGATTTGGATCCCAGAGCCCAGCACAATAGAAGAGCTCCAGGATCAAACAAGATTGAAGACTTATACAAGATTTGTATTTTCATTTTTTAGTTAGGATTTTTTAGTATATTTTGTCAAAACCAAGATGATAGAGGTAGATTACTTTGGGATTGTCACACACACACATTTGATATTACTTCATACTTACAAACTAATTTTCATTACAAAATTTCTAACCTAGTTTTGAAAAAAAAAAAAACAAAGTTTGAAAAAATCATTTTTGGAAAAACAAGTTTTTGGAAAAACCGTTTTTGTTTGGAAAAGGATTTTTATCAAAATATAGTTCAAATCATTTTGGTGTTGATCTATGATCACACCCTGATCATTACAAGTTCTAGAACTCTATTTTGTACATTCCTATCCAAAGAATTTTTATCAAAAATTCCTATCTTTAAAAAGCCTTTGGGAAAAACAGTTTTGGCCAAGTCTAGTCGACCGTTGGCAGAGCTGAATTGCTCTGTCGGTCGACCGGGCGGTCGACTGACATGCACATGCACATCGGTCGACCGACCGGTCGACCGGGAGCAATTACAGTGCTCTCTGTTTTTCCCCGGTCGACCAGACCGGTCGACCGACAGAGAGACTTACTCTCTGGTTGGGACTTCGGTCGACCGTCCCGGTCGACCGTCTTCTCAACGGTCGAAAATCCGACCGTTGACGGTCGACCGGCCGGTCGATCGACAACAGTCAGACTTTCTGACAGACTCCAACAGCTATATTTTTTCTGACTCATTTTGTGTTGGGTTTCTCCCCAACGACTCTTTTGACCTTTGTAAGCTAGTTTTCATCCCCTATAAATAGAGGGAGTATTCTACAACTAAAGTAACAAGATTTACAAAGAAAAGATCAAAAGTTTTCAAGAGTTTAGCCTTTAGCAAAAAGTCTTCTTTGAGCCAAAATTTTCAATCCTTTAGCTTAAAGCATTCCTCTACTTCTCTCTAGTTTTGTGCATCATCTTGGTTGTAGGGTTGTGCAAGTGAGCCTTTGTTTGTGGTCAAGTGTTGATCACCGTTGTTCAATTTGAGAAGTTGTAGAGGCATCGGCCTCAGGCGAGCTAGTGTGCTCCGAGTTGGTGTACGGCACCTTGAGAGATAGGAAAAGTGTGTCCTTGTATTTACAACTTGGTGGGATCACCTGTAGTGGAAATCCTTCATCGTGTTGAAGGCGGGGACGTAGAGCAGTGTCTCGAACATCACAACATATCTTCGTGTTTGCGATTGTCCACTTTTCTCTAAACTCTCTCTCTCATTTACTTGCTACATTACTTGTCTAATTTCTTGTAAGTCCTTTTATTGTTGTATTGTTAAAAAGTTTTTAAACCGCATTATTTGTCACTTAGTATAACCATCACCTATTCACCCCCCTAGGTGATTTCAATTGGTATCAGAGCCTAACCCTAGCATTTGGTTTAACCACCTTAGGGAGATCCTCACTTTTGACTATATATATTTGTTGCATTTTTATTTGTTGTGCATTATACTTGTATTCATGGCATCTGTTGATTTTTCTAGCATCAAGTCCCCACCTAAATTTGATGGTTTGAACTTCTCCATTTGGAAGGTCAAGATGAACCTTTTCTTAAAATCCCTAGGAGTTAGAGTTGCTAGGGCCATCACCAAAGAATTTAGTGAACCTCTCACTAATGAGAAAACATGGTCCGAAGACACAACTAAGGACTATGAAGCAAATGCTAGAGCCCAATATGCACTCACCCAAGCTTTAAATTAAGATGACTTTTCACGCATCATTAACTGTAAATCTGCATTTGAAGTTTGGAATGTTCTTATTGTGACTCATGAGGGAACGTCTCAAGTCAAGAGATCCAAAATTGACTTGCTTCGTTCTCAATATGAGAATTTTTATATGCTTGAAAATGAATGCATAGATGATATGCTCACCTGTTTTACCAAGATCACTAATGCTCTATCTTCTTTAGGTGACACCATCAATAATGACCAAAAGATCCTGAAGGTCATTAGAGCTCTTCTTAAGTCTTGGGAAGTCAAGGCAACAACCCTCAAGGAGCTAAATGATAGGGAGGAGATGGACTTCTCCGGCTTCATGGCAATCTCAAAACCCATGAGATGGAGATGAAAGTAAGAGAAGAAAGGGAGGCACCAAAGAAGAAAGCCCTTGCTTTCAAAGCCGTTCCATCCACCCATGATGAAGAGGATTCATTGGAAGACTACGATGAAGACTTTGCCATGCTCATAAGGAAGCTAGGCAAAATGTTCTATAAAAAGGGTAGACAAAGCAACTTCCGAAGAGGGAGACCTTAAGAAAATTTGAAAGGAAGATAGAGGAACCGGGTCCGTGTTTTCATTGCAAGAAGACGGGACACTTAATTGCCGAGTGCCTCTCTCTACAAGCTACTACCTCCAAGAATGGGCAAAAGAAGAAAAAGGCGATGGTGGCCACATGGGATGATTCGGGGTCGGAATCTGAAGAGGAGATCGACGCCGCTCACATGTGCTTCATGGCACAAGGCGAGGATGCTACCAAGGTATGTCTAGAAAACTCTCTAGATGATGATGATTTAACTATAGATGAGCTTGCACACTTTTTTGAGGAATTACAAAGTAGGTATGAAATTTCTCAAGCTCAAAATAAAAATTGAAAAAGGAAAACGATTCTTTAAAAGTAAATTTGAACTTGTTTTACAAGAGAAAAATGAATTAGCAAATTCTTTTGAAAAGATGAAAAAGGACTTTGAAAAATATAAAACATCTTATAAAGGAAAAAGCCCTATTTCTATTTGCAACAAAAATGAATTTTTAGAGATCCAAAAACGTGTTGAAGTTTTGGACCAAACTTTAAAGAAGTATGCTTTTGATATATCTAAACTTGCATCGATTTCCCAAAGGATTATCCCAAGGGAAACACTCTCATCATTCTCATGCTTCAAAATCACACAAACATGTGCACACACACAAACATGCATTTATGTATTGTAGTGGTAGAATTTATACTTGTACTCATTGTGGCCGCAAAGGCCATTTAGAAAAATTTTGTTATGCTAAGCTAAACATTTTAAATAAAAATATTTGGGTTCGAGAAAACACTAACCCTATAGGACCCAAAAAGATTTGGATACCAAAAGACACACCGAAAATAATTGATGCAGGTGGGTCGTCCTCCTCCAAGACTTAGGGGGAGATGGTGCCCAGGTGGTGGATGCATCAACGCTCAACGAACACATCGTCGCTTGCATCACTATCATAGAGGCACCCATTTTTGGAGAATGCCTATGGTATGGTAATTTCTCCACATAAAGATTTCTTTTTATATACATAGGATTGCTAGTTTTACTTTTGTGTTATTGTGACTCATGTAAAGTTGCATTTCTATTTTGTTTGTACCTTTACCATGTTTGAGAATATATTCATGTTTCTATGCCATATTATTTTTTTGTCCACATATCAAAATTTTGTTAAATGTTTTATATGAATTTGTCAAAATAAAGATTTATTTAAAACAAATTAAGCAAATAAATAGAGATGGTAATTGCGCCTCAACTTTTATTTAAAGGAATGACGAGGAGAAGTTCAGAACCCTTAACGGGGTATTCGGCTTCAACATCTCTTATTTATCGCTTTATTAATAAATAAAATAAATATAAATAATAAATAAAAATAAATATATTTTTGTTGTTTTTCATGCCAAGAAAGATTTAAAGTATTTTAACATCATTTTTATGATAAATATACTTGTGTGGTTTAAAGGATATTAAATTAAAAACATAATTTTCAAAACTGCCTTGTTCTCTGTTTTCTGGGCATGACCGGTCGACCGTCCCGGTCGACCAATTTGGCCTGGCATAGGCACGGTCGACCGGCGCAGTCGACCGACCTAGCCTGATATAAAATTTTTTTTCACCCGTAGCCGGTCGACCGGGCGGTCGACCGACTGAGATGGGCTTGGTCTCGGTTTCCCCCGGTCGACCGGGCGACGGGTTCACAGTTTTTCACCCGACCCTATATAAAGCCCTAAACACTCTCTCTCTCTTTTTCATCCGCCTCCTCCTCTTCTTCCTCATCCCTCTCAAACCTAACTCCATCCAACCCTTCTCCTACTCTCTTAAACTCAAATTCCTTTCTAAAAATCCTAAGATTTGCAGTTTCAGGCTCCAGATCCTCATTTTCTTAAGGATTTCTTGGGTTTTTCTCTGTCAAATTTAAGGTAAATTTTCTTTTCTAGATCCCTGAATTTCCTTTGCTTTATTTTCATATCCTTTGCCTAGACCTAGCCTTAAATCTTGTTTATCACTTCACCATGTCTAAGAGGACTCGTTCTGAGAAAGGTAAATCCGCTCAATCCTCTTCCCAATCATCTCTTTTTGTTTCATCCCAAGCTTCATATAGACATATTGTACTTTCCACTAAGACTGTTAGCTCTGGGAGATGTGTGGTGATAAATGATTTTGAGCATCTAAATTTAGCCTCTATTTTGAGAGCTAATTCTTTAGAAAATTTTCTATCTATTAGGGAACCAGTTTACCCATCCATTATTCAGTATTTCTATTCCAATCTTTCTTTTGAGTCTAACCAAATTAGATCTAGAGTTTTGGGAAGGGACATAGACATCTCCTTCTAAGAGTTTGCACATCATCTTCACCTCTCCTGTGAGGGTGAAGACATTTATAATCTAGATCTTCATGATTTCGTCTATCCGGACGGTGAGTCTGCCCTTACCGCTTCCACGTTGCTTCACGGTGATGTCAACCCTGGATTAGTTAGGAATGAGGAGGTAAAGCATTACACTCTCATTGCTCAGGTCCTACCTAAGATAGTTTTCTATAACCTCCTGCCAAAATCAGGAGAGTATAGTCATGCCAGGGGTTCTGCTCCACTTATCATCTATTATCTTCTGCGAGGCATTAGAATTAATATTCCTAAGCTCATCATCAGCTTCATGACCTCTGACCACCTCCTTGTCCCACTCGGCACTTGCCTTTTGGGATGGTCATTACTCATCTGCTGAAGCAACTTAATTTCAATCTCTCCGCTGAACGGTCCGTTGAACCGTCAGTTGACCTGAACAGCACTCTTTTTAAGAGGATGCGTCCTAGGGAGCGTCCTCCTGCTCCTCAGCCGCCACCTTTCTATCTTGCTGTTCCAGTCCCTGGATCCTCTTCTGGCTCTTCTGCTCCCTCCGATCCATATGCTGCTTTATCTACTCAGATTTGGGAGCACCACGAGCAGATTTCTGCTGAGATGACTGTACATCATCAGCAGATTTTCGCGGAGATGTCCGCGCACTATCAGAATTTGGAGAATGATATGAGCTTCATCTGTGATTCCATACGCTATTTGGAGTCATATCTTGGCAGCATTTATCTGAAGCATGAGTGGTCGGTTCCTTTTCCATCTGCTCATGCTAGGCCACTTCCTATCACCGGCCATCCTTTTCCCGCCAGGACTCCTGCCTCTCCACCACAGCCAGCTACTGCCCAGGATTCAGAGTCTGATGAGGAGTGACCCCTTTGATGATGTTAAAAAGGGGGAGAGTTATTTGGGCTGTTTTGCTTTATATGTTATTTTGGGTTATTTTGTTGTTGTTTTCATGTATTAGTGTTTGATTTGGTGGACATGTATTATGAACCTCTTTTATGTATGAACATGCATTTTTACTATGGCAGTTATGTTCTCTATCTATTTGTGACATATGTGATTGGTTGTGATTATTGTGCTTATGCTTTTATTACCTCAATCACCTATTTTGGAGGACGGAGGTATTATTGGATGGATGGAGGTAACCATGTATGCATACACCTATAATTTGTATTTTTGGTATGCATGGATGGTTGGCATATGTATCATTTTTTTTATATCCTATATGCCTGTGTTATGCATGTGTATCTCTTGTTATGATCATTTTATATATGCATGTGTTAAGGGGGAGTTTCACTTGAAGTCTCCACCCAAAATATTTATGATAACTCTATATATTTTGTCATCATCAAAAAGGGGGAGATTGTAGGCCCAAAGGCCATTAGCCCAAAGTTTTGATGATAACAAAACATATATAGTTATGTTTTAACAATTTTGTTTAAATGAGTTTCAGGTTAAAAATCATAGATTGTTTGACGGCTCCAACACAAGACTCACACATTTGGAAGCCGCAAAGATTTGGATCCCAGAGCCCAGCACAATAGAAGAGCTCTAGGATCAAATAAGATTGAAGACTTATACAAGATTTGTATTTTCATTTTTTAGTTAGGATTTTTTAGTATATTTTGTCAAAACCAAGATGATAGAGGTAGATTACTTTGGGATTGTCACACACACACATTTGATATTGCTTCATGCTTACAAACCAATTTTCATTACAAAATTTCTAACCTAGTTTTGAAAAAAAAAAACAAAGTTTGGAAAAATCATTTTTGGAAAAACAAGTTTTTGGAAAAACCGTTTTTGTTTGGAAAAGGATTTTTATCAAAATATAGTTCATATCATTTTGATGTTGATCTATGATCACACCCTGATCATTACAAGTTCTAGAACTCTATTTTGTACATTCCTATCAAAAGAATTTTTATCAAAATTCCTATCTTTAAAAAGCCTTTGGGAAAAACAGTTTTGGCCTAGTCCGGTCGACCGCACGATCGACCGTTGGTAGAGCTGAATTGCTCTGTCGATCGACCGGGCGGTCGATTGACATACACATGCACATCGGTCGACCGACCGGTCGACCGGGAGCAATTACAGTGCACTCTGTTTTTCCCTGGTCGACCGGACTGGTCGACCGACAGAGAGACTTACTCTCTGGTTGGGACTTCGGTCGACCGTCCCGGTCGACCGGCTTCTCAACGGTCGGATATCCGACCATTGACGGTCGACCGGCCGGTCGACCGACAGCAGTCAGACTTTCTGACAGACTCCAACAGCTATATTTTTTCTGACTCATTTTGTGTTGGGTTTCTCCCCAACGACTCTTTTGACCTTTGTAAGCTAGTTTTCATCCCTATAAATAGAGGGAGTATTCTATAACTAAAGTAACAAGATTTACAAAGAAAAGATCAAAAGTTTTCAAAAGTTTAGCCTTTAGCAAAAAGTTTTCTTTGAGCCAAAATTTCCAATCCTTTAGCTTGAAGCATTCCTCTACTTCTCTCTAGTTTTGTGCACTACACAATCCCAAAAATATCATCTCCTCATCTTGGTTGTCGGGTTATGCAAGTGAGCCTTAGTTTGTGGTCAAGTGTTGATCACCGTTCTTCAATTTGAGAAGTTGTAGAGGCATCGGCCTCAAGCGAGTTAGTGTGCTCCGAGTTGGTGTGCGGCACCTTGAGAGATAGGACAAGTGTGTCCTTATATTGACGATCCGGTGGGATTACCAATAGTGAAAATCCTTCATCGTGTTGAAGGCGGGGACGTAGAGTAGTGGCTCGAACCTCGGAACGTATCTTCGTGTTTGCAATTATCCACTTTTCTCTAAACTCTCTCTCATTTACTTGCTACATTACTTGTCTAATTTCTTGTAAGTCCTTTTATTGTTGCTTATTGTTAAAAAGTTTTTAAACCGCATTATTTGTCACTTAGTATAGCCATCACCTATTCACCGCCCCTCTAGGTGATTTCACTTTCTTCACATTGCACATTTGAGAGATTTATTTACTTTCTTTTATGGATCAAAACTATACTTAGTGAAAAAGAAAAATCTCAAAATAATATCTTGTGTAATAAGTAAGATACATTAAACTATTCTATAGAGTTGAACAATAAAGACCCAATCTATTTACAACACACTTACACAATTTAATAAACCCACCCATTCACATGTATGCACAAATAATTTCAATAGGGAAAAGAGAGAAAGAGGGAGGGAACTCATGCAATGCACTAGACTTGAGGCGTGCCGACGGAGGCTCCGGCGGAGGCGGCGGAGGCCGCAGAAGATATCGACAGATAGAGGGTCTCACCGTAAAGGGTGCGGGTGCGTTCGCGCTCGCCAACGGCGATCAACGATGACTCCCCGGAGAGACGGAAGGGGGTTCAGACTTGGGAAAGAATAGCACACACAAACCTTTCCACACACATTAACACATAACACCATGCATGCATAAATTCATGCATGCACATTAAACTAACATACAATACACATTAATCAAAAAGACACAAACCTACACACATATAAAACATTAATACAACTAACAAATAAATAAAAGGAGAGAGGAGAAGGGACACTCACACTCATGGGTGTGGAGCTTGGCCAGGGGGCTCACGGCCGAGGAGAGACCAGTGCACAGTGGCGAAGCTAGGAGCACGGCGGTGAGGTTCACGGTGGAGCACAGAGAGGGAGGGAGCTATGGAGAGGTCTCGTGGGTGAGATGCTCACGCTCCGATGAGAAAGAGTTGACCTTGGTTGACGGAGGTCGTCGAGGTCACGGAGATGATCTGCGAAGGGGACCTAGGTGCCGCGAATGTCAACGGAGCTCGCCGGAGAGATCGGGTACAGGCATGGGTTCAAGGTTTGGAGGAGAAAGGTGTGGGCGGAGCTTGCGGAGGTTGTCGCGAGCTCACCGGGGCATTGCTGGAGTTGCTCAGCCAACCAAGGAGAAGGCCGGCCATAGGCTACTCACGTTGGACAGTTGACAAGGAGCATGGCCTGGCACGGGATGATGGAGATGCGGCATGGCCTGGAGAAGATTTGGGCCATGGGGAAGAGCATGCGGGGGCTTGGGAGGATGATGTGACCTCGGGTGCACATGCAGAAAAAAGGAAGAGGAGGAAAAGATGGGATTATATTAGGATTTAATGTGGTAGTTAGGATTAGGATTAATTAGTTTGGATAAAGATTGGTTTGGTTTGGATCTTGATTTAGTAGTTAAGTTTAGGATTTGGTTTGATTTATTTAGGGTTAGAATTTGAAAGAGTAATGGGCGGCAGGTTTTGGTCTTGGGGAAAAAGAAAAACAATAAGATGAAAATGGAAATGAATGGAATGAAAGGAAAGAGAGATAGCTAGGCTCATAACCACACATACAAATTTATCTAGATAATAATATTAATAATAAACCTCATAATATAAAATACATATATACGTATTAAAATACTATCATTATTATTAAATCCTATATTACAAAATAAGGGTATTACATCTACTTCTAGTTCAACCTTTGTAAAGAAGAAGGAGGCTTTGTAATTGAAGGTAACAGTATCAATAATGAGATTTTTCTTTCTAATTTATCTTTATTTACTTACTTTCTCATCTACCACGCTTTCTTTAGTTTTCGTCATGGGTTGCTAATCTTTTTCTTGACTTACTAATCTCTCCACCACCACTTCTAATTCTAGGTTAGAATAAACTGATTGGATCATATGCATGCCTAATCTTTGGATTAGTTAAAGTTCTTGGAGGCACATGATGATGACTAGTTAAATCCATATATGTTAATACTTTTCAATAGTTTTTCTTATTCTATACTTAGATAGCTTTGATAGTTTAATATTGAATCTTAGTTATTCTTCTTATTCTATGCTTAGAAGGCTTTGATAATTAATGTTAGGTCTTGATTAGTGATTATTTTAAATAGGATTTAGTTTTTATCTTATGTATCTTTCTTGAATTGAAGGCAACTCTAAGATCTAACTTTTATGATCTAAAGTGAAGTAAATTCTTGTATAGGTTAGTAAGTTAGTGGTGGTAGATAATTAGTAGGTCATATTTTCTTAACTCTTTTCTAAAACCCTAGATTACTTTTCAAATTTCATATTCTTCTTTATATTTTTTACACTTAACAATTGAGTTTTTTCTTAAAAGAATACTTAACCAGTTTAGTATTTAAGGAGATACCAAAAAGCTTCTATCATATTCCTTCCTGTGAATTTGACCTGTATAGTCCTTGCTACTGCGGATAAATTGGAAAGGCAGAGATTTAACCGACTTTTAAATAACATCCTTTTACACTTTACTTTATCTCTATTTTTGGTAATTAAATTTTGGCGTTGTTGCCGGGTAGGAAGCGGTATTTTTTTATATTTACTAATTAGTTAATTTTTCTTCTTTATTTTCCATAAAAATCATAAACAAAATTCCCCATGGCCTATCCAAAGTTATTTGAGTATAATTCAATTGATATGTCGAGACCATCTTTCCATCCATCAACTTCTTTTTCAAATTATCATGACTATCTCCATCCTACTCTATCATCTTTTACACCCTATCCTATAATTTGGTGAAATTATCAAGAATCTCAAATTGATCAAAGTTTTGAAAACATTTTTAAGATGAACTTAACTGTTTAGATAATTCGATTAGAGATACCTTGGTTGTTACATACCTACAAAAGATATAATTAATTCAAGTTTTGAGGAGATGTATGAAGATGAGCTCATATTTTTAGATATTCATGATGCACCAATAATATTGTGTGATAACGAGGATGAATTTGTAAAGAGTGATGGAGAGAAAAAGAGGAGAAGGAAAAGGAAAGTAAAAGGAAAGTGATGAATAAGTTGGAGAGGATGAGAGCTAAAATGACAAAAAAAATGACCTCTCTGATTTCACCGCTATAAAGGACACATTGGAATGATGAAAAGCGAGTTAAAGGGAATAGACCTAAATAGATATATAGGTGTACCTCTTTTATATTTTATTTCATGCAATGAGAATAATGCATAAGATAGGTGGGGGAGGGTTTACTAACATACTAACATAGATATGTTTACTAATAATTTTTTTCCTTTCAAAAACTTTTTGAAAAAACAATATTTTAATTTATTTTAAAAGAAGTTAAGTTAATTTTAAGGTATATAAAAAATCATAATTAAGATTTCTGAACACTTGTTTAAAATATAATTATTTGTTTGGTTTTTAGGTTTAGGAGGAAAAATTAAAAAGGTAATTTAATCTTAATATTTTTACCTTAATGAAATATGCATGCTTTATACACTTATACACTTGGAATTCAAAACAAAGACTCTGGTGTCTTAGAAAAAATATATACAAAATAAATAAATATAATTATTGATTGATCGGTGCTTTGGCCTAAGAAAGAGCCACGAAAGGTAATTAGATAAGTTTGAAAAAAAATTAAAAAATATATCATATATGTATTAACACATCTTATAATCAATAAGTTAGGTATTAGGGCCTCAAGAAACCTTGATACTTACGCAAAAGAAAATTAGATAAGGTATACATATTAAAAAAGAAAAAAACTGCTTAAAGGGCAACGAACTGGTAATACTTCGAACTTCAGCGAAAAAAGTTACATATATATACAAGGCATAAGAGTTGAAGTTAAAGAATCCTGAGTCAAAAATTAACGGTCACAAAAGTGCATATGACTTAGAGTAAAATAATAGACTAAGTGAGAAATTCAGTTTTAATCCTAACTTAAATTGATAATAAATTTTTTGCATCGAGACTAAGTATAAAAATGAATAATTTGATAATCCCAATACTTAAAGATTACTTGATTTGCTAAAAAAATTATTTCAAATATTCTTCTCTTTAAAAAATGAATTTCAAAAATACTGAGATTTTATTTTTCTTTCTTTATGAATTTTGTAGGTGTAACTCACTGAAAACCCTTACGAGACAACACTAGTCCTCTAGGGTACCCTAGAGATTTAACATCTTGTTGCACGTGCTAAGTGCAACCGTGATTCCTACGAAAGTGAGTTAAGTTAGGTTAAATTAGTTTCTAACATTTGATTTTGCTGGAGGACGATCAAAAGATAGGTGTGGGGTGTGATTGTACTCCAAAACTGCATTTTTATCATCACTTTTACACATATATCCTGATCATTCCTTTATATATTAATGCTATTGACTTTTTTTATTATGGTGTGTAGTTACTTAAATGAGAGTATAAAGATACAAGAAGCTTCACTTTAATCCTATCTATAGTTGAATTTTAAATTAAATTGAATCTAATGGAGGAAAGGATTAATTTTCATCTCCTAAATTCAAGTTCAAATTCAAAATATAAAGTCATCAAAGATGAAGGGGATAAAGCAAATCCTAATAGAGATAAGGAGGATAATTCAAATTAAATGAAGTTCAAAATCAATTCAGACTCAGATTTAGACTGTACAGCTTTTAGTATTCAGATCATAACTTTTGCTACAAATATTCAAATCTGATGATTTAAAATACTACAGAAAGAGGACTTGACGAATTATAATTGTTATGTTTACCACTCTTGCTGCAGGACTTGATTCCCTATTGAATTAGTAAATCTTTTAATTTGTATTCTATTGTGATTAGATATAGCCCTATTTAAAGAGCTGAAATCTCTCATTTTCAAACATTTCCACATCAGAAATCATAACTTAGGATTTTTCTTTTAGTCTCTTCTCTAAATTTCTTTTGTAATTTTTATATTTTAGATTCAAGTTCTACTTCTACTTCAAACTTTGTAAAGAAGAAGGAGGCTCTTTGTAATTGAAGGTGAAAATATCAATAACAAGGTTTTTCTTTCTAATTTATCTTTATTTACTTACTTTATATACTTGCTTTCTCATCCACCTCGCTTTCTTTAGTTTTCATCATAAGTAGCTAATCTTTTTTCATGACTTACTAATCTCTCCACCACCAATTCTAATTCTAGGTTAGAATAAGCAGATTGGATCATATGCATGCTTAACCCTTGGATTAGTTAAAGTTCTTGAAGGAACATGATGATGACTAGTTAAATCTATATATGTTAATACTTTTCAATAGTTTTTCTTATTTTATACTTAGATAGCTTTGATAGTTTAATATTGAATCTTAATTATTCTTGTTATTCTATACTTAGAAGGCTTTGATAGCTTAATGTTAGGTCTGATTAGTGATTATTTCAAATAAGATTTAATTTTAATCTTATGTATCTTTTTGATTTGAAAGCAACTCTAAGATCTAACTTTTGTGATCTAAAGTGAAGTAAATTCTTGCATAGTATAGTAATTTAGTGGTGGTAGATAATTAATAGGTCATATTTCTTTAACTTTTTTCTAAAACCCTAGATTACTCCCAAATTTCATATTCTTCTTTATATTTTAACACTTAACAATTAAGTTCTTTTTCTTAGAAGAATACTTAACCAGTTTAGTGTTTAAGGAGATACTGAAAAGCTTCTATAGCATTCCTCCCTGTGAATTCAACTCGCATGGCCCTTGTTACTGCGGATAAATTGTGAAAGGCAGAGATTTAATAGATATTCAAATACCATCCTTTTAACTCTTTAATTTATCCCTGTTTTTGGCAATCAGTGGGATATCCCATCAACGGAGCTATCTCTTGAGTGGGAAAAATCCCATTACCGAAATATAGAAGGAATTCGATAAAGGAAAACTATTGGGGGTTCATCTGCCAATAAATTCAGATGATGGGAGCTCGTAGGCTAATGTCTTTGCTCAGTGGGGGCAATCCCATTAAAGGAACAATAGATAGGGGATCTGAGTGGGGAAAATCCCTCAACAGAGTGGGGGACCCTGAGTGGGGGGCAATCCCACAACGGAGGGTTTCAGCTCCCATAGGACAACCGAGAATGGCTCGTGGATAAATCTGTATTGACACTTTTGAGTGGGAGAAATTCCATTAGCGGAGTGTACAGACACAATCTTCTGAGTGGGAAAAATCTCAGCAGTAGAAGGATCGCGTTTTTTCCTCCGAGTGAGAGAAATCCCATCATGGGGGTGTATGGATAGATGGATGGATGTCGTAACTGCCTTCGAGTGGGAGAAATCCCATCAGCGGGGGTTCTAGCGGCCACCTCCGAGTGGGGAAAATCCCATCAGTAGGGCATATGGATGGATGGATGTACTGCAAAGGTTAGGAGTATAGAATAATACTTTATTAAAAAATGCAATACATAAGCCTAGGATTGGAAGGAAGTACACTCCGTTGAAATGAAATTCGGGTAGTCAGTCAATCGTCTTGTAATGGGCGATCAGGTTCTACTGCCGAGGAGGTTGAGTGTTTTGGATGTCTGAAAATTGCCTCGAAAGTGAGGACGTACTCTTTGAGGAAGCCCTTTGGATGAGCTCTTCCAGGTACCTTCGGAGGCCTCAACAATAGATGGTTTGGTGTCCTTTACATTGGTGGTAGGAGCATATTTCTCCTACCCGATAAGTGAGGGATTGTGTTTATCGGTTTGGGGTGTCTGACCCACGATTGATCTTTGAATGTGTTGAAGACTTCATTAACTTGGAGCTTGAACAAAGTAAAGCATTCTATTGATCTATAGCTTCGGAGTAGACTTGGTGAGAGGATAGGGAGCACTTATTTCTTGTAAGGAGGTTCCCACGGTGTCAAGGTTGAGCGTGATCGAGAGTTTCATAAGTGGACTTTAACTTTTCTCCACCATTGTTTGGTTTCTCAGAGTGATTAAAGTAAGCTTCCATCGCTTCTTCTAATTGGATGTATGATTGAGCTTGAGAAATAACCTCGCTCATGTTAGCGATGTTGTACTTCGAAAGGTATTTGTACAGGAGGTGAGTGACCAGCAGCTCGCTGATGAATACAAGTGCGGAGACCTCCTCACCACAGTTAAAGACTTTTGGTCAGCTGGCTCTGACAGAAGTTAATGTATGAGTTGAGACTGTCTCCCAGCCTCATCTTGATGAAGAGATAGTGATGGTTGTTTCTCTTGGCTTCCTAGTATGAGGCATACTGTGTGAGAAAGGCCTCTATGACCTCCAAGAAGTTATGGAGAGAGCGCCATGGTAGGGAGTATAACCAATCTGATGTCGCGCCTTTTAGGCTAGATAGAAAGGTGAGAACATGAGCGAGTTTTCAGAAGATAAGCTAATCTCTTCTTGAGGATCCACTATATTTATAAAAGGAGCCAGAAAATCTCACGTTCAAAATTCCAATCCCAAGGAACCAGTCAGTTTGTCACAAATTTTACGGCATGTCAAATTTGCCAGATCCACCCCTTCCACATAATCTCGTTCATCATGAAGTCAAGATCTAGTTCATTAATTCATCAGCTATCCACACCCGCTCCAATTTCCAATGAAGGCCCAGGATGTAAAAAGACATCTTGACTGCTTCCCTTCAGAATGAAAGCAACACCTCCACTTCCCAAACCGAAATATAAATCAGTCTGCTCCACTCCTTCTCCCTGGAGCTCGGAGAGAAAAAAAGCTGGGGGGCATCTGTTGTGGTCAGAATCTAGCTGCTCCTCAAGATAGCGACATGTGTCAGCCGCACCTGGAATGCCTCTACAGGAAATAAACTCAACATACCAGTTGGCTCACATTTAACCCTAGAAGAGAGCCCCGGGGTTTGCCTTGAACTTACATTCAACCCTAAAGGAGAGAGTCTCCGGCCCTGCCCCGCATCACATACAACCCCGAAGGAGAGAGTCTCGGGCCCTGCCCTGAGTTCTCATTCGACCATGAGGAGATGACCTTGGGCCCCTTCCATTTCCTAACATCCACAACTATCAGACCTCTCCCCGCCTCCGCTGAACACAGTTCAGTAGCAGAATTTCTTAGATCACAAAGGGGTTATGATGCCACGATATCCCTGTTAACCCAGAGGCCTTTCACCTCAGTTTTGATGATGACTAACTTATGAAGGTTAGTTTACTAATAATCTTTTGTTTAATAAGTTTCAAATATTGATCAAGATCTTAGTAGGTGATTAGCTTCAATAAAAGATTTAAAGCCAGTTTTAAAGCTAACACAAGTTGATTCAAGAGCTCAAGCATGAAGATCGCATCTAGCACTCGGTTGGAGTCAAGCTCTATGATTGAGTTTGGATCAAGTCGGCTTGGAGATAGAGATCGATAAGAATACTTTAGTTTGTTTAGTTTTATTTTATTTTAGATCTTTTGTAAGGATAGCTTAGTCTTGATATGCTCAAGTTCACATACACACAAGTTCAATAGTTTTTTAGTTACGGCTTAACCGGTTTTGAATTTTCAAGTTTTCATGAACTGATAGAATCAAAACAAGTTTTACATGGTTTTATGTATGTTGGACTTCTTCCATATATTTTGATGATTCATAATGTCTAAAAACTTATTTTGATGATTCTAATTCATGGTTTCATGTTTTGTTTTTAACTAAACTTAGTTTTGAGATTTAATGTCAAAAACATTGATATATCTTTTATATGTGTATTAGATTCTATCCATACACATTATGCTTCAAAAGTGTTTGAATATCTTGTTTTTGTATTTATACAAGTTTATAAAAAAAACGTATTTTCCTTTAGAAGTTTGATTTTTTGAAAATACCAGTTTCGATCTAAAGCTTAGTGTCTGTATCACAAAAATAGTTCAAATTGTTTGAAATATGTGTTGAATTTTAGTCATACATATTTATTCTTCAAATATTTATAAGAACTTATTTTTGGGGATTTTATGTGATTTAATAAGATTTTATGGGTATTTAAAAGACCAATTTTCAAACCTAAAACCCAGCCTGAGACCACTGGTGCTGACTGACCGGTCGACTGGACAGATCTCGATCGACCAGGCGGTCGTCCGATGTGCACAAAACGTGCGCACTACTTTGGCCTATGGCCAGTCGACCGAACGGTCAAACGATCCAGAGAGCTTGCTCTCTAGATCTAGTCATAGAATTCACTCTCCGGTTCTGGCCTGGTCGACTGGGCGGCCGACTGATAGACAAATTGCCTGGGGCAGTCGACCAGGTGGTCGATCGATAACACCAACGATCAGAAATTTGATCATTGGCCAGTTGACCTGACGGTCGACCGACAAGTCAATTTTGACCTGTTCTGGACCCCAACAACTATATTTCCAGACCCCTATGAGGGCTGTTTTCACCAAGATTTCTTAGAGTTATTCTTTTCATCTTTTTAAGTGTTTTCAGCAAGTTTTAAAAAGAAGTTTTTGTGCCAAAAACTCTACATCTTATTTGCTTCAAAGTTTTTGGAAAATTAACAAGTTTTGAGATTCTAATTCTTGTCCAAAAATTTTATATCTTATTTAGAGTTTTTCTCAAGTGTTTTATTTGTTATTTTTTTTTTCAAAATACTTTGTTTTCTCACACTTGAGGTGTCAATTCTTTACCTATCTATAGGATCTTGTTTTTGTGAGAAAAAATTATTTGTGATCCTTTGTGATCACCAAGAGAGATTATTTGTGATCTTTGTGATCACCATGTGTATTTCTTTCTTTGCTTTGTGCTAGGCTATATGCCTTTCCTCTTGTGTAGAGGTATTTGTGTTAGAGAGAGGAGTTGTGTACACCCGTTGTTGAGTTGTAATTTCTCAGTGGAGGTCCCTTTGTGAAAGGTCATGTGTGGACGTAGTGAAAATCCTTCTGTGTGAAAGCGGAGATGTAGAGCAGTGGCTCGAATCTCAAAACATATCTTCGTGTTTGCATTTTGATCCATTGTCTCTCAACTCTATCTCTCTTCATATCTTGCATTACTTTACATTGTTCATATTCATATGCTAGATATAGTTTGTATGTGCTTACACTTGTGTTCAACCAAGAGAGCTTATTAAAGCACCTCAACTCTTACACTAGAGGAATCTATATGAGTAATTCTAGAGCCCTTCACGGGAAATTCGGACTCACTCTTGGTTACACATAGTGTGTTTACAATTATATTTTTAATTCCACACCATTTGTCCTAAATTAGCTAGTACACATGTTCACCCCCCTCTAGGTGCACTTTCAATTGGTATCAGAGCCTCCGCTCCTAATATTCAGTTTAACCACTTAGAAGTGAGATCTTTGGATAGCTAATCTAGTCATTTGTACTGTAAGCATATAGTTTACACTCATGGACTATCTTGCTCCTCTCATGTATGATGTTTCCAACATTGACGTGTGAAAATTCAAAATGAGTGCATACCTCAAAGCCCTAGAATTGAATGTTTGCCTTGCTACTACAAAGAAATAATATGTTGATAATGGCAAGCACCTATAGGCCAATACACACTTAGGCACACACTAAGTAAAGAGCATCTTTCTATTGTTTCTCATTGTAATCCCACTTTTGCAGTGTAAAACACATTGACCTCTCCCAAGTTACAAACGATAAACTATGTGGAGAAAGAATCTAATGAAGATGAGTCAACTAAGCTTCCTTCATAGTCCAAGGGATTGACTCCCTTGAGATAAAATTGGACACTCAACTAGATGATAGTGCTAATCTTCATGTGATGATAATACTATGGATGCTCATACTTTAAATGAAGAACTTTCATTGTTTTGTGAAAACTTGTTAAATAAATATAAATTTTTAAAAAAAAAGTTTTAAATCAAAAGAAGAAAAAAATTTGTTTTTAAATACAAATGATTTTGCAAGAGAGGGTTGAGGTTTCAAATGAAAGGGATTCATTAAAAACCCAACTAGACCTTATTTTAAAAGAAAATGAATTTTTAAAGAATAAAAATAATTTTCATATTTTGAAGAAAAATGAGGTTTTGTCTTTAAAACTTGATTTTGTTTTAAAATAAAATGATTATTTAAAGAATAAAATTGTTTTAATTTCAAAAGAATTGGAATTTGTTTCAAAGAAAAATATTTTTTTGAAAAATGATTTGGTTTCCTATTCTTGTCATGATTCTATTGTTATATCTCCTATTGATAAAAATGCTTGCTCCACTTCTTCTTTAATCATTGAAAATGATATTTGTGATTTGAAAAGAGTGTAGATTGTTTATGCTCCACTTTGAGCCAATGTGTCATGAACCACACACGATTGGAATCCATGTTTCATAAGAAACATGCTCTACATATTCATGCACACAAACTATGGCATACACATGGTCATCATGCTCACACACATGATTTTATTTATGTTCATGTGTACACTTCTACACATTGTAGACGTACGAGCCACTTTACAAAATTTTGATATGATAGAATAAATATTTCAAATTTTGCAAATAAGTTTGTTTGTGTTAGGAAGGTGCTAACCCCCTTGAACCTAAAAAGATATGGGTACCAAAATTCACCCCTATTATATTTGATGTAGATGTGGGCTCTCACTTGACGTGAGGGTATCAGTGCCTGATGATGGATGCGATCCGAGCCTAAAGATCACATTTTTTGATGCATCACTTTCAAGAGATATTTAGGTGGGAGAACCTCCGTGGTTTGGAGACCTAATGACTAGTTATATTAGTTTTGGTAACTATCTCTAACTCTTTATTTTGTTTATACATTAATATTGATATTTTAGTATTATTGGTCTTCATACTCATAATGTTAATACAATGTTATTAGACATGTGATATACATAGATAGTCTTTGAGATACACCCATGTTCATATGGACTTATATTTTTGTGTTTTCACTATAGTTTAACTATTGTGTATATCTCAGTTCTAAAACACGTACATTTAACCTAATAATCATGTTTGTGTATATTTTTGCACTTCATGATTTGATTACATGTTTAGATGTACTTTTTATTAAAACTTGTGTTTATACTTGTACAACTAGTGAGCCATTATCATGTGTTTATGCTATATTGCTCATGTGTACTCATTATGTGTATTAGTATAATCTTATTTTGATGATTCTTGTATTTTCACTTATATTCCCTGTTTTTTTTTAAATGCTTTCATAAAAATGTGTTTACCTTCATGTATATGTTAATTTGTCTAAAATTAATAGATATACATGTCTATCCTGTTGGCCCAAGGTTACAATCACCCATGTTTAGTGTGTTTTGATGATTACAAAACATATTAGTTATTTGTACTAATATTGCTTATTATTTAAGTGTGTTTCAGGGTTCTAACTCTACTAAAAGTTTACACCCTAAAAGAAAGTGTTTTGGACTCAAGTCAACTCAAAGTGGGCTCAAGACTCAAGTGTTGAAGACCTTGATGGTGAAAAGCCCCCTTGAAGAGCTTGTAGTACTTAGAACCAATGTAAGAATTAGAATGTTAAAGTTTGAGTGTTGGATATTGGCTCTAGGATACACATACTCAATTTGGTTTTGTTAAAATGTGAGTCTTGTATTTAAGTTTTCATGTTTTAAATTAGGTTTCATGCCTTAAATATATATTTACATGACTCTATATTTTACAAAAATAAATACCATGCTTAGATCTTGTTTATATACTCCTACTAGCATATTACTTAAGTTTCCTTAAAGTCAAAAATTATTTTGCAAAATTTTTCAAGTCAAAAATACACTGTTTTTCCTGTTTCAGGCTGACCGGCCGACCGGCCCGGTCGACCGGCCTTTGTGCCTGGGCGTGCACGTCTGTGCACGTCCGACGGTCGACCAGGCGGTCGACCGTCTGAGAGCAGGATTGCTCTCGGGTTTTCTGGGTCGACCGTCCGGTCGACCGCCAGAGGAAGACTGAGAGCAGGTTTGCTCTCGGGTTTTCTGGGTCGACTGGCCGGTCAACCGCCAGAAGACCCGAGCCAACGGCTCTTTGACCAGCTGAGCTGGCGGTCGACCGGCCCGGTCGACCGCCAAGCCTACTGCTGCCCAACGGCTCTTTCCTCTTTTGTGCAATTCTGAAATCTGTTTTTTGATCTGCTTTTTGGCAGACTTTTACAGGGTTTTTCAGTTCTTTTTCAGAGCAAATAAGCTCTAAATAAATTGTTTTAAACCTATTTTTCTCCCTATAAATAGAGGAGAAGACTCTCTTGCAAAATACCAAGAAAAAGCCTTAAGTTTTCTAGTTTTTCAAAAGAGAAGAAAAGTGTTTTAAGCTCTCATTTCCAATACTTTCTTGAGCTAGTTTTTCAGTTGTGATTGTTAGCTAATATCAATTCACAACTGAGTTTTTCTTACTACACTCCATAGAGCCAAAATTCCTTTACTCATTCTATAAGGAAATTGTAAAAGAGTGAGACATTGTAAAAGAGTTTAAGTGATCAAGTTGTGATCACTTTGGTTACTTGTGATCTACTTCATCTTGTGGAGACACCTCTTCGGTAGAGGTTTTGTAAGTTGTGGAGCTCGGTGCTCGGGTCTTCGGTAGGCCATTGTAATCATCCTCGGTGGATAGTGGAAACCCTTCACGGAGGTGAAGGCGGGGAGTAGAGCGGTGGCTCGAACCTCGAAACAAACATCTTGTGTTTGCGATTGCCTTGTGTCCATTCTTGCTTTAAATTTCTATTGCACTATATTGCTTTCAATTACTTGATTGTGATCTTGTTTTTTTTCCTTGTGCTATTACTTCAAGCTTGTGATACTTGTGATATATTGTGTGCATCTCACTATTCATCCATCATACTTTGCCTTGATCAATCATATCTCATACAACAAGGTTGCATTGCGCACCTCTAACCCATTCAAGGGGAATTGGTAGGAAGGAGTTCAGAACCTCTCACGGGATATTCGGCTCTTAGTCTTGTTTTGAGAGATCGTTGCATCATTCATCATTCTTAGTTTTTAAAAAGAATCATTAGATTAGCAATTACACCTATTCACCCCCCTCTAGGTGTTTTTCAATTAGTATCAGAGCTTGGACTCTAGGATTTAGCTTAACAACCTTAGAGAGATCCTAATATTGCTAATCATTTCATTCATTCTCACTTAGTAAAGATGGCCGATGGTATTAAGACACCCCTTAAGTTTGATGGACTTAACTTTCCCATATGGAAGGTTAAGATGACCGTTTTCTTGCAATCTCTAGGAAATCGAGTTGCAAAGGCCGTGACCAAACCCTTTAGTGCACCCCCCGGTGATGAATCCACTTGGTCCGAAATAGAGACCAAAGAATTTGATGCCAATGCTAGGGCTCACTATGCACTACTTCAAGCCCTTAATGATGATGACATAGCTAGAGTTATCCATTGCAAGTCCGCATATGAAATTTGGACACATTTGCTAGTTACACATGAAGGGACCTCACAAGTGAAGAGGGCTAAGATTGACCTTCTTCGGTCCCAATATGAGAATTTTTGCATGCAAGAAAATGAAACCATAGATGATATGGTTACAAGATTTACAAAGATCACTAATGGACTTTCTTCTCTAGGTGATGCTATCGACAACGATCAAAGAGTAAGAAAGATCATCCGGGCTCTTCCTCCTTCATGGGAAGTAAAAGTAACAACCTTGAAGGAACTCAATGACAAGGAGGAGATGGAGCTAATTGCTCTCATTGGGAACCTCAAAACCCATGAGATGGAGAGGAAAGTGAGGGAGGACATGGCTCCTTCCAAGAAGAAGACAATAGCCTTCAAAAGTCAATCCACACACTCCGACGAAGACGATGAAGAAGAAGATGACGAAGAGCTCTCACTTCTTGTGAAGAACGTCCGGAGGATGTACAATAAGGCTAAATTTCAAGGAAGGAAGAGATGGCAAGGAGGCAAAGAAGAAAGAAAGATCATTTGCTTTAATTGCCAAAGACCGGGACACATAGTGGCGGAGTGTCCGGATAAAGTGAAGCCCTCCACCTCAAAGAAGCCTCACAAGAAGAAGGCAATGAAAGCTACATGGGATTCCGAGAGCGAATCCGAGGAGGAGATTGATACCGCCAACATGTGCTTCATGGCCAATGAAAGCACAAGCAAGGTAACCCCTTCCACTTCTCCTAATGATGAACTTTCCATGGATGAGTTAGGAGAAGCTTTTGTAGAATTATCACATAACTATGATTTTCTTAAAAAAAGTATTTAAAAATGAAAAAGGAAAATGAATCTCTTAATCATCAAGTTTTTACACTTTCTAAAGAAAAGGATGAATTACTTTCCACTCTTGTTTCCACTCAAAAAAGATTTTGACAAGTATAAGATTTCTTGTAAAGGCAAGTCTCCACAAATTGATTCTAATGAGATTACCATGCTTAAAAAAAGAATAGACTCATTGGGAATTGTTTTAAAAAATTGTGAGTTTGATAAGAAGAAGATAGAGGCCATGTTTCCTAAGAAACAAGCCCCTAAGAAAAATGTTCACCATGCTCATGCTCATGTTCATACCACACAACCTTTACATCGTGGCAAACCCCCAAAGCATGCTCACACTTCACACACACATCATGCATTCATGGAAGAGTGTTCTCATGTTCACATTGTGGGCGGAAAGGACACTTAGCCAATTTTTGCTATGATAGACTAAGTGCATCTTATCATAATGTTTGGGTTCGCAACACTAACTTTCAAGGACCCAAGAAAGTTTGGGTACCAAAGTCAACAATTTTGTTAAATGATATAGGTACCTTCCAAAGCCCAAAGACGTAGAGGATTGTGGTATCTTGATAGTGGTTGCTCAAGGCACATGACTTGGGACATCAACAACTTTGCAACCCTATCAAGATACCATGAAGGTGGCACCGTCACCTTCGGAGATGATGCCAAGGGTAAAATCATCGGTATTGGTAATGTAAAACTCGGCACATCCCCTTTAATTGAAAATGTAGTTTTAGTTGATGGACTCAAGCATAACCTCTAGAGTATTAGTCAACTTTGTGATAAAGGTTTTGATGTTGTTTTTGATCATATAGCTTGTAAAGTAATTGATAGAATTTCTAATACTTGTGTGTTTTCCGGTTTTCGTAAAAGTAATGTTTATATGATAGATATGGCTAATATGTCTTGTAATATTACTTGTTTAAAAGCCCTCGATGACGACTCTTGGTTGTGGCATAGAAGATTAGGCCATATTTCATTTGACCACATATCTAGGTTAAACACAAAGGAAATGGTGAAAGGTATTCCTTGTTTGAGTTTTGAAAAGGACCGAGTTTGTGACGCATGTCAATTTGGGAAACAAACTAAGTCTTCTTTCAAGTCAATTAAGGATATCATGACATCACGTCCTTTGGAGTTAATCCATATGGATCTATTTGGCCCTACACAAACCAAAAGTTTAAGTGGGAATAGATTTGCATTTGTTTTGGTTGATGATTTTTCACGGTTTACTTGGGTTTTCTTTCTTGAACACAAAAATCAAGCATTTTCATACTTCCAAACTTTTAAGAAAAGAGTTGAAAAAGAAAAAGAGTCTTCTATTTTAAGAATAAGAAGTGATAGAGGAGGTGAGTTCATTAACCTATCCTTTACCACTTTTTGTGAAGAACATGGAATTAAGCATGAACTTTCTTGTCCTAGAACTCCACAATAAAATGGAGTAGTTGAACGGAAAAATCGAACTTTACAAGAGATGGCTAGGACAATGCTAAGTGAATATGGTCTACCACATTATTTGTGGGCCGAGGCCGTAAATACATCATGCTATATATCAAATCGTGTTTTCTTGTGTAAAAATACTTCAAAGACTTCTTTTGAAATGTACTTTTCTAGAAAATCAAATGTTTCATATTTCAAGGTTTTTGGATGCAAATGTTTTGTTTTAAATACAAAAGATAATTTAGGAAAATTTGATGCTAAAGCTTATGAGGCAATTTTTGTGGGTTATTCTAATACTAGTAAAGCTTATAGAATCTTCAATAAATCATCTTTGACTATTGAGGAATCTATACATGTTAAGTTTGAAGAATCTAACTTGTTTGTTAAGAATGTTGTAGAAATAGATGCTTTGGATGAAGGCTTGGAGAAAGTGACCTTGGAGGATACACCTACTATGGGAGACAAGCCAAAGGATGATGAAGGAAGTGAAGCTAAAGTAGAAGAGGCTCAAGGACATGAGATTAAATCAATTGAAGTGGAGCCTACTCAACAACTTCCAAAGGATTGGAGATACAATCCTCATCATCCCAAGGACCTCGTCATAGGTGAAGTATCAAAAGGGGTAACCACTCGCTCTAAACTTCATGATTATTGTGGACATTATGCATTTATTTCTCATGTTGAACCCAAGAACGTCCTCGAAGCCGAGGCCGATTCATATTGGTTGCTAGCCATGCAAGAGGAGCTCAATCAATTTGAGCGCAACCAAGTTTAGCACCTTGTTCCTAGGCCCCACGATAGACCAACAATTGGTACTAAGTGGATCTTTAAGAACAAGTTGGATGAATCGGGTAACGTTGTTAGGAATAAATCTAGGTTAGTTGCCCAAGGTTACACTCAAATCGAAGGAATCGATTTTGAAGAAACCTTTGCACCCGTAGCACGGCTTGAAGCCATACGGATGACACTAGCATTTGCCTCATATAAAGATTTTAAATTGTTTCAAATGGATGTTAAAAGTGCTTTTCTAAATGGTTTTATTGAAGAGGAGGTGTATGTTGAACAACCCCCCGGGTTTGTTGATCCTACACATCCGGATTTTGTGTTTAAATTAGATAAAGCTCTTTATGGTTTAAAACAAGCCCCTAGGGCTTGGTATGAAAGACTTTCTTCATTTTTGATTTCAAATGGTTTTAAGAAAGGTAAAATTGACACCACTTTGTTTACAAAACATGTAGAAAATGACATTCTTATTGTGCAAATATATGTAGATGATATTATTTTTGGTTCTACTAATGAATCTCTTTGCCAAGCTTTTGAATCATGCATGAAGGATGAATTTGAAATGTCTATGATGGGGGAGCTCAACTATTTCCTTGGACTCCAAATCAAGTAAAGGAAGGATGGGATCTTCATCAATCAAGCCAAGTACACAAAGGAACTCATCAAGAGATTCGGACTTGAAGGCGCTAAAGTGAGCAAAACTCCCATGGCAACAACTACCAAGCTTGATAAGGATGAACAAGGTAAAAGTGTAGACATTAAAGTTTATCGTAGCATGATAGGTAGTTTATTGTATTTGACGGCTAGTAGGCCGGATATCATGTTTTCCGTTTGTCTTTGTGCTCGTTTTCAATCATGTCCTAAGGAATCTCATTTAGTAGCGGTAAAACGCATTATTAAATACCTTAAGGGCACTATTGAAATGGGTTTGTGGTATCCGAAAACCGGACTATTTGATATGAAGAGTTTTTCGGATGCCGACTATGCGGGTTGTAGGGTAGATAGGAAGAGCACAAGTGGAACATGTCAATTCCTAGGTAATTCTCTTGTATCTTGGTCTTTCAAAAAGCAAAATTCGGTAGCCCTTTCAACCGCCGAGGCGGAGTATGTTGCGGCCGGAGCTTGTTGTGCACAAGTTCTTTGGATGAAACATACTCTCCTTGACTATGATTTACACTTTGATCATGTTAAAATATTTTGTGATAATACTAGTACTATTCACATGACAAAGAATGCAAATCAACATAGTAAAACCAAACACATTGACATTAGGTATCACTTTCTTAGAGATCATTATGAGAAAGGTGATATTGATATTGATTATGTTTCTACCGATTTTCAACTTGCCGATATTTTTACTAAACCTCTAGATTATGCTAGATTTTCATTTATTTGTGGTGAGTTGAATGTTTGCATTATGGATTCTTAAAGAAAATTTCTTTTATTTTGTTTGTTTAACCCTTTTTGATGTATGACAAAAAGGGGGAGAAAAAGTATGAGTTTGTTTGTTTGTTGTTTGTTTATTTTGATGCATTTGAGCTTTTGATAATGCATTTGAGTTTTTGATAAAACTATGTTTTCAATGCCTTATGTGTTTTTTTCAATGCCTTATGTATTTAGCTCTTCATTGACATTTTTGATACATAGCATTATTTGAGGGGGAGCTTTCCAAGCTCTTCTTCCATTTTTGTTTAAAATAACGTATATGTTTTGTCATCATCAAAAAGGGGGAGATTGTTGGCCCAAGGTTACAATCACCCATGTTTAGTGTGTTTTGATGATTACAAAACATATTAGTTATTTGTACTAATATTGCTTATTGTTTAAGTGTGTTTCAGGGTTCTAACTCTACTAAAAGGTTTACACCCTAAAAGAAAGTGTTTTGGACTCAAGTCAACTCAAAGTGGGCTCAAGACTCAAGTGTTGAAGACCTTGATGGTGAAAAGCCCCCTTGAAGGGCTTGTAGTACTTAGAACCAATGTAAGAATTAGAATATTAAAGTTTGAGTGTTGGATATTGGTTCTAGGATACACATACTCAATTTGGTTTTGTTAAAATGTGAGTCTTGTATTTAAGTTTTCATGTTTTAAATTAGGTTTCATGCCTTAAATATATATTTACATGACTCTATATTTTACAAAAATAAATACCATGTTTAGATCTTGTTTATATGCTCCTACTAGCATATTACTTAAGTTTCCTTAAAGTCAAAAATTATTTTGCAAAATTTTTCAAGTCAAAAATACACTGTTTTTCCTGTTTCAGGCTGACCGGCCGACCAGCCCGGTCGACCGGCCTTTGTGCCTGGGCGTGCACGTCTGTGCACGTCCGACGGTCGACCGGGCGGTCGACCGTCTGAGAGCAGGATTGCTCTCGGGTTTTCTGAGTCGACCGTCCGGTCGACCGCCAGAGGAAGACTGAGAGCAGGTTTGCTCTCGGGTTTTCTGGGTCGACCGGCCGGTCGACCGCCAGAAGACCCGAGCCAACGGCTCTTTGACCAGCTGAGCTGGCGGTCGACCGGCCCGGTCGACCGCCAAGCCTGCTGCTGCCCAACGGCTCTTTCCTCTTTTGTGCAATTCTGAAATCTGTTTTTTGATCTGCTTTTTGGCAAACTTTTATAGGGTTTTTCAGTTCTTTTTCAGAGCAAATAAGCTCTAAATAAATTGTTTTAAATCTATTTTTCTCCCTATAAATAGAGGAGAAGACTCTCTTGCAAAATACCAAGAAAAAGCCTTAAGTTTTCAAGTTTTTCAAAAGAGAAGAAAAGTGTTTTAAGCTCTTCATTTCCAATACTTTCTTGAGCTAGTTTTTCAGTTGTGATTGTTAGCTAATATCAATTCACAACTGAGTTTTTCTCACTACACTCCATAGAGCCAAAATTCCTTTACTCATTCTATAAGGAAATTGTAAAAGAGTGAGACATTGTAAAAGAGTTTAAGTGATCAGGTTGTGATCACTTTGGTTACTTGTGATCTTCTTCATCTTGTGGAGACACCTCTTCGGTAGAGGTTTTGTAAGTTGTGGAGCTCGGTGCTCGGGTCTTTGGTAGGTCATTGTAATCATCCTCGGTGGATAGTGGAAACCCTTCACGGAGGTGAAGGCGGGGAGTAGAGCGGTGGCTCGAACCTCGAAACAAACATCTTGTGTTTGCGATTGCCTTGTATCCATTCTTGCTTTAAATTTCTATTGCACTATATTGCTTTCAATTACTTGATTGTGATCTTGTTTTTTTTCCTTGTGCTATTACTTCAAGCTTGTGATACTTGTGATATATTGTGTGCATCTCACTATTCATCCATCATATTTTGCCTTGATCGATCATATCTCATACAACAAGGTTGCATTGCGCACCTCTAACCCATTCAAGGGGAATTGGGAGGAAGGAGTTCAGAACCTCTCACGGGGTATTCGGCTCTTAGTCTTGTTTTGAGAGATCGTTGCATCATTCATCATTCTTAGTTTTTAAAAAGAATCATTAGATTAGCAATTACACCTATTCACCCCCCCCCCCCTCTAGGTGTTTTTCATATCCTAGAGTCACTTGCATTTCATGCAATATTCTTTTATAGACTCGTTTATGTTTAGGATATATATGTATAATTATAGTTTTGACAAAACATACATATACTTTGAAGCTTGTTTAGTTTTGATGAAAAATGAATTTTCACATGTTTTATGATTTTCATGTTAGTAAAAAGAATTTACTTGTTTTGATTTGAGCTTAATTGTCATATCTCCATGCATGTGTTGATTACATGATTTTTATACACTCGATATATTTTGTTTACTCGTGGTTTTGATTCATGAGCCTATATGAGCTTTATCAATTTTTATGTATCGATTCTCGTGTAGTTTTCATATATTATGGAATATATATTTGTTTTATTCCTTCTAGAAGGATTTCGTACTAGTTTTCAAAATTATCATAAAACTAATCTCGTTATTCTTCAATTGGTAGAGTTTTCAAATATGCAAATGATTTTCAAATCTTATTTTTAAAAACCTACTATGAAAAGGACGGTTGGATGGGCGACTATGGCTTATACTCTTAATTCAATATCTTTCAGACATGTGCATGCATAAGGTGGTAGGTATGAGTTATACATAATTTTCAATGAAAATTCATTTTGTATACTCATGCTCTCTCTCTCTCTCTCTCTCTCTCTATATATATATATATATATATATATATATATATATATATATATATATATATATATATATATATATATATATATATATATATATATATATGGATCATCTCTAAATTAACATTATATTGCTCTGACACATATATATAGATATTTTCTTGTACTTTAAACATATATGCCATATATTTTTAGCACAAATTATTTCTTGCTAAGCTTGATTTAGTTCTTAATGTCAATTATTTTTCAATTGGTATCATATACGAGCTTATGCATTATTTTTATTGGTATTTCATAAAGGGGGAGAAAAATTCTTGTTTTATCTTTCAATTGGTTTATTTTCAATTGGTATCTTACTTTCATTCTTTATGATGAAAAATACTTTGTTTTGGTATATGTTAACATTTTCAATATTGGTATCAATAATCTTAATTGGTATTATTCTCAATTTGATATGTTTATTGCAAAATGGTTTTAGTGTTTACCTAAAATTTAGTTTTTACTTTCAATTGATATCATGTCCTTCCATTGGAATCAACTCATAAAAAGATTGTTTTCTTTCAATTGGTTTCTTTCAATTGATTTTTTTTATTGGTATCAAAATTTAGTTTTAAAATATGTTATGTTTATTGGTGTTGTTTATTTGTCTTCACCCCTTTGTTAATGAGTGACAAAAAGCGGTAGAAGAATTTAAGATTATATATACACGTTTTATTAAGTGTTTATGCATATATATATATATATATATATATATATATATATATATATATATATATATATATATATATATATATATATATATATATATATATATATATATATATATAGAGCTACATTGCATATCATTATGTGTTTATTGATTATGCATAAGTTAAGGGGAAGCTTTTATGAAGCTTATTCTTAATCTATACATATATAACCTTATAAGTTTTGTTATCATCAAAAGAGAGAGATTGTTGGCTGAGAGGCCTTCCACCTTAATTTTGATGATGACTAACTTATGAAGGTTAGTTTACTAATGATCTTGTATTTAATAAGTTTTAAATATTGATCAAGATCTTGTAGGTAATTAGCTTCAATAAAGAATTCAAAGCCAGTTTTGAAACTAACACATACTGATTTAAGAGCTCGTGTGTCAAGATCGCATCTAGCACTCAGTTAGAGTCAAGCTCTATTGATCGAGTTTGGATCCAGTCAGCTTGGAATAGAGATCTACAAGAAAACATCGGTTTGTTTAGTTTAGTTTTGTTTTAGATCTTGTGTAAGGATAGATTAGTCTTGATATGCTCAAGTTCACACACACACACACAAGTTTAATAGTTTTTTGTTTCGGTTTAACCGGTTTTAGATTTTTCAAGTATACATTTATCATTTTATGAAAAGATAGAATCAAAATAAGTTTTACATGTAATGTATGTTGGACTTATTCCATATACATTGATGATTCATAATGTCTAAAAACTTATTTTGATAATTCTAATTCATAGTTTCAAGTTTTATTTTTAACGAAACTTAGTTTTGAGATTTAATGTCAAAAACATAGATATATCTTTTATATGTGTATTGGATTCTATCCATATACACTATGCTTCAAAAGTACTTGAATATCTTATTTTTGTATTTATACAAGTTTATAAAAAATCATATTTACCTTTAGAAGTTTGGTTTTTGGAAAATACCGGTTTCGATTTAAAGCTTAATTTCTATATCTCAAAAATAGTTCAAATTATTTGAAATATGTGTTGAATTTCAGTCACACATATTTGTTCTTCAAATATTTATAAGAACTTTTTTCATGAATTTTATGTGATTTTATGGGATTTTATGGAAATTTAAAAGACCAAGTTTTCAAACCCTAAAACCCAGCCTGAGACCACTGGCGATCGACCGGTCGGTCCGGACCAGATCTCGGTCGACCGGGTGGTCGACCGATGTGCACAAAACGTGCACACTGCCTTGGCCTATGGGCTGGTCGATCGAACGGTCGCTCAACTGACCAGAGAGTTCACTCTCTGGTTATCAATCGGGCGGTCAACCGATAGACAAATTGCCTGGGGCAGTCGACTGGTAACCCTAACGGTCAAAAAACTGATCGTTGGCCGGTCAACCAGACGGTCGACTGACAGGTCAATTTTGACCTGTTCCGAACCCCAGCGGCTATATTTCCAGACCCCCTATAAAAATGGGTATTAGACGGCTGTTTTCATCAAGATTTCTAAGAGCTATTATTTTCATCTTTTTAAGTGTTTTCAGCAAGTTTTAAAAAGAAGTTTTTGTGCCAAAATCTCTATGTCTTATTTGTTTCAAAGTTTTTGGAAAATCAAAAGAAATCAAGTTTTGAGATTCTAGTTCTTATTCAAAATTTTTATATTTTATCTAAAGTTTTTCTCAAGTATTTTCTTTGTTATTTCTTTTTCAAAATACTTTGTTTTCTTACACTTGAGCTATCAATTCTATACCTAATTATAGGATATTGTTTTTGTGAGAAAAATTATTTGTGATCCTTTGAGATCACCAAGAGAGATTGTTTATGATCTTTGTGATCACCAAGTGTGTTTCCTTCTTTACTTTGTGTTAGGCATTGTGCCTTCCCTCTTATATAGAGGTATTTGTGTTAGAGAGGAGTTATGTACTCCTTGTGTTGAGTTGTAATTCCTCAGTAGAAGTCTCTTTGTGGAAGATTCTGTGTGGACATAGGGCCTGTTTGTTTCCCCGCAAAACGCCGCAAAACCGCAAGTCGTAAAACTCTTTTCCATTTTCAGCTGTTTGTTTCGTTGCAAAACATTTCGCAAAATACAACTCTCATTTCTCACTTGCAGTTGCTACAGTTAAATTTGTGGTCATATAAATCTCACTTTTACACTCAAATTTTCCCACTTGCAACTGCTACAGTTAATTTTGTGGTCATGTAAATTCTACTTGTAATATATTCGTAGTGCCAAAGCAGTTACTTGATAATCAATATATAATTTAATATTATTAAATATTTAATATATTTAATATTTTTAATAGTGTTTAATTTCTTACCGAATTATTTTATACTGGTATTTTTTAGTTTTTTATTATTTTTAAGATTGTTTTAATATTTACTATTTTATTATTTTAATTTAATATATAATTTAATATTGTTATTTAATACTTTATTATTTATTAATATTTACACCAATTTTCTTAATATTTTATTTAAATTTAATATTTTATTAATATAACAATAATGTGTTTTAATATAAAATTATTATATATTTAATTTATTTATTTCTTAATATAAATAATTACTTTATTAATATTATAATATACTTTAAAATTATATTAATATTTTATTATGTTAATATTGTAATAATTCATTATAATAATATCATAATAATATTTCATTATTAAATTTATAATTATATTTTACTTTGTTAATTTTATATTTTTATAATATTATGATATTATTATCATAAAATTTAATATTATAATAATCTAAAGTATTTTATAATATTATAATATAATAACTATATTTTATTAATTTTCTTAAGATTTTTTTAATATTTATGTTTTATTAGTATCCTTAAAATTTTATTCAGTTTCTTTAGATTTTCTTAAAATTTTATAATTACTTATTTAGTTAATATTGTAGTAATATTTTACTAATTTTACTAATATTTTATTAATATTATTGTTATAAATAAAATATTAAGATTATTAATTTTTTATCTCAAATTTATTAATACAATTTAATTTGTAATAGTAGATTTAATTTAATAGTATTTATAATATTTAAATTACTGCTACAGTTAATTTTGTGGTCAACTTTTCCACTTACACTTTTACATTACCAACCAAACACCGTAAAACACAATATACTTTATCATTTACACTTTCACTTTATCAACCAAACACCGTAAAACACAATATACTTTTTCATTTACACTCCACTTTATCAACCAAACACCGTAAAACACAATATATTTTCTCTGCTACAGTTCATTTTTTCCATTCTCATTTTACGACTTACGACTTGCGACGTTTTGCAACGAAACAAACAGGCCCATAGTGAAAATCCTTCTGTGTGAAGGCAGGGACGTAGAGCAGTGGCTCAAACCTCAAAACATATCTCCGTATTTGCGTTTTGATCCACTATCTCAACTCTATCTCTCTTCATATCTTGAGTGCTTTTCATTGTTCATATTCATATGCTAGATATAGTTTGTGTGTGCCCACACTTGTGTTCAATCAGAGAGCTTATTAAAGCACCTCAACTCTTGGTATAGAGGAATCTAGAGGAGTAGTTCTGGAGCCCTTCATGGGGAATTCAGGCTCACACTTGGTTACACATAGTGTGTTTGTAATTAAGTTTTTAATTCTGCATCATTTGTCTTAGATTAGCTAGTACACCATTCACCCCCTCCTCTCTGGGTGCACTTTCAATCTCCCACGTTCTAAATAGTCCCCTATTTCAGTGGGAGAGTTTTGAATATTGGCGGATATCTCGACATGCCAATCCCAACAATCAAGCAAGGCAATATAAATGGTTATGGGAGGAACCCAACGTGCAAATCATGTAGATCCGAAGAATACGCACCACCAGCTACAACACTATAGAATATTTATGCCCCTAAAACCCAGGAAGAAAGGGAAGATCAAAGAAATTGCAAACACAGAGACACACTACAGAGTTCACTGTAACCTCAAGAAAATATAATGAATCTCTCTCTCCTCCCGTGTTTTTTCCCAATTAGGGTTTCCACGTAAAATCTTAATATCTGCCTGTTTACTGAGTTGATAATAGTTTCACTCCCAATCTATCTATGTCCCCTTTCGTTTGCGGCGCGAGAACGATCGTTTGACCAATCACATTGAAAAATCTCTACCACACAAACGAATCTCGGATCAAACCCACCCACCCCCCCGGTGACTAACCAGTGAAAACATAATAGTATGAGTTGATACCTATCTAATCCAAAAGTTTAAACTAATAGGTATAGGTCCAACTTTCTCTTTTCATTTTCACATTTACTTAAACTCTAATGTGAGACTACTTTTAATCACACATCACTCAACAAGATTTGCACAAATTATCAAGGATTTCTTCTATATCTTTATAATTTGGTGAATATTATGAAACTTTGTGATTTAACTTGTTATACATTAAATGATGTTAATAGATTATTTTCTAAGTCTCTAGATTGTGGTTTAGATCTCTTATGAATCTACAAAAAGTTACTTGTACTCCATTATTAGTAAGAAGATTTTATTTCAAACACTTTATCTTTTTTTTTTATACTATATGTAAGATGATTAATGAACTATGTTATTTGAATTATACTTTATGAATTCAAAATGAACTAAAGAGAGAGTAAAATAAATATGAGATCCTATGTTAAAAAGTCTTCTGTGCATTATGCCAAGAGTTAAATATATTTATTATTTCTTAAATTTAATTGTTGACCGCTAAAATGGTCCATTTAACAGTATTTGCGATTAATATACATTTACTTGACTCAGTGATAAAGAAACTCACCCGCCCCCATCGGATGGCTCACTGCGCGCGGTGAGTGCGGCGAGCAAAAGAAGGTGAGCAAAAGAAAACTCCCAATACAGAGATGGGCCGTGAGGATGCATAGTCTCAGCAGTGAAATGACGGAGGTTTGGCACTGTGTGATTTGATGGTGCATGAGCAGAGTGATATGTTCCCTCGTCTATTTTTCTCTGCTTTCTTTTTTCCCCCTTTCCTTTTCCGGAGAAGTCAGTTCCCACTCCACGAGACACTTCCCCACTGTACCTACACTTCCCCACTGTACCTACCGAGCGACTCTCTCTCTCTCTCTCTTCTCTCTCTCTCTCTCGTTCATTTTTCCATTTATGCGTTTTCTTTCTTTCTTGTCTTCCATTTCTCTTGGTACAAATTCCTTTCGGTCTTGATGGCATTGGGTAACAATGACTGATGACTTGATTTTGTTGGTAATAATGAAATCTAAATTTATTAAAAACTGCTCTATGCACGCACGAGCTTAATTATCACTAATCCCTACGTTTCACTCAAAGAAAAACACACCCATTCATAAAGTAATTGATGATTTTTGTTTTAAGAAGTGAGCCGTCGACTATCTATATTTAAAAAAGAGAGGACATCTTGATCACGCTGCTCTCTCTCCACCTCCCCCTGCCATTGTTTGGCACGCTAGACGAGATGCAGTAGGGCTGCTTGTTGCCCCCAGTAAACCCCTAAGCTCCCTCGTCGACTTCAACGCACCCCGTGAGTTTGTGCGCGCATGAATCTGTTCTGCAACGTAACGACTCATGAGCCATGGGAATACATACTTCCACGTAGCTCCTGCGTTGCCAAATCGCACATCGATGCTCACATCGCAAAAGGACCTTCACCACCCTAAGCTTTGCATTCCACACTGTTGCGCGTGAAGTTCGTCCGAAAACAAAAACAGCAACAGGCCAAAAATCATGCGAAGTTAACACGTGAACATGACCAGTGAATCCAACAAACAAATCCATTCTTGAGTTCAAACAGCAATGGCTATATCACTCTCTCCAAGACTAATTCAGCCACCCTGCTCCCAAATCATGTGGGCAAACAATACCCTAGATTACTACTCTACTAGACTAATTAATAATAGCGACAGACAAGTCCACATTCACATCTCTCGGCCCCATGCCCATGCATTTCACTTTACCTCTTTCTTTTCTCTTTTCAATAAATAATTTTGTACTCCAGCAATAGAGTGATGTTTAAGAGTGCTCCTCTCGTTGGTGCAGTAACACACACACATGGCAAGTGAAATGTTCGTAAGCCAGGCCAAAGCAGAATGACAAGGGAAGAGCAAGGTGCGAAATAGATACTCCATGTTGTAGAAGAGAAGTAGGATATTCAAGCCATCAATCTACCACAAACAGTGCAAGCAACACGATGCTAGTCCCAACAGCCTCTTCAACCTCCGTCTTCTTTTTCCTTGCTCAAGAAAGAGGCTGCTTTCATGCAACTTGCAATGCACCTTAATTAATAGTTCAAAAAAATCTCCAGATCAACATCAACAAGAAGCAACTTCCATTGTTATAGTTGCCTCAGCTTGTTACTATGGTATCAAATGTAAATGCAATCAACATTAGGTTGGCATTAAAGTTTTGCTGGGAAGGTTCCCACAACTTGCACCATTATTAGATGAATTGAAATTGCTACTGCACGACTTACTTTGGCATGACGCACAATATAACATGATGAATACAAGAATGCAACAAATAATAATTTCAAGAGGTCTTCATCTAGCAAACAAATTCCCAAATATCTTTCGTAACAATTTTGTAAAACTTTATGAAATGACCGTCACCAATTTCTAAGGTATATGTATATGTAACATTAAGGTCTTCAAAGATGTCCAGAAAATTTGAACCAAATTGTATTGCTCTTCCTCCTGCTCTCGAAAACACTTCATCCCCAAAAATGGAGGCATATGACCCAACAAATAATTTGGGAATGGTGCACAAAAAGGCCTTCAAATAAATTCCAGAAGATTAGATATATGTCATGTGACTTTGCCATCAAAAAGCACCAACCCTTCCAAGCCAAACAAACTATACAACTCAACAAGACCAGACTCTCTTCCTAGGGTTTTTTTTTTTTTTTTTTTCAATTTAATTGTTTTTATTTTTATTTTTTATTTTTTTATTTTTTTTGTGTTTTCTTTTCTTTTTTTATCAGATTTTTTTCTCCCTAGATAACTGACAATTCCACGGTCAGGCAACATGAGAATGTCACCTTATAAAAGACCCAGACGGTCACCCAGCAGATCGCCTTAAAAGACCCTTCTCTCCAAAAAATTCCGTTACCAATTCCATGAAAATAGTCTCCTAGCATCTTAATCCCAAATAATCATTGATCTGAAGTTGAGTGGCCAGCGCCTCACCCCCGTCTCTCTTCATTGGAATCTCCTCTCTGCGACTGGTTTATGATATCCCCCGATGCCGACCCACCAACAGTCGCACTCGCACTCCCAGAGTTGTGGTTACTGGTGCTATCCTCTAACGCCACATTCCGCATGTGATATGCCACATGGTCAACATTTGGCATAGTTGGAGAGTGAGGACTTGATGTACTGCCATGTGGACTAGGTTGAGGGTGCAGTATCCAAATCATCCAATCACCGCGCCTTCTTATCCGCTCACCCTACAAGAAAGAGCATGACATTGAAATTTGGAGTGAACTGAAGCAATGAAAGAGTATTATTATTATATGAAAAAGAAATGAGTAGAAGAGGTCTATTGGAATATACAAGATTTTTTTTCTTTTTTCTTTTCGAGTTAATGCCAACAAGGCCATTTTTTCCTTTTTAAACCTTTTATTCTGGACATGGCATTTGGGACAAGTAGGCTCTATGTGGAAAGTGATCATCCACTCTACTGAATTTCAAACTATGACCACCACCTCATTTCCCATATTAGCACTTGGAACTTCCAAGTGCGAAGCCCAAAGATTATTCTGATAGACATTCTTTACAACAATTGCAGAAATTGGTCTCTCCAATGTAACATACATAATACCTAGGGATGGAAATTTTGAGTTGATCCAACAGGTTGCTCAGGACCTGACAAGAAGTTTGCAGTATGGGCCTGGCATACATGGGGCATAAACAAGTATGGTCATAATTCGGTGAACCAGATTAATTAATGCATCAGATTTGGGTCAAAGGCCTGAACCCATTGGCCTTATTTAATCTGATTAACTAGGCATAATATCTAATGCATTGTGCATATGTACAAGGGATCAGGTGGATTATTGGTTAAAACATTTTGTCGCCAAGCTACTGGCATTGGTTTCAAATCCCACTCTTTAAACTTTATTTTCTAAACAAAAATCTGTATGCATAAAGATGAAGTATAACTGTTGTTGCATCTCCAACATAAAAGAGATATTAATGGAGTGGTTAGGGGCTTAGCTAAATTTTGTTTAGTTAGTTCTTGATCACACATTCACATTCTCTAGCTTACTTTACTTCAAGAAAATTAAATTAATATCAGAACCCGAGCCACTTTGATAATTGGGTTAGTCGAATAGGCCTCTGATAACCCAATTATTAGGCAGGTTGGGTTAGGGTTAAGGGTCTTGACCTGAGTATCAATCGTGTCAGGTATGAGTCGGCCATATATGGGTCGGATCAAAGTTGACCTGGCGAGAGCCTGACTAGATCAAATGCCACCCTAATAGTATTGATACGTTAATATATTTAATAACTATTTTGCTTATGTAATGTTGCATGAAACCCATGCACTCATAGACCATTATAAGCAGTCCACAAGAATCACTTGATTGGGTACACCAGAATAGATTAACCACATTGCAGTTTGCAATAACATGTGGCACAAATACAGTGAGCTAAGACCCTTTTTTTAAAAAAATAATTATATTGCATAAAGCTGATCCATGATAGATTAATTGAGGATAAAAATGGATAGTGTTTTCAGTTTTATTACTATGAAACAAAAATTATATGAGCATGCAACAAAGTCCATCGTAATAAAATACCTGCACTTCCACTAGTTCTGATGTTCGTACCAAATCCAATATATAATTTATATTGTTTGGAATGCCGTTTGTTAATTGTCTTACCTGCAAAACCCAATACGATATTACATATATTGAAACCAGCTGATATTTGAAACCATGAAAATAACAACCTAATATAACTCTGATTTAATAACAAATTAACAACTGACAAGCAAGAGGACAATAATAAGTAATAAAATGTGCAGCTAGAACAAAGCCTATCGTTGTCCATGTAATACATTTGTGCTGCTCATCCGGCCACGTATATGGTGATGGCTACATACTATGCATGTTACCTCTTGGTTGTGCATGCCCAATTTTGTGTAGCAAGGACCATATAAGAATATATGGCACGGCCAAGGACCACATCGTAATATGTTGCTACATATTTTGTGGTTAACAACAGCGCAGGTGCGCGCGCGCACACAAAAAAACATAGATATACATATAAATAATGTTAATAGATGAATATAATTATTCTATTTAAATTTTGGTTGGTTTATTATTTTTTCTAAAACATTATGCACTCTTCTTTGTCCAAAACCTGATAAACCTTGGAATTTAGAAAGAGAGGACAGATGAAATGATTTTTTATAAGGAATTGCATTTATCTATATAGCAAAAATAAGCCAAAAAGTGTGATGGCATCACATTCCCATACGTTTTTTAATCTTCTGTGTCTATGAAAAAATATAATACAGAATCATATCTATAACTGCTCGAAATATAATAATTGTTCAGGTGAAAGGTGATAAAATCTTAAATAGCACGAGGCAAAGGTAGAGGCAAGCGCATGGATGGAACAAAGCACTAAAATAACGATACGTATGCACACAGACACATGTTTTTATGAAAACTATGAAGTATGGGAAGCAAAAGAGTCATAGAAACAGAAAAAAAGTACAAAATAGAATAAATAAAACTGAAGAAGTGGAAAGAATACTGGAAAATATACTAATGGATACAGCCTCCTAATTGGGAAAAGAACAGTTGCGCATACAGGTTGCAAGCTCTCTGGGCTTCAGGTCAGTGATATTTTGCATTCATGATTTGATTTTCTTTATTAGTTATAAAATGAGGAAGGCTCAATGAACCACACAAAAAAATTGTATTAATTTATTATTTGCATCAAGAGAATCAACAATGTCTGGCGTCTGGCAAAATGGCCAGGATAAAATTAGAACGGCGCACAAGTTTAGGTGGTGAAGAAAAGAATCACCAATCGTGGTCAATGTCAACAGTTGTCCTGAGAATGTACAAATAGGATAGGAAGGGGGAGAGAGGGAGAGAAGCCGGGGAGAATGAGGGGGACAGAGAGAGAGAGATGTTTGTCATGATAAGGAATAAAGAGTTGTTTTGATATTATTATTCTTTGTATCCCACTATATTCAGGGGACAAAACCAAGAAACTAAAACATCCTAAAGTGAAAGGAAGAAAGAACTAAAAAAAAAGCTCATCACATCGCCTGTGTACGTATCCCATATTACATGCACATCATGTGCACAACACACACACACACACACAGAGAGAGAAGATGACTACGACAATGTAACTGTATATGACTATTATTCCTTTTTTTTCTTCGTGGAAAGTAGGCTACCCCTAGCCTGGTCCAAGCGGGGTTTGAACCCCCAGACCTCTTGCTACTTGCCCACTGCAAAGAAGCTTTACCACTCAAATATAGTGGCACTTGCTTTTTTTTTTATTACTAGTTGACATTTCAATTAAATGGTTGAACAAGACAATAATTTCAAGACACCGTATAAACTTTTATTTATATAGGTAATCATCAAACCATAAATCAAACAAAAATTACATAACAGTGTATTGTTGTAGTTTGATGCTTACCACTATGAATGCAAATTAAAAGTGATACCCGTCAAACTACAAGAGCTAATATAAAATTGTCAACCCAAAGATCACTAACATGTGTACTCATCTGCAGACGTCTACGCAAATATGAAAATACATGAGATTATTGTATTCAAGTAGTTTGAATCGGATGTAATTCCCCCAAATTCTCAGTCTAAGCAAAAGAAAATTTAAGCGAGTGCTTGAAGATATGAATGTTCTGCTACCTATCTCAAGTTTGAACAGTTGTTAGAGAGATGCTCAAGTAGAAAGAGCAATCGGCGGTACTCACGTGACGTAAAACAAATGGATTGCAATTACCTTCAAACTAAAATTTGAAACTAGGGTTTTAAAAAAAGGAGTTGAGAATTTAAATAGAGTTTTCTCACACCCAAACACTGAAGATAATAATATTAAGAATTATAACTAAAAAATTTGTAATTTCAATCATTCAATAATTAATTCAAAGAGAAATCTTGGAGGTCTATAAATAAGCGTTACAAAAGTGCATTTCTAGAAAATAACTGATGTAAAATTAAACGTCCACATAAAAGAATACACCACTAAATTCAGCAAAATAAACTAAAAACAAAAGCAGCTAAAACCAAAGGAAAGCAGCACATCATCTCTAAAATAGAATCAATAAAATAGTCATCTCAGCGGCGTGATGCCCTCATCAGTCCCCCCCCCCAGGGGTGGGAAAAACCCGACCATATCGAGTATGTGTTGTTGCTGACTGTAGTAATGCTCCAATATGTCGGGATCAAGCCATCAGATATCCCCCTCAGTAATCTAAGAATTTTCTAATTCAGGTCTTCCTTTCCACTTAATTAGATAAGGTCGTGTTCCTCCAGTAGAGACAATCTGATCATCCAAAATAAAATCTATATTTCTACTGCATGGGATAATTTTGGAGGTGGAGGTAGTAGAGAGCTCTCAGAAAGGTCATGGGTAGGCTCATCCGTGAATGGATCAAAAGGTTATCAAAAATACCTCTATATGGAATCAAATCCTCAACATTATAAGTGCAACTAATACCAAAACCAGTGAGAGATCCACCGCATAAGCATTTGAATAGATCCTTTTAAAGATTCGAAAAGGTTTTGTGCTTCACGCGTGCAATTTCTTCACGGTTCTCGGAGGAAACCGTTCAGGTCTCAAGCGGATCATCACATAGTCACTGACATTAAATGTCCTTAATATACGGTGTATATCAGCAGAAGCTTTATAATCAGCATTATTTTTCATTATCTTGTCTCTGATTTGTAATAAACGTATATAAGATGTGAATGCAGATGCAGAGTCTGATATCCTAGAATGATGATGAGTCATGGGAACTAAATCAATTGGCTACCTAAGTTTAAAACCAGTTTGATATAAGACAGGTAGGACCGCAATCACCTTCAAACTAAAATTTGAAAACTTGGATTTTGAAATGAAGAAATAAAAAAGAGATTTAGGGTTTAGAGAAAATTAGATAAAAGGTGGGCTTCGCACCCCTTGCGCCACAGGCTTCGCACTCAATACTCAAGAGCACACTCTTGGAAAGCTTTAATTTGTTCATTTTCTCCTTTATTCATTGAATTGAGTCTCTTATATAGGCTTTTTTACAAAGTGAACTTCTCTATCACAACCGATGTTGGACTAAATTTTCAATGATGTAAGACTATACTCTAAATACACTATACTCTAAATACACTAAAGGCATAAAACAACTAATAAACTGAGTGATGTCATCATCATTTTACCAAAATGATGTAAGACAGGTAAGATCGCAATCACCTTCAAACTAAAATTTGAAAACTAGAGTTCTGAAATGAAGAAATAGAAAAGAAATTAGGGTCTAGCGATAGGTGGTGTGTTGAGTCAAGACAACCATCCCATTGCCTATTTCAGCAAGAAGTTAAATGACGCCTGACAGCGATACCTACGTATGACAAGAAATTCTATGCGGTTTGTGTAGGCGTTGCGCTATTGGAGACATTATCTGTTACCGCAGGGGTTTGTATTGTATTCGGATCATGAAGAGCTGAAATACCTCAACTCTCAAAAGAGGCTAGATGCGAGACACAACAAGTGGGTAGAATTCTTTCAAGATTACATATTTGCACTCAAACACAAGACGGGAGTTGAAAACAAGGTCGTTGATGCGCTCAGCCGGCGTGTAATGATTTTTATAGTTATGAGTGCAAAAGTGATTGGGTTTGAGAAGTTGAAAGAAGAGTATGAATCATGCCCTGACATTGGGGAAATATATGTCACGTTTCGGGACGGCTTTGATCGAGAGATGGACGGCTTTTTGTTACAAGACAGCTATCTACTCAGATTTCGTAAGCTATGTATTCCCCATACTTCCCTCAGGGATTCTCTCTTAAGAAATCATGTTGGGGGTCTGACTGGTCAGCCAGAACAAGACGTTTGAGGCTGTTGAGCACAGATTCCACTGGCCGAGTTTGAAGAAAGATGTCACTAAGATCGTTGGCCAGAGTCGCACATGTCAACTGGTTAAACAACAAAAACAGATTGTCGGACCTTACACTCCTCTCCCTATGCCCAGTTGGCCCTGGTGAGACGAAAGCTTAGATGTCATACTAGGATTGTCAAAAACGCAAAAAAAAAGCATGACTCTATCCTAATAATGATTGACAGATTCTCCAAAATAGCTCACTTCATCCCGTACTCTAAGATCTCTGATGCATCCTGAGTAGTTGTCCTTTTCTTTGATAATATCGTCAAATTGCATGGGTTGCCCAAAATCATAGTGTTAGATAGGGACATTAAGTTTGTTAGCTATTTCTGGCAAACACTTTGGTACAAGATGGGGACCAAAACTGAAATTTCTGACAGCCTTTCATCCACAGACTGATGGGCAAACCGAAGTAGTCAATAGAACTTTAGAAACCTCCCTAAGTGTCTCGTTGGGAAAATTTAAAAACTTGGAATCTAATTTTGCCTATGGCTGAATTTGCGCACAATAGTTTTGTCACTAGGACTGCAGATCTTAGTCTATTTGAAATAGTAACTAGCTTTAAATTTAGGTAGCCAATTAGTTTAGTTCCCATGACTCATCATTCTAGGGTGTCAGATTCTGCATCAGCATTTGCATCTCATATACGTGCACTACATGAGGAGATCAGAGAGAAGATAAGAAAAAATAATGTTGATCATAAAGCTTCTATTGATTTACATCGTAGATTGAGGATAAATGTCAGTGATTATGTGATGGTCCGCATGAGACCCGATCGGCTTTCTTCGATAACTATAAAGAAATTACACGTGCGAAGCGCAGGACCATTCTGAATCCTCAAGATCAATTCAAATGCTTATGTGGTGGATCTCCCACCAAACTTTGGTATCAATTGCATGTTTAATGTTGAGAACTTAGTTACATATAGAGGCACTTTTGATACCCTTTCTGATTCATTCGTGGATGAGCCTACCCAGGACCTTTCTGAGAGCCCTCTGCTACCTCCACTTCCTCCAAAATTGTCCAATACAACAGAAAATATAGATTATATCTTGAATGATCAGATATCTCTAATAGAGACGGAGGAATGCGACGCTATCTCATCAAGTAGAAAGGAAGACCTGATTCAGAAAATTCTTGGATTAGTGAGGACTTCCGACAGCGACTTAGTGGAGCATTATCACAGCTTCCCACCACACACCCAGGGGAATTGATGAGGATATCACGCCGCTTAGATCGAGTTTATTTTAGATCCAGAAAGCAGCTACTGCAGTCCTTTGGTCTTAGTCTTGTTTTATTTTAGATAACTGCTTTAGTACGTGTTTCTTTATGTAGGCATTTAGTACCACATCGGTTGTTTCCTACAAGTATTTTTTGTAAAATCTATATAAAGGCCCTATACTTCTCTTTTAAATTATTGAATGATTAAAAATTTTACAAATTATCCAGTATATTTCTTGAGTTGTTTTTGCTCTTGAGTTGGGTGTGAAGCCCGTGCAAAGGGTGGAAACCCAAAATTTTATCCAGTTTCTGAAATCCAAATTTTTAAATCCCTAGTTCCTAATTTGAAGGTGATTGTGATTCAGGTAGTTTTACATACATCACAGGTAGTTTTACATCACAGGTACAATCTCAAATGGACTAAGACCCGTAGTCCTTTTAACAGAACTATTGTATGCAAACTCGGTTATATACAAGATTACATCCCAAGTTTTTAAATTTTCCCCAACAAGACACCTAAGAAGATTTTGTAAGGTCCTATTGACTACCTCAATTTGTCCATCAGTTTGTGGGTGAAAGGCCATCGAGAATTTCAGTTTGGCTCCCATCTTGTACCATAGTGCTCACCAAAATAGCTAACTTAACATCTCTGTCTAACACCATAGTCTTGGGCAACCCATGCAGCTTAACAACATGATTAAAGAAAAGGGCACTTACACGAGATTCATCTGAAGTTTTAGAACATGAAAAAAAGTAAGCCATCTTGGAAAATCTATCAACCACTACGAGGATAAAGTCGTGTTTCTTTCTGTGTTTTTTGATAACCCCATTATAAAATGTAAGATCGCATCTTGTCAAGGGCAACTGGATACAAGAGTAGGAGTGTAAGGATTGCCAACATGTTTTTGTTGCTTGACCAGTTGACAAGTGTAACATTGGCCAATAATCTAAGCGTCTCTTCAAACTCAACCAGTAGAATTTATGCTCAACAATCTCAATCGTCTTGTTCTGGCCGAGTGTCCAGTCAGGCCTCCAACATGCAATTCTCAAGAGAAAAAATCCCTGAGGGACATACGGGAAATACATAGCTTACAGAATCTAAATAGATATCCGTCATGTAACAGAAACTCGTCCATCTCTCGAGTAGGCCCGTCCCGTAACATGATATATATTTCTCCAAAATCAGAACATGACTCGTACTCCTCTCTCAATCTTTCAAACCTTGTCACTTCTGCGCTCATAGCTACCAATATCATCACTCGTCGATTGAGTGCATCAGCGACCTTGTTCTCCACTGCCACTTTGTACTTGAGAACAAATGTGTAATCATAGGGAAACTCAACCCACTTGTTATGTCTTGCATTTAGCCTTTTATGGGACTTGAAGTATTTCAGCGCCTCATGATTCGAATACAGCACAAACTCTTACATTAGCAGTTAATGTTGCTAGTAGCACAAAGCTTGCACAACCGCATAAAATTTCTTATCATATGTAGAGTATCGATGTCGAGCGTCATTTAATTTCTCGATGAAATAGGTAATAGGGTGATTTTCCTAACTCAGCACACCACCTATCACAAGTCCTAATATGTCGCATGTTGCTTCAAACACCTTCAAAAAATCTGGTAGATGCATAACAGGAGCTTTAGTCATCAACCTCTTTACTTCTTTAAAAGCCTTGGTGGCGGCAGGAGTGTACTAAATTTCTCATTTTTCAAGCAGTCGACAATTGGTGCCACGATAGCGCTAAAGTTTTTAATGAACCGATGCTGATGGTAGAAAGCGACTAACCGGTGAAAACTTCTTTCTCAGTCGTCCGGGGGTTGTGGCCAGTCAGTAATTGCCCTAGCCTTCAAGGGTCTGCAGAAACCCCTAGGATGAATTATAAATCAAAGGAAAATAACCCTGACTATACATAAAGCACACTTAAGATTTGCGTAGAACTTTTCAGCCTGGAGTATGCGAAGAACTTGTCTCAGATTGTCCATATGTTGCTCCCGAGTTCAGTTGTAAATTAGTATATCATCAAAGTATACCACCACAAATTTATCGAGAAACGACCGAAACAATTGAGTCAATAACTCTTAAATTGCGCATAATTCAAAGGGCATAACATTTCATTCATATAACCCATCCTTAGTTTTTAAATGTAGTTTTTCACTCATCCACTAGGTGAATCCTAATTTGATAGTACCCACTCTTAAGGTCAATCTTGGAGAATATTGTGATACCTGACATTAAATCCAACATATCATCCAGAGAATGGGAAAACAATACTTGATAGTGATTTTGTTGATTGCATGACTATTCACACACATGCATCATGTTTCATCCTTCTTTGGCCGCACATGAGCTCAAACTCTTTGATGAACCCTTTGTCAAGTAACTCTACATACCGTTGTAATTCTACGTGCTCGACAGGGTTCGTCCTGTAATGGGGCAGAATTAGCAAAATTGCTCATGTGACTATGTCAATAGCATGTTAAAATATCTCTCATTGGAGGCAACTCACCTGACAGATCTTTGAGAAGAACTTCAGAAAACTCTTTAAGTATTGGTCTAATGTGTCCTAAGATCTACGACTTGGTCCCCAGTTCAACTTCTCAGGCCACACAAATGCATAACAAATCAAACCCTCATTTAAGCTCTTCTCAACCTGATCGTGGTTAATCAAGTTTATCACCATTTTTCTTTGCCCTTATCAACCTTCTTTTCAGGATATACTGTCACCACTTTTCCTTTCCCCTTATCAACCTTCTTTTCAAAAGTTGGTGATTTAGGTTGATTTGGCATTAACTTCACTTTCTTTCCATTATGGACGAACGAGCAATGTGATTGGTTCGTCCATATATGGCCACATCTAAGTCAAATAACCTTGATCGTCCCAAAATGATATGACTAACATCCGTAAGCAAGTATGTCACACCACACGTTATCTGTGTACGTGGCAAACTGAATGGGGATCTGATCTCTCTTGAACATATATAGATGTAGCGTCGGATCCACGTGACCTTGTAGGGATTTAGATGCTTCATCGATTTCATCCGTAACGTGGTGATTAATTTCAACGCAATGGCGTTGATGCAACTGCCACTATCATTATCACTTTACAGCTCTTATTCCCATTTTTTGTGCAGTTTGGAATATGGCAATTCTTCTGCAGTCGTTGACTTGATCGGATTATTTTAAAGTACACCTAACTACTCCTAACTGGGCCATGTTATAACTAGGAGTTAGGTCAGTCACTCCTAAAGTTCTAATACAACCATTAAACTCACATTCTTCAGTAGAGGCATCCGAGTCATCATCATGTTGGTGCACAACCACTTCTAGACCATTTTCTTCTACATCTTCTATGGGAACCTCCACTAAGAGGGTCTTGGTTTAACTCAAACACTGGCTTGCAAGGTATCCATATCCCTGACATCTATAACACTGGACACGTGGATTTGGCCTTTGCTGGTTCACTAGCCGTTTTTTCTCAAAGATTGTCAGTTTTACAGTAGAAGAACCTGCTGGTTTGACACTTGAAGAACTTGAGGCAGGCTTGCTAAAAGCGGGAAAGGATAAGTTATAGCTAAGCTTGCTAGCGGTTGTTGTCATAGAACCATCCTTAAAATCAGATCGGTGAAAATAGAATCCTTTAGACTCATCTAAATCTATGATCAGTTGATATGTCTGCTCTAGAGTCGTAACGACTCGAGCTATAAGCTCTTGACGGTAATCGTCCCTAAGACCTGACCTAAATCTAGATAGGGCATGTTCAGGAGACCCAAACTCGATTGCACTGCACCAATTCAAGTATACATCAAACTTTGCGATGTAATCGATGGCCGACTTGTTTCCTTGAGTTAACCTATTCCATTTATCCAGTAACTACTGACTGAAAGAAGGTGGAACGTATTTCACCATAAGCTTCTCTTTCATGCCCTCCCAAGTCTCAACTGGATCATCCCTTCTATACTTCACATCCTATCAAGGTTTCTCTCCCAATATTGTCTGGCTTGTCAAGTTAGTTTCATCATGGAAAATCGAATTTTACTAGACTCGGACATGTCACACCAACGAAAGTAGCGGCCCATAGCTAGTTGCTAATCTATGTAAGCATGAGGGCCTAAACATCCATCGAAGGAAGAAGCATCTACTTTTACATTGATATACTGGGCATATGTGTCCTCTGTGTTCTAGGATTGAGCTCGCCTACGCCGGGATGACCTACTATTATCACGGGGCTCGTTCTCCTCTAAGGGGTTTGGATTCTCCTTCAATTTTTTTCTAGCATACCAAGTCGTGTGGCTAAAACTTTGCAATTGGCATCAGCTTGATCTTTAAACTCTTGCAATCGTCAGTCCATCTGGTCCATCCCAATGAGTGTATTAAGTATATCCTTAAGGCTAAGGCCCATTGGTAAAAAAGTTTCTCCTACTGAAAAGTTCTTCCACTTCTAGTTGGCGTGCAAATTCTTAATCCTAAATGCAAACTACTTAAGGTTGAGATGAATGCTAACGTAAGAGGAATCAGAGATCAAATTAATGATAATTAATATCAACTTTAAGCTTTATTGATTAACATGTGATTAAGAAAATGTAATGTTAAGACAGTGATTAAACTACACACGCTAACATAGTAAATTTCAAATCAATTCAAGTGATCACTAGTTCAAGTTAATTGAGTTACACAATTAATATCAATTTAAGTTTTCACTCAAGGTCAAATGCCACAAACTCACTTTTTGTGGGCAGCAGTCAATAGATTCTATCTTGCGACATAGTTAAGAAACTATCTTAATTAAAAGAATGAAATAACTGAATAGACGATTACCTGAGAGGCGATCAAAGCTCGAACCTAGGTATGAAGGTTGTGACACGTAGTATTGATCTTCATAATCCCCTGCTTCAAAAATAGCTCGATTCGGGCTTGAAACGAGCTCAGAATGGCCTCCAAAAACCTAATTGAGTCGTAGACCTGAGTTAGGGGCTGAGTCAAACTCGACTTGGCTCACTAAGTCAACTCAATCTGAGATAAGTCAGCTCATATCGAGTCATCGAGCCGATGATGTCAACAGGGAGCCACTGATGTCAGCAGAGAGCCAATGACATCAGCAGGAAGCTGATGACGTCAGCAACTCGGGCCATCGACTCGGAACTGTAGCTTGCGGGCGGGTCAAATCTGGGTTGGAGGGTCGGGTTTCTTCGCGAGTTTGATAACTTAAACCCGAAACAAAACCCGATTTGAGTTGTGCAGCTTTGATAAAGGCGGCAGCGATGATGAGGCGCAGCGACGAAGGCTGTAGTTAGCTAGATCTGCGAGGTTATATCTGCAAAGCGGCATCGACTTTGGTAGAGGACGAAGGGGCGGCGGGATGACGCTGAGGAAGATGACGATGGACTGTGACGTCAACGAGAGGACTTGAGATTGGGGAGAAGACAATGAGTGCAAGGCGTAGGTGGAAGCTGCATGGCAGTCGACTGTGACTAGTGTGGAAGATGGTGTGGCGGAGAGGAAGAGGATGAGGGCGGGCGAGAGGTAGGGTAAGGTATTGAAGGTGATGGGGATATGAATGAACAATAGGGATTGTGATTTTTGTGGGGGTTTTAGTTTCTCTTTTTTCTTTTCTTATTTCTTTTTTTCGGATCTGATCCAGATTCCTTTGTTTTTAATAGATCTAGGGTTTGATCTAGATCAAGGATTTGAAGCGAGGCTAAGGTTTTAGGAGAGGGAGAAGAAAATTTTGAAAGAGATTGAAACCAAGAGCTCTGATATCAAAATTGATATAAAACGAATGAATTACAATCACCTTCAAACTAAAAATTTGAAACTAGAGCTCTAAATAAAGAGTTTGAATAGAGTTTTGAGCTTCACACCTCTTGCACCACGGGCTTCACACCCAAAACTCAAGATAATAATATCAAAAATTTTAATTTTAAATTCTGTACTTTCAATCATTCAATAATTAATTCCAAAGAGAAGTCTTAGGGACCTATATATAGGTTTTACAAAAGTGCACTTCTAGGAAATAACTGATGTGGTACTAAACGTCCACATAAAAGAAAATACCACTAAATTCAGCAAAATAAACTAAAAATAAAATAGCTAAAATCAAAAGAAGGCAGCACGTCGTCTTCTAGAATCATTGTTTTAAATCTCGGCCGATATACTGGTATAAAGGCCGAGATATCGGTATTTTATTCAAAATAATACGGTAAGTGCAAAATTTTATCAGATACCGCTTTAGACCAATATGAGTCGATGTATCGGCCGATATCCAAGATGAATATATCTGCTATATCACCACATAACGCATTAGACGAGCTTCCACAAACGCATTTGAGGAACTTCTACAAAAAGTATCTCCTATTCTATAAAAGGTAATATCTCCTATAAGTTTATGACTCTAAACTTACTTTAAGTAGTTTCATATCATTGATGTAGGCAATCACATGTATATTTTTCATCCCGTATGACGTTTGAAATGATGTCTGATATTTAGTACCATCTTGTGATATATCACCCGCATCCGGTATATAATTTTGCCGATCGATATCCAATTTTAAAACACTGTCTAGAATAGACTCGATCAAACAGTTGTCTCAGCGGCGTGATGCCCCTTCTTTAAGTTCTCATTGAGATTGAAATGAGAACTAAATTCACAGCGATCTCAAATTTCAGGAGGTGCTAAGCTGCCATCATTTGCAGAGATTTATTCTCGGGTGTCCTGTGCTGCTCGAGAAAATGAAGCAGCTAGTGGAGATGAGAAGTCTGCTCTTGTTACTTAAGGTAATAGAGCTGATTGGTGTAGTGATATCCAAAGGAGGTCATGGTGCCAGGAGGAGATAAGGGTGTTGTCAATATGGGGTACAGGTACTCTTCCTGGTGGTAGTCACAGTATTGTGGTGCCAACGGAGGTTGTTGTGATGGAGGCTTTCGCAAATGCACTGATTGCATAATAGAGAGTTGTAGTTGTCAAATGTATTGTGATTTGGTTAAGTGACCCCTCAAGTTGCCAATGCTATGACTACAGGATATGTAATTTCTATGGTAATCTCATGAGATTGAAAAATATTCTACGTTCTTTACGTAGCGAGCTGCGTAGTGAGCATTCATGCTACTTGCATCACTAGGAAGGACAGAATTTTTTTTCACCCCATGTCTTTTCTTCAGTAGTCTATTCCCTAAGACTTGGGTCATTGATTCTAGGGCAACAAATCACATGTCACATGCATCACATGCATCTAACATTTTCTCGAATATTCAGTATTCCGCCAGTACAGAAGTATCAGCATGCATGCCTGTTGTTACTCCTATATAACCTAATAAAAATTATTTACAGATAAATATGAGTTGGAGGTTTGTGGAAAAATTGAACCATCTTACAATTACTATAACAGATACTTCTAGATCCATGACATGCTAATTCTATGCTTGTCTAGAAATTCCATCAGGCATAATTTTAGCATCTAGGATTTACAGGTCTTAGTATTGGGAGGAAGTGAAGAATATAGAAGGGATGTGCTTAAGGAATAAAGTAATGTTCTTCAATTTGGATGTAAACGAGAATATATGAGGGATAACTTTCATCAAGAATGATAACCAAGATTTGAAATCTCAGTAGAGCGCTATGAACCGATTTTGGTAAACAGAATCAGTAATATCAGAAATATCTACATTTTAAGTTGTATCGGTGATATCACTATTATAGTGGTCAATTTCTGACCTGCATCAGGATCAACACACGTGCTTCATCTCATTAGAAACTCCCGAAGACAGACAACAGCATACGCCAAGCAAAACTTCTCCCTGAGAATATCACTTAGCTGTTCCCAAGGACACTCCTCCTTCCGAGGAATCAACAGCCCTGAGGACACTCATCCTTCCGAGAAATCTACTGTCCAGAGGACGCTCCTCTTTTTGAGAGCGTCGCCACTCAAAGATCAATCCTTCCCGTCCCCAGCAAGACAACTGCAACAGCTAGCCCATTGATATTCGCCTACATTCATGGAATATATTTCGCCGCCATGTCATCTCACGTTTTAAACGTTACAGTAACTCCTACTTCAGAGCAAACTGTTACAGAAGGTAGTAAAAATTACTCCTACAATTAAGGACATAATCCAGGCCCTTATGAAAGAATCGCAATGTGCAGGCCCTTATGAAAGAATTGCAATGGGTAAATCATGCAGTTATTGAAATCTGTAGACCCGCACTGCCAATGAAGACTTCTGGGTACGTATACACTGGGAGATCGATGAAGAAAGGACTCCCCTAAAGATACAACCAACACTTCCCATACCACCAACACTTCCTCAAAAGGACCAGCCACCAGAAAAAAGAAGAGATCATACCCTAAAAGTCCAGAGAATCCTCCTCAAACCAATGTCCCACTGCAATCTGAGACCACCAGAGTTCTATCTCTGCAAAATTCACTATAATCTCTTAAAAATAGTGAATTTCTTCTCTCCTGCCCATGATTTTCTCAAATTGGGTTTTCACATGAAATTCTGTGTTTTTGCATTTGCTTTATTATTCTCTCTCACAAATCCTACTATAAATTGAGTGTAGGTAAATTCCCTTGAGGAATTTACCATTAGATTTTTGGTGCTTTCATTGAGATTTGAGTCTCCACACCCCAGATCTCTCCCCCAGCCTTCCTCAAAAAGCCTCTTCCAGATCGATGATGGCCCCACGCAAACGAATCACCGACAGTGCAACCTCCAAAGGCAACACCAAACCCACCACTAAGGGCACGACCTCCAAACGAACCAATAATTAACTACTAGCGGGGGGCACTGCCTCCATCTCGCCACAAGAGCCGTCCGTTAGCGCTCACCCTTCTCAGCAGCAAGAAGACCAGCGCTTTCAGGTGCCCCACGAGATGAGAGAGCAGATGAAAGAACTACAGTCAAATTGCGAATGGAAGCAGATGACGCTCGATCGTGACAACATCCTCCGTGAACAAGAGGAGCTGAAGTTGCCCAACCAACATCTCCAGACCCAAGTCGCTACCCACCAGAACAACTCTGGGCGGGCAGAGGGAGACCCCGAGAGCGGGAGGTCCCCAAATCTCCACGCCCACGACAAATAAATCCAGAAGCGGATCGTGGAGGCCAAGTAACCTCAGCACCTGATCCTAACCCCACTGTCTCCATGACTCCCCAAGGATATCCAAGAGTGTGAGCTTTCGAGGAAATTCTCCAGTCCCACCTTCGACAGCTATACCAAAGCAAGCGATCCGGTTAAGCACATCTGACGCTACCAAGACAAGATGATGCTATACTTCCGCAACGACCCAGTAATGTGCCTTACCTTCCCTCCAAGCCTGAGAGGTGCGGCATCGGAGTGGTTCTACTCCCTGCCACCGCGCTCTCTCCACAACTTCTGACAGTATGCCATTCGCCAAGAAGCCAAGAGGAGTAGTCACCACTTCCACTCCGTTAGGATGAGGCCAGGAGACGGCCTCAAGTCCTACCTCAACTTCTTCCAGAACCAACTCACCATGGTCTCTAATTGTGGTGAGGAGGTATCTGGACTCGCGTTCATCAGTGAACTGCAGGTCACTCACCCTCTGTACAAGCACCTCCTGAAGCACGTCTTCAAGATGAGCGAGGTCTTGTCCTGAGCACAGCTTTATATCTAGTTTGAGGAGGCAATAAAGGCTTCCTCCAACCACCCTGCAAAACCAAGTGATGACGGAGTATTGTCGAAGTCAAGCTCCCAACCACGCTCCAGACTAGCATCGGGGGCAGCCTCCTTACGAGGCGCTCCCTATCCTCTCCCCGAGTCCAATTCAGAGCTGCAGGCTAACTCAACACTTCACTCTATTAAAGCTTTTGATCAAAGAAGTGTCAACACCTTCAAAGAACAGCCATGGGTCAAACACCCGAAGCCGATCCAGCCCAATCCCTCACTGCCCGGGTCAGAGTGTTGCTTCTACCACGACCGCAAGGAGCACCAGACTATCCATTGCTAGGCCCTCTGAAGGTACTTGAAACTCATCCCGCAAGGCTTTCTCAAGAAGTACGTCCTCAACCCCGAGGCGATTTCCTGGCAGCCAAATACACAGCCTCCCCAAGAGCAAAATGTGGTCGACTAGTACAAGACGATCGACTGACTTCCCGACTTTCATACATACAATGCCCTTCCATTCTTACCTTTATGTATTACATTTATGAGAATAAAATACTATTTAGTGCTTTACTTTTGCAGCACAGTCATTCAGTCAATGTGCCCCAATGATGGAATTTCCCCCACTCTGAGGCAAAATGTGATCTTTCGCTAATGGGATGTGCCCTCACTCGGAGGATCGCATCTGTACGCTCCTAGAAGAAATGTACCCCCGCGTGAAGAGTGTTAACGTAGACATACCTGTGGGCCTTTCTCGGTAGTCCTACAGGAACCGAAACCCTCCGTTGTGGGATTTCTCCTACTCGGAGTCACCCGCTCTACTGCAGGGATGTGCCCTCTCAGAGCACCCGATCTTCCGCTGATGGGATGCGCCCCTACTCGGAGGATCGCGTCTGTCTAGATGGGATGTGCCTCGCGTGAAAGTGTTAACGCAGACATGCCTACGGGCCTTTCTCGATAGTCCTACGGGACCCGAAACTCTATATTATGGGATTTTCCCAGCTCAGAGTCTCCCACTCTGTTGTAGGGATGTGCCCCTTTTCAGAGCCCCCGTTTATTCCCCTGATGGGATGTGCCCCCACTCAGAACAGACTAGCCTACGAGCGCCCCCATCTGAACATATGGGTAGATGAACTCCTGATAGTTTCCCTCTACCAGGTGCCCTCTATATTCCAGTGATAGGATGTGCCCCCACTCGGGATAGCTCCGTTGATGAGATATCCCCCGCACGAGAGGACAACTCCTTTGTTGGGCTTGCTCCCATGTTGGAGGTATCGGATCGTTAACCGTGTAGGGGCCCTTATCTAGGAGAGATGCATCCAACCTGTTGCTGCCATCCAATTCACACCAATTTTGCAGGTACCACCGGATTATGGCTATATACAAACAAGGTTCTAAATATCGGATATGGAATCATATCGGATGCGGTTTTTTCATATCGGATATTGGGGAAGATATCAGGGATACGCGTGCATATCGGACGTTCATATTAGACGCTATATATAATAAAATATTGATAATTAAAAGTTGGTTTAGAGTCATACATATCATCTACCTAATAAAAATAATATAATATGCTTGCAAAGACAGTAAAAAATAATGTACATTTGCACGCAATCGTGCAATAAATAAGTTATTTCATATCGGGCGATATATCGGGCGATTTATCGGCCAATATCGGAAGATTTATCGGCCGATATTTCAAATATCGGCCGTTTTTTGCTGCAAACGATATGGCGAACGATTTCCCCATATCGTATCGGCAGTAAACAAAAAAGGAGATATCGGACGATATCTCGGCTGTATCGGACGATATTTAAAATAGGGTATACGAATCAAATATATCTATGAGGGTTTTCTTGTTTGGATTATCCCCTCGACGTATCAATTTTGTATGGTCATATGTCCAATAGTTCTCCCGAGGACGTGACGCTACAGGTGCAACTTCCCGACAACGAGGACCTCAAGACTTCAGGTATGATTTAAAGTTTGAGTATGCTTGATATGTCTGGGGGAAACCCAGGTTGTGTTTGTTCGGGCAATGGTGACAAGAGATACAGGGTATATCTATGAGGGTTTACTTGTTTGGATTATCTCTCGACATACTATCATGAACCCGTAAACTAAGCTCGCACAACTCGTTTTTCCGCACTTGCATTAACACTATTTAATGCCTCAATGCATGATTGTATGCATGTTCTAACGAGATGTGGGATTTCCCCCACCCAGAGACAATGTGTGACCTTCCACTGATGGGATGTGGCCCACTCGGAAGATCATGTCTGTACACTTCTAGACGGGATGTGCCCTCGCATGGAAGTGTTAATGCAGACGTGCCTACGGGCCTTTCTCGACAGTCCTACGAAAACTGAAATCCTTTGTTGCATGATTTCCCCTCAGAGACCCGACTTCCCAGCTCCCCCCTTCCCCCGCTCAGAAGCAAATGCGAATCTAACTTTGTTGCAGGAATTTTCCTCTCGGAGGCTCAATCCATATTTGAGATCCCCCCACTTGGAGACGAGACATACAGGTACCGTTGTGGGACAAACAACCACAAAGGAACTACACAGCAAACCAAGTTCCAAACATCTCAGAGTCAGCAAATTTCTCCGAGCAGACATCCAATTCCAAACAAAACAATCGCGAGACAAAGCAGGCAAGATCTAAACAAACACTTCCATTTCAAAATTTTACTGCTTTTATTAAACAAGCAAACAAACATCCACCAGTCGGGAGACGCTTCGCACAGGCGTGTTCACGCATCCTTCCACAGATCCAGGGAATACCCCCACACCTCTCCCCAGTTGCCTGTCGGTTAAGCAACGACATTCAACAGGAATGTAGCAGCCAGACCAAGGAATCGAAACTATCATCAAGCACGCCCCACACTCTAGCCTTATGCACGCTACAAGGAAAGAGAGATATTGAGCCCCAACTCCAGTTCGGCCCGATCTGATCAAAAACCAGACGGACAGACTAGGCAGAAGCACGAGCCCTACCTATCCTTCCTGACAGCCGGGCTTTGTCATGAAAACAGAAGTGATACGACAGGGTCATCACGAAAATTGATGTGACGAGTCCGCCATCTCCACCCTCTCCCTCTCCTTCCTCCATCGGACGAAGAAGAGCGCATCGCAATCTACCAGAACAAGGAATTTTTGGGGCAAAGAACTCCTGTGAAGATGAGCCAACTACTTCCAGGAACCTCCCTATTTATAAATGAAGAAGCTGGAACCATCTCATATTCAAATTCTAGCCGCACCGAAGGGTTGGTTTGCATCCCAGATTTTTCGGCATGTCAAATCTACCGGACACGACTTGCCTCTACCACACGATCACATCCATCATGAAGTTAGGATTTTGGTCATTAATTTGTCAGTTGTCTTCACCCACTCCAGTTTCCAAAGAGGAGTCAGAATGTGAAAAGGTATTTTGACCAGTCCCTTTAGAGTATAAGCGACGCCTCAACTTCTCAAGCCAGAGCCAAATTAGTCCGCTCCACTCTCTCCCTGAGCTTGGAAAAAGAGGAAGTAGTAGTCAATTTCTGACATGCACCAAGATCAAGACACATGTTCCATCTCTAACTGAGCTTGGAGAAAGAGAAAGCGGAGGGGGCATCTGTAGTGATCAATTTCTGACATGCACTAAGATCAAGACACATTTCCCATTTCATAAGAAACTCCTAAAGATAGACAACAGGATACGCCAAGCAGAGCTTCTCCGTAAGAACATCGCCCAGTTGTTCCCAAGGACACTCCTTCCGAGGAATCAACAGCCTCGAGGACACACATCCTTTCGAGAAATCTACTAGTCAGAGGACGCTCCTCCTTTCGAGAGCGTCGCCACTCAAGATCAATCCTTCCCGTCTCGAGCAAAACGACCGCAACAACCAGCTTCATTAATATCCGCCTACATTCATGGAGTTCGTTACACTGCCAAGTCATCTCACATTTCAAACGCTGCAACATCTCCTACTTCAGAGCAGGCTGTTATAGAAGGTAACAGAAATCACTCCTGCAATCAAGGGCATAATACAGGTCGTTATGAGAGAATCGCAACGTGCAGATCATGCAGTTATTGAAATCCACATGACCCGCACTGCCAATGAAGACTCCCCAGGTACATATACACTAGGAGATCGATGAAGAGAGAGGACTCCCCCAGACATACCACCAACACTTCCCATACCACCAACACTTCCTCACAAGGACCAGCCACCAGAAAAAAAAAAAGAGATTAAACCATAAAGGTCCAGAGAATCCTCCTCAAACACTGTTTTACTGTAATTTGAGACTACAATAGAGTTCTTGCTCTGCAGAATTCACTGTACCTTTTGAAAATAGTGAATTCCTTCCTTCCCAGTGGTTTTTCCCAAATTGGATTTTCACGTACAATTTTGTCTTTGCATTGCTTTATTATTCTCTCTCACAAATCCTACTACAAATTTAGTGTAAATAAATTTCCCTGAGGAATTTACCCCTACATATATCATCTTGGTCGTATCGGGCAATATCGCTATGAGCCATACGCCAGTATTGGGCAATATTTCATATCATGGTAATTTTCAGCCTTTCTATAGGCTTCACATAGAGATTAAAAAGAAAAATAAAGAAAATGTACAAAAAGATCTTGGCAAGGATGGTAAAGTTAACAAATTTGCCGCTAAAGCGGATAATAACTGAAATTCATCTGTGTCTGCCTCTCTTAATTAAATAAAAGAACTTCTATCAAACTTCAATTGTAACAAACTTTAGATAAAACCCAAAACTATCTCCCAGAATGATGCAGCAAAATCGTTTTAGTGGTCAAAGGTTCAAGACAGGCTACCAAATATTTGAGTGATCTTTTCCCCCAACCTATGAAATGGGGCTGAAGGTCCACCTAATTAATCAAAGAAAACGTTACATGGTTGTACAAACAGGAGAATGCATGAACTAGAAATTTTAGGAAGGTAGATAGGTGCAAGATTATTTATATTCCACAGGATTATTGACACATAATATACAAGTAGATGGAGTCCTTCAAGATTCAATCTAAACTAGTTCTCACACCAGAATGCCTCCTTAAGCAGACAAACATTTTAACACAAGAAATAAAGAAGAAAGATGAGCAAAATAAATAAGCTAATTCCACAGGATTCAACCACTTCATTTGAAATTACCATCATTAAGCAGAGAACTTTCACCATGAGCCAAGTAAAAAGTTCTGTGTCCAATAGAAGAAAAAACAAATTTTGGGAAAGCTATAATGGCTGAAGACAGAAATCAAAAAACAGACCACTAATCATTTGGGATCCACCAGGCACTTCATCAAACCCACCATACAAAATGAATATGCAGAGAATATTATCTGTGATCTGTTGGCCCTGCATCTCAGAGAATCCAACCTTCCTTAGAGATATAGTAGGTTATCTTTATGAAAGGGACTGTATATCCATTAACAATCTGATCACACATGACCATGCAGATATGATTATACACCTAAAACAAGGGGGGTCAATAGAGAACCTTAAGTTGGATTTTTTTCTCATCAACAAAAAATGCTGCAGAATTTTTATTTGATTGATTCATGACCTTTAATTGGAAAGTTTTTCAGCCATAAATTCTTTAAAGAATATCAACAAGATCGACATGCCTATGAGAAAGATCACCATCTACATCTTCCAAAATCTTTACCAGCGCCTCCATATATCATCCATATTTAATAGACACTAATAAACCCGCCTCTGCATATCACACACAGGCATGCAAATAGACATACAGACTACAGTACTAGAGAACAAATAAACAGTTTTAAATAAATAAATTAGTACGGGACTACATAATATAGTTAGCAGACGGGACAAGAAGCCAGGAGATGATCAAGGATATAAATAGGGGATGAGCAGCCTTCAAAATTAGGGAAAATTGTACATATGTACATATACATTACACATACATGTACATACATACAACATTTTTTTCAATTCTTAAATCAAGTTTCATTTTATAAAATCTCCCCAGTAACAGAATCAGGATAAATAACTATTTTTTAAAAAATACCTATATAAAAGATTTTTTAAATAAAAATGGCAACTAATTTATACAAGCGTTTGCTGAATAAATATATATTCATTTATTGGAAACATACATATGTATACATACAACATCCATTACTTGCTTCTTCAATCAAGATTCACTTTTATAAAATCTCCCTACATATGGAATAAATTTAAATAAATTTATTTTAAGTTCACTTGTATATAATGTATGTTTCTAAAAGTTTTTCTTACATAAAATGGCTTCATTTGTACTAATTCTATACATGAATATATTATATATATGAGAACGGGAAAACAGCTAACATAGGAGGAAATTTCCTCCTATAGTACACCCAAAACTCAATTTTCTCACCAAAATTTCAAGATTCAACCGTACATTAGGATATTTGTTGTATAAAACATAAGTGTATGAAAATTCATGTGATTTGGACCTTGTTTGCTCATTTGATCTAGTAGCCGCATTTGTTTTATAGTAGAAAAACCGTTTATTTTACAACCACTTGATGCATAGGCAAGAGATAATAAAAGCTCATGAATTTTCATAAATATACATTTCATGACATGAAGATTAGTCTGAACGGTGGCAAGCCCAAAACTCGACTTTCCCACTAAAATTTCAAGATCTGTTGTACTATATTGTCTAAAACATAGGTATATTAAAATCATGTGATTTGGACTTTTTTTGCTCATGGATCTAGTGGTCGCATTTGATCTATTGTAGAAAAATCATTAATTTTACAACCACTTGATGCATAGGTAAGAGATGTTAAAAACTCGTGAACTTTCATCTATATATCATGACATGGAGATTAATTTGAATGTTTTTAGGTTTTGAAATTTTGGTAGGAAAGTCAAATTTTGGGTGCGCTATTGCGCCACCTATGTCGCACCCAAAACTTTCCCCTCAAATGGTCGGATCGAGAAGTTATTTGTCTAAAATCATAAATCTAAGTAATATATTACTTTCAGTCATCCATTTTGTGCCTACTTAATGCATGGACAAAAAATACCAAAATACTTGACTTTTTATTTTTAATTATTTTAAATAATTTAGATCAACTTCAACAGAGTGGATATTGTATTTGAATGTCGTAACATTGAATTTGAGTGGGAAGGATTCGTGCCCAAATCCTTCTAAAAGTGCCATGTCTCTGTCTATATATACACACACTTGGGTCTTTTGAGAAGGGTATAGAGATGAATCATTCCCATTCAAATTCAATGTTAAGTCATTCAAATTAAAGGTCCACTCTGTTAGTTGTGTTAAACTATATTGTTAAGAGTGCTTAAAACAAAAACTCAACTATTTTGAATACTTTTTGCTTATTCGTCAAGTAGGCACAAAATGAACGGCCAAAATAGTGAGTTGGTTAGTTTAAGAGTGTAGAATATTTGAAACATAACAAAAGTTTGTGTGTGAAGGTTTTTAAATTTTAGATCATGATCAAATGGTCGGATCGAGGATTATATGTCCAAAGTCATAGATTTAAGTAATATACAATTCCAGTCATCTATTATGCGTCCTGTTTTAAATATCGGCCGAGTCGGTCGATATATTTATCTGATATCTCCTTTTTTGCCTGCTGCCGATACGATATGGGAAAATCATTCGCCATATCGATTGTAGTAAAAAACAATCGATATTTGAAATATCGACCAATAAATCGCCTGAAAATTGCCCAATATGAAATAACTTATTTATTGCATGACTGTGTAAATGAATACTATTTTTTTTACTGTCTTTGCATGCAAATTACACCATTTTTATTAGGATATCTATGACACTAAACCAACTTTTAGTTATCAATATTTCATTATATATAGTGTCTGATATGAACGCCTAATATGCGTGCGTATCCCCGATATCTCCCCCGATATCCGATATCCGATATGAAAAACCCCCATCCGATACGATCCCGATATCTGATATTTAGAACCTTGATTATGCGCCTATTTGACGCATGGACAAGAAAATTACAAAACACTTGATTTTTAGTTTTAATTACTTTAAATAATGAAGATCAACTTCAACGGAGTGGCTCTTGTATTTGAATTCGTAACACTGAATTTGAGTGGGAAGGATTCATGCTCAAATCCTTTCGAAAGTAGTCAACTCTCTCTGTGTATGCATGCATGTATGTATTCAAACATCGAATTTTCCATCATATTATAATTCCAGCTGCAAGAATCAATTTCCAAGTGTTTCCGACAAGCTTCACGTAACAGAAAGCGTCTCAATGCTTTCTCTTTGTTTCTTTTTGTGGAGATAAAAAGTGTCCTTATGGTAAAATCGCAGGGTCCTTTAAGTCTCAGAAATGATGCTATAAATTTCCCTTGCAATACAAATCGGGGTCTAAAACCAGTTTACTTGGACACGAATGTGCAACTCATATGTAAAGTGGCAGGTAACTATGCTCCAGAATCATAAAGAAGTTCTCTCTATTAGTCCTTCTCATGTCATTTGGTTGATTGACTTTATAACTTGATGTAGTGGTCAATTCTGACCTACACCAGGATCAAAACACGTGTCCCCCGCCATCAGAATCTCCCGAGGACACCAACAATAAAAGCTATATGAACATCTTCTCGCAGAGTATTATTCGGTTATTCCCGAGGCCGTTCCTCCTCCCGAGGAATCAATTGTCCCAAGGATACTCTTTCTTCCGAGAACATCATCGACCGAGACCAGTTCTTCTGTCCTGAGTAGGGCAGCCACTGCAGCCAACTCCATCAGTTTCCGCCTACATTTATAGAGTCCATTACGCTGCCAGATCATCCAACATTTCACACGATACAACTACACCTACTCTAAGGCGGACTATTACAGAAAGTGGTAGTAATCGCTCTCACAATCAAGTGTAGAATCTCAGTCGTTACGAGAGAATTGCAACATGCAGACATGTGGTTATTAAAACCCGCATGACCCGCGCTGCCAATGAAAGCTCCACGGGTTCCACGGGTATATATACGCTAGGAGATGGACAAGAAAGAGGACAGGTAACAACCAAAAGAAAAGAGAAGAAAAGAAAAAATCCACAATCAGAATTTGTAAAGGATTACAGTGAACTTAACAGAGTTAAAACTCTGTAATTGCCACAGAATATAGTGGAATTTTAACTTGGAGAAGGCTACTTTTTGTATTCAATGATCCAAGTCAAAATTCCACTATATTCTGTGGCAATTACAGAGTTTTAGCTCTGTTAAGTTCACTGTAATCCTTTACAAATAGTGAATTCTCTCTCCCTCTCCGTTATTTTCCTAAATTGGGTTTTCACATAAAAACTTGTGTCTTTGTGTTGTCCTTTTGCTCTCTTAGATCCTGATTACAAATTGAAGTGTAAATAAATTCCTTCTGAGAATTAACCTCTACATTTTTGGTGTTTACGTTGAGAGTTAAGTCCCTACGCTCAAGATCTCTCCCCGTTCAACCTTCCTCAAACAGCTTCTTCCAGATCGGTAATGACCCCACGCAAGCGAGTTACGGGCGACACAACCTCCAAAGGCAAGGCCAAAGCAACTACCGGGGGCACGACCTCCAAACCAGTGTTCTAAAAATCGGTTTCATTATTCGTGCGTTCCAACACTGAATAATGATTAATCGGAGATTAATCGAGGATTAATCGTTTTTGAAATTTTTAATATATAATTATATTTATACACAACTACATATGAATATATACAGTTAATTATTGAAAATACCTATATATTATACATGACAATATCTAGATGTGAAGTTATAAACCATGATATGATGAATAAGACAATATGAATAATAGTAAAAAAGAAGAAGTAAAAGAACTTATCTCTTCACATTAGTAATCCAAGGATTCAAATTTTGCAACATAAATATAAATCAAAGAAGTTACTTGCAAAATAAGATAAATAAAAAATTAGTCAGTTTATCAATCAAAATAATGAGCTTTAAGGATTGGTAGAGGAAGATTGCTAAATAAGTTTATTTGAAAATAATTAAAAATATTAAGACATAAGTATCACTTTATGCAAAATATACATTAATAAAATATCATAATTCATCTATTATTTAATAAATAACAATTCATCTACTATTTAATAAAAGATCATTATCAAATCATCAACATCACAATATAAACTATTTAGCGATCCAATACACACAAAGTGATAAGTTTTTCAAATAAAACAAATATGAAATACCTAAATGATTAATCGGGGATTAATCGAATTAATCATGCATTAATCGGGGATTAATCGGAGATTAATCGTTTTGGACTCGATTAATCGCTCGAGCGCATAATCAGAGCGATTAATGTAATATTAAGCGGACTGCCACTGAATAGGATTAATTGGCCGATTAATCGGCTGATTAATCCGATTTTTAGAACAGTGCTCCAAACCAATAAACAATCAGCCACTCGACGAGGCCACTGCCTCCATCCCGTCACGGAACCTACCGCCAACTCTCAACCTTCTCAACAGCAAGAAGACCAGTTGTTTCAGATGCTCTGAGAGAAGAAAGAGCAGATGAATGAATAGCAACTGCAGTCAGATCGAGAGCGGGCACAGATGACGCTCGATCGTGACAATATCCTTCGCGAACAAGAACTGAAGCAGCTCAATCAACAGCTCCAAGCTCAAGTCATCACCCTCCAGAACAACTCCGCGCGAACAAAAGGCGACACCGAGGACAGGGGGTCCCTGGATCTCCACGCCCTCGATGAACTGATCCAGAAGCGGATCGTAAAGGTCAAGTTGCCTCAGCACCTGATCCCGACCACCCACCTTCACAACTCCCTGCTTTTCAAGAATATCCAAGAATGTGAACTTCCAAGGAAATTCTCGACTTTCACCTTCGACAACTACACCGGAGCAAGTGATCCAATTCAACACATCCGACATTTTCAATACAAGATGATGCTCTACTCCCGAAACGATACGGTAATGTGTATTACTTTCCCTTCCAGTCTAATGGGCGCGGCGTCAAAGTAGTTCTACTTTCTACCACCCTGCTCTTCGAGGCCTTCTTCACACAATATGCTACTCGTCAAGAAGACAAAAGGAGTAGCCACCACCCCCTCTTTGCCAAAATGAGGCCAGGGGATAGACTCAAATCCTACATCAAGTTCATCTAGAGCCAGCTTACCAAGGTCTCCAATTGCGGTGAGGTATCTGCGCTCGCGTTTATCAGCGGCCTGCAGGTCACTCACCCTTTATACAAACACCTCCTAAAGCACATCGCCAAGATGAGCGAGGCTCTCTCCCGAACGCAACCCTACATTCAACAAAAAAAGGTGATGAAGGCTTCCTCCAACAACTCCGCAAAGCCTAGTAATGAACAAAATCAAAGTCTGCTCGCGAAGCTCCTGACCACGTTCCAGATCGACATCAGGGGCAGCCTCCTTATAAGAAGGCGCGCTTTATACTCCTGCCAAGTCCAATCCAGAGCTACAGGCCTACAGAGCGATTCACTCCATTGAAACTTCTGATCAATAAAATATTCAACACCTTCAAAGATCAACTGTGAGTCAGACGCCCGAAGCCGATCCAGCTCAATGCTTCACTGCCCGGGCCGGAGGGGTATTGCTCCTACCACGACTGCAAAGGGCACCAAATCATCCACTAATGGGCCCTCAGGAGATACTTGGAGGAACTCATCCAGCAAGGCTTCCTCAAGAGTACATCCTCACTCCCAAGGCGATTTCTCGACAACCAAACATACAGTCTTCCCGGGAGCAAAACATGATCGTCGTGAACGCCCAATACAAGACGATTGACTGACTTTCCAACTTTCATGCAAACAGAGTACACTCTTCCAAATCTTTCCTTTACGTATTGCATTCATGAGAATAAAATAACTACTCGGTGCTTTATATTTTGCAGAGCAATCTTCCAGTCAAGCGCCCGGATGATGGGATTTCCCCAACTCGGTGGCTGCTAAGAAAACCCCCGTGGATGAGGTGTGCCCCACACGGAAGCGGTACCAACATACATCCAGTCATGCACCCTGATGATGGGATCCCCCACTTGGAGGCTGCCACAAAAAAAAAACCCGGGGATGGGGTGTGCCCCCACACAGAGGCGGTTCTGACATCCGTCCGCCCCGATGAGATTTTCCCCACTCGCAGGCTGACATGCGATTATCCGTTGCTGGGATGTTGCCCCACTCAGAGGATCGTGTTTGTATAATTCTAGACGGGATGTACCCCCGCGTCGAAGTGTTAACATAGACATTGACGTCCATACACGCTGATGAAGGGATTTTCCCCACTCAAAAGCGAATTTGTGATTCTCCGCTGATGGAATGTGCCCCACTCGAAAAATTGTGTATGTACACTCCTAGATGGGACGTGCCCCTGCGTGGAAGTTAACGCAGACATGCCTACGGGCCTTTCTTGGTCATCCTATGGAAGCCGAAACCCTCCATTGTGAGGGAGTCATGTTCTGTTACAAGGATTTTCCCCTCATAACATCCAATCTTTCGATGCTGGGATGTGCCCCCACTCAAAGGATCACATATGTACACTCCTAAACGGGATATTCCCCCGCGTGAAAGTGTTAACGCAAAGATATCTACGGGCCTTTCTCAGTAATCCTACGGGAGCTAAAACCCTCCGTTGTGGGATTTTCCCCACTCGAAGTCCCCCCAATCTGTTGTAGGGATGTGCCCCTCTCAAAGCCCCTCATCTATTCCGCCGATGGGATGTGCCCCCACTCGGACAGGCAAGCCTACGGGCTCCCCTCATTTGAACTTACGGGCAGATGAACTCCCGGTAGTTTTCCTTATCGGGTTCTTCCATATTCTAATGTTGGGATGTGCCCCCACTCAGGAGACAGCTATGTTGACGGGATATCCCGCACTAGAGGACAACTCCATTGTTGGGCTTGCTCCCACGTTGGAGGTACCGGGTCATCGGCCCCTACTCGGGACAGACGCATCCAATTTGTTGATGGAATTTCCCCCACCTCAGACCAACTTTTACAGGTACCACCGAACTATGGCGATACGTGAAGCAAGTATATTTATGAGGGTTTTCCTTGTTTGGATTATCCCCTCAACATATCAATCTCGTGTAGTCATACGTCCAATATTTCTCCCGAGAACATGACAAGAATGATCTCCCGATAACGAGGACCTCAGGTATAATTTAAAGTGAGTATGCCTAATCTGTCTGGGGGCAGCTCCAGTTGTATTGGCTCAGGTAATGGTGATGTGAGACGTAAGGTATATTTATGAGAGTTTTCTTGTTTGGATTATCCCCTCGATGTACAGATCTCATTAATCTGTAACCATGATCATACAACTAGTTCTGCCCACACTTGCATCGAACGCTTATTTCACTTGTCTCAATGCATGATTGTAAGTGCATCCAAATTACTTTTATGCAGCCTTTCTACCCCGAGAGTGGGATTTCCCCCACTCGGGGGCAGAACCCCGATCCTCCGCTGATGGGATATGCCCCCACTCGAAGAATCGTGTCTGTACACCCCTATACGGGATGTGCCCCCGCGTGGAAGTGTTAACGCAGATTGGCCTATGACCTTTTCTCGTTCTTCCTGTAGGAATCGAGATCTTCCGTGGCTGGATCTCCCCTGCTCGAAGACCAGACTCTGCTGCAGGGATTTCTCCTTCTCAGAGGTGCCCTCGCTCGAAAGCAAACGTGAATTCAACTCCATTATAAGGATTTTCCCTCTCAGAGGCCCAATCCATAGCTGGGATTTTCCCCACTTGGAAACAATACTTAAGGCACCGCTGTGAGATAAACAATCATTTGAGAATTACACGCCAAATCAATCCATGATATCTCGGAGTTAAAACAAATCTCCCTGAGCAAACACCTAATTCCAAACAAAAACAAACACGAGGTAAATCTAGTAAGATCTAGACAAACACTGTCATTCCAGAATATTTTCATCATGAAATTTTCCGATTACATCCATTCAAATACATATTCGGTTACATTTAACAAGAGTGCAGAAGGTCTATTACATATTTGTGTTTACTTTTTGACAAGAAATACAGATAATCCAATCCTGGTTCAAACTCACCAGTCAAGCTCTAAATGACTCCCAAACAAATAATCCACCACCATTGGAGGGCAATGATGTCTACGAACCCCAAGAAAACGCCACAACCAAATCACGCCTCAAACTGCAGACTAAAGCCTGCAAGATAGTGATGATATCACGCCAAGCCTCCTAACTCCCGTTGATGAACTCAGAGCAAAGTTGGATGAGGCGACTCTCCAGCAAAGATCCCAAGGAATACCCCAACACCATTCCTCATGTTGCTTGCCACGAGGAAAGAGCTCCGACTAGCAAAGCGACGGCAGTCAACAGAAGTACAAACGGCCAGACAGGGGATCGGACCCATCATTAAGCACGCCTTCTGCTCTTGCTTCCTATATGCTATAAGGAAAGAGAGGCCACGAGCCCCAACTCCAGTTCAACCCGATCTGATCAAGGATCAGACCAACCAACCAGCAGAAGCGAGAATCCTACCTTTCCTTCCTCGTACCAAAACCTTGTCACGAAAATCGAAGTTATGAGACAAGGTCATCACGAAGACCAAAGTAACAAGATAAATTTGCATCGGCCGTCTCCATCCTCTCCTCTCCTTCCTCCATCGGGCGAAAAAGAAGAATGATGCTACAACCTATCAGAGCAAGAAAAATAGAAGGCAAAAGAGTTCTTGAGAAGATGGGCCTCTCACTTCCAAGATCTTCCCCATTTACAGATACGAAAACCAAACCGCCTTGAATTCAAAATTTCAATCACATCTAAAGAGTCAGTTTATATGCCGAATTTCTCGGCATGTCTGATCAACCAGATATGATCCAATCCTGCCAAACGATCTCATCCATCATGAAGCCAAGATTTGGGTTATTAATTAGCCAGCTGTCTTCATCAGTTTTCAAAGAGGGCTCAGAATGCAAAGAGACATTTTGATCAGACCTTTCAAATTACAAGCGACGCCTCAACTTCCCGAGCCAGGGCCTAGTCAGTCCGCTCCGCTCTTTCCCCTTGAAACCTGGAGAAAGAAAGCAGAGGGGGCATCTGCAATGATCGATTTCTGACCTACACCAGGATCAAGACGTGTGTCCCCCGCCATCAGAAACTCGCGAGGACGCCAACAATAAAAGCCATCCGAGCATCTCCTCGCAGAACATTATTTGGTTATTCCCGAGACCATTCCTCCTCTGAAAGAATCGATTGTCCCAAGGATACTCTTCCTTCCGAGAACATCGTCGACCAAGACCAGTTCTTCCGTCCTGAGTAGGGTGGCCACTACAACCAACTCCATCGATTTTCGCCTACATTTATGAAGTCTGTTACGCCGCCAGATCATCACACGTTTCACACGTTACAACGACCCCTACTCCAGCGCGGATTGTTACAGAAAGTGGCAGTAATTGCTCCCGCAATCAAGAGTAGAATCTCAGCCGTTACGAGAGAATCACAACGTGCAGATCATGCGGTTATTGAAACCCGCAAGACCCGTACTGCCAATGAAAGTTCCTGGGTACATATACGCTGAGAGATGGACAAGAAAGATGACCGGGACAACTAAGAGAAAAGAAGAAAAGAAAAAAAATCCACAATCAGACTTCCCATTGAGTACAAAAAATAGCCTTCTCCAAGTTAAAATTCCACTATATCCTGTGGCAATTTTAGAGTTTTAGCGCTATTAAGTTCACTGTGATCCTCTACAAATAGTGGATTCTCTCCCCCCCCCTCCTTCTCAAATTGGGTTCCCACGTAAAAACCTGTATCTTTGCGTTGTCCTTTTGCTCTCTTAGATCCAGATTACAAATTGAAGTGTTAGATAAATTCCTTCTGGGAATTTACCCCTACACTTAACCTGAAATAGATATTAAACTAAATTAGATCAAATCTGATCTCACTGTGAACTGATACTCAGAATAGTCTTTGGATTTGATATGCACACTACAGACTAGATGCCCTGGAAGTTAGATGGGTCAGGTTTTGGGCCAAAATGAATGCCCCAGCAGTACAGCCGAATTTAAGTCCTCATCTCTGTTCCCTTTTTACAATGACCTGCACGTAGGTTGAACTTGGGCATAGTTATAAAATTAGATTAGGCAAGAGTCTAAATGGTGAACCTCGCGTTCACGGTGGGATGGGGAATCCTATGTCAAATATCGCATGTCGGGCAACACATCATGACATTGAGTAAATACTGAGCGCCGTAGTAGATCAAAGACATATATCTAACATATATAAACATTGACAACTTTGATGTCAATGTAATATCCTAATTATCATCTGTCTAGTAAAATCATAAACCTAAATGTGCACATGTTAAAGGAACGCATATTCATGTCATGCAACCAAACAAAATATAATAAGATCCACACATAGTGCATAAAAACTTATATTAAACAAACATAAAGAATAAATAATCACAGATTAACAAGACAAACACTATTATACTCCATGTGTAAAATACCATGTGGGGATATGTCAGGCAAACTGTCAGATTAAACCCAACATGTTGAGAATATTAACTGAAAAATGCTATAAATTATATCTACCTTTTTCATATCATGGTGTTCAATGCTCAAACACGATATGTAAGACATGTTGGAGACATTTAAGGCAGTGGGTACACATAGTGGGTCTCAAAAATAAAGAACTAGCTCAGCCTTTGATACATAGTTGTAGCAAATTAGAGAAGGTTCCAACAAGAACCACAGAAAATCAGGGTTTGGATGCAAGTAGAGTGGCATTTAGAATTGACCAAACTGACCAAATATTAGGCCTAGCAACATTTCGGTTCATGCTACTAAGTTTATTATGTCTTTAGTTCCCATGTGATATCCAGTAGTGTTCTAGTTTGAAAACTTAAAATGGTTCCTAAAAGACTTGAACCCAGTGCAACCACTAAAGAATGTATACAGCCAATAATATGTCAAATAACATAGGGTATGCATCTTTTAAACAATGGAAGAACCTTTGTTTGCAGACTTAATGATGGAGCATCGAGTCAGATTTCTTTTGTCGTTTTGATTCTTAGTCTGTATTTTTACTTTATTAAATAGAGTGAATTTTTTTTATTTAGTAGTCTTGTTTTTCCTCTTCTTTAATCCCATATTAGTCGTGAGAAGAGAATGAATGAGTTGTAAGTTTATTTAAAAGACTCAATTGCTTTCAATAAAGAAAGACTAGAATTTAAAAAAAAATTGTTATGGAGTATTTCCCTTGCGGGGTCGTGCCTCTCATGGCGGGGTGTGAAGCCCTAGCTGTGAAGCTAAGATCGAGCGTGCAACGTGAAGCAGCATGAGATCGAGACCAAGGAGAGAGCGGTGTGAAGCGGCGTGAGATCTGAAAAAGTGAAAGGCATTTTCATTTATCCATTAAGTAATCATTAGTTATTTTCTTTCATCTATCTTTTCCCAGAATCTTTAGACCTCATTTTTTGTTTCACATCAATTTGATCTCAAAGCATGATTTAGGTAGGAAACTTGCATCATCGTATAGTTATTAGGAGTCTCACTTATTTTCTTTGCCAAAAAAGATATTTAAAAGAATTGCATTTAGATATTTTTTTTCATTCATTTAGGTCTTGTTTTAGTGCATGCCCACCAGTAGTAGACACTCATAATTGCTAGGAGAGTCTAGTGAGTCGAGCAATACACCTATGGATCCCCAACTCTCCACAGCAATCACTGCCATACAAGCTCAATTAGAAACCCTGACCCAAACTGTGAGAGTCGAGACACGCCTTGAGAACTGTAATGAGAGTGAAGAGCATGAAGCAACCCGCAGTGAGCGTGAGGAAGAACGTGATCGGTCGGTTCTATACCAGAGACGTGGTGAGCAGGACCCAGATAGCCATTACTTGAAAAGCATCAGGATCGATGTCGACACCTTTGATGGACATCATGGCCCACAACTTTTCCTAGATTGAACACAACAACTCGATAAGTATTTCACTTGGTACGATCTCAGTGGACCTAGAAAAGTTAAGTTTGTCACGATGAAGCTGACCGATCAAGCTAGTCAGTATTGAACCAACTTAGTGAACATGCGTGCAACTCATGATTAAGAACCGATTAATACATGACTAATAATGAAAGATGAGCTTAGAGGAAAGTATGTGATCCCGTCGTTTAGTGCCCGTCTCCTGGACAGTGGCATCGATATACTAAAGGCAACAAATCAGCACAGGAGTACGTGGAGAAATTCGATGAGTTTCTCATCAGATGTAATGCTCTTAACGCTGAAGGACAAGCTCAAATCCTATCTAGATTTATAGCCAGACTTAGAGATGACTTGCGAACCGAACTTTTAGCTCCTGAAATCACCGAACTCAAAAGGCCTACACTTTGGTTCAAGACTTGGATGTTGTCAAATACAGTTCCACCTTTAAGAGTCACTCAAACAACCAAACCCACCTCGAGCCAGTATCCCAACGCTCCCAAGGCCAGACTTCAACCCACAAGGCGAATACCAAAGGCAAGAGTGTTGAGAAAAAAGACAAGGGCATTGACAGGGAGTTCACAATCAAATGTTACAAGTGCCTAGGATATGGACATGTGGCTGCAAATTGCACAAGCCCCCCAAGTCAAAATTGCCTTAGTCAATGGAGTGCCGAAAGTAGCATTGGATTAAATTCATTTTCCGAGAAGAAAAAGATTCTGGCATTGACGACGAGACAACGGGTGATGACATTGATCTTAATTGTATTAGACCAACAACATCGATTCACTTATCCGTCATTAGACGTGCCTTGTCCCAACCAAAGGAGAAAGACGACTACAGCAATTGCAAATTTGGGATTGAAGGTTGTACCCCATCCTCATCCCTATAGAGTAACATGGATTAACTCTTCAGCGCTAGAAGTCAAGCAGAGATGCTTGTCCCAATTGACTTCGGTGTTTATAAGGACATAATCTGGTGCGATGTTGTGACTATGGATGTGGGTCACGTATCCTTGGATGACCATGGTTGTACGACAAGGATGCTATCATCTACGGTCGGTCAAACATGTGTCAATTTGAGCACGAAGGAAAGAAATCAAGTTACTGCTTCGAGAGCCTAACACTGAACCATCTGAATCAAATCCTGCTGCAGCGAAGAAAACCAACAGTATCAGCTTGATTACTACAAAGTACAAAGGCTTTCAGTCAAGATATGGAGAAAGTAGCTCCCTTCGTGTTCCTCGCAACCAAGGAAGTTACCAAGAAATCCAACACTCTGATCCCTCCCGAAGTCACCCCATTGATTGCGAAATTCGCTAATGTGTTTCCTAAAGACCTCCCGGACAAGCTTCCACCGATGGGTGACATCAATACGCTATTGATCTAGTCCCAATAGCTAGTCTTCCCAGCTTGTCACACTATAGGATGAACCCTACGGAGCATGTCGAACTCAAGAGGCAAGTTGATGAATTATTGAGAAAGAATTTCGTCCAAGAGAGAATGAGTCCTTGCACGATTCCCGCCTTGCTAACGCCAAAAAAAGACGGATCTTGATGTATGTGCGTGGAGATAATGGTTAAATACCATTTTTTCATTCCTAGACAATATGTTAGATATGATGTCGGTGCCACTATTTTCTCCAAGATCGATCTAAACAGTGGCTATCACCAAATTCTCATTCATCCCTAAAATAAATGAAAAATCGCCTTGTATAAGTGAATGGTCATGCCTTTCAGATTGACTAATGCTCCGAGTACTTTCATGAGAGTGATGACGCAAGTACTACATCCTTTTATAGGCAAATTTTTTGTAGTTTACTTGGATGACATCCTCATCTACATCCAATCCCGCGAGCAACAGCTAGACCATCTGCGTCAAGTTTGTTCTGTATTGAGAAAGGAAGAGTTGTACGCCAATCTTAAGAAGTGCACATTTCTCTCTACACAAGTTCAATTCCTCGGATTTGTTGTCTCTGCTGATGGAGTTTCTGCAGATCCTGAGAAGACTAGAGCCATTGAGGAATGGCACGAGCCTAAGACCATCTGTAATGTGAGAATTTTTCGCAGGCTCTGAATTTTATGTTATTTAGTAGTCTTGTTTTTCCTCTTCTTTACTCCTATATCGTGAGAAGAGAATGAGTGAGTTGTAAGTCTATTTAAAAGAATCAATTGCTTTTAATAAAGATAAACTAGAATTTTGAGAAAAAATTGTTTTGGGCTTTTTTCCTTGAGGGGGCGTGCTTCCCATGACGGGGTGTGAAGCCCCAGTTGTAAAGCTAAGATCGAGTGTGTGGCGTGAACCAACGTGAGATCAAGGTCGATGAGCGTACGGTATGAAGCGGCGTGAGATCTAAGAAGGTGGAAGGCCTTTTCATTTATCCACTAGATAATATTTAGTTATTTTCTTTTATCTCTCATCTTCTTTCAAAATCCTTGGACCTCTTTTGTTTCATATCAATTTGGTATGAGAGCATAGCTGAGAAAAAGTAATGAGTGATAAAAATTAAATTGTAATACAAGTTTCTTCTGAAAAGACTCCCAATGTGAAATCAGTATAATTTTTTGAGCCATTTATTGTGAATGTTGAAATGAATTGGTAATCCCGGTGAGGAGCTGATGTTTTATCTCTTTTGTTAAATAATCTCATTCATTTTTCTCCAAATTTCAAAAAAAATTACAAAATCTTTCCAATCTTCTCATTATCTCTTTATCTTATATCAAATCTCAACTATAATTCAAAATCTCAATTCCAAATCAAAACTTAAGCCACAATCCCAAATCTTTAGTTACAAAAATCACAACCAAAATATTTTTAGAAAAGGTTAGAAATCTTTAATGTTTCATTATCTTTTATCTCAAGTCCTCACCACACATCACAAACCCAACCACATTTCAAAACCCCATCTCTCCACAAATATCCACCAGAAAATCCAAACAAAAATACAAAAAATTTACTGTTACAAGTCCCCACAAAATTCCAACATAAAATCTCTCAAAATCAAAACAAGTTATTGTTCATATCTTTGATGTCATCAAACCTTTTCCCACGTGATCTTCTCTTTCGTTGCTCTCTCCATTTCCCTCAAGTCCTCCTTCAACCGTTGTTGTTCTTCTCCTCGTCATCGGTTGCCCTTCATCATCCTCTTCGTCTAATCTTCAACTCTGCATCAACAAGATGACAACATCGACCACTGCACAATATCAGCAACACGTCAGTGTTCGCAATATCTACAAGCTAGAGACTCTACAAGATCAGCAGCTGAATCACACCAGTGTTCAGATTCAAACCAGTGTTGAGCCGCCACCACTTCATGTATACTCGACGGGGTCGAGTTCTTCTCACTCAACGAGAATGATAGGGACATCGAGTCAGAATTTCTTTTGTTTTTTTAGTCTGAGCTTGTATTTTTATTTTATTGAGTCGAGTGAATTTTTTTTTATTTAGTAGTCTTGTTTTTCCTCTTATTTAGTCCCATATTGGTCGTGAGAAGAGAATCAGTGAGTTGTAAGTCTATTTAAAGATTTAATTATTTTCAATAAAAATATACTAGAATTTGAGAAAAAATTGTTTTGTGATTTTTTTTTGAGGGGGCGTGCCTCCCATCGCGGGGTGTGAAGCCCTAACTGTGAAGCTAAGATCGAGTGTGCGACGTAAAGCAGCGTGAGGTCAAGATCGAAGAGCGTGCGGTGTGAAGCGGCGTGAGATCCGAAAAGGTGAAAGACTTTTCATTTATCCATTAGGTAACCTTTAGTAATTTTCTTCCATCTCTCATCTTTTCCCAAAATCCTTATACCCGTTCTGTCGTTTCACATCACTTAATCTCCCCAACTCTCTCCTTCCAAACACATTAAATTCTCTTAACCTCTTCCAAAGATGTAGTTTGCTATTTTGAAATGTGCAGAAAAATATTGAAAACAAGCTTCCATCATCACCACCCCAATGTCAACATTGAAGAAGCGGGAGCAGTTGCTTTAATAAGATTAAAAAAAAGTTGGAGTTTTGCAAATACCTTGGATAAAATCACTTTAAGCTACTTAATTGCACCTTCATCCTATTGCAGGCCATATGCAGCGCTACTAGGTTCAACGATACGGATAAGGGCTACAAATATGAACAACATGGGTATACAGATATGGCAAATCATGAAAATCTAAGACACAAGTACGTCTTGTATACAAGAATAATAAAACTATATGTGTGCTAATTAATATTATTTATCTATAACATTGATTTGAAAGGCTATAATGATTAAAAAACTAACTAACAATAACTCAGGCAACATAAAAGATTCCTTGTAAATATAAACCAATAGTTACCAGAGCAATCACAATTCTTTGTAAAGAAAGAGGACAAATTATAAAAATGCATTAGAGGTCAAATGGAATTGTGAAGCTACCATTCATGCATACAAGATATTCAATTTTTTAGTCTCAAATCCATCTCTTATATGTATTTTTTGTATGGGATACATTATAAATTTTCAGATGACATAGAAGTACTCGGCAAGTATCCATCAAGTGAGTATCCAAGTTACGAATATGTATCAGATAATGGTACATCTTTATCAAAGTATCATGTGCAACATAGGTTGCCTAAGTGGTGGCTGGTTCCTTCACATCGATGTGTAGGAACTCATGATACGAGGGTTTGAAATCTCGGAATCGATATCGGTATCGGCTAACAGTTTTTGGTTTCAGAATCGGCCAAACCGGTCATATCTAAGTCGCAGCCAAAACAGAAATTAAAAAAATAATTAAAAATGCTTTAAATTTTAATTAATAACATTTTGACATATTTTTTTAGAATAATTGATGGAATTATAACTAAAATGGGTTTTTTATTTACAAACGACTAAGAAATTAGTTCAACATTTTATAAATATACTTACAAATTTAATCTTTATGTTTTTCTACTTGCTAAAAACTAATTAGATAATTATTTCACTACAAGTTTCCTAACAAACTAATGTTTAAACAATAAACACTCTGTTAAATTAAATAAGCTTTACTAAATTTTTATAACAAATTATTAAGAAACTAATTATATATACTAACAAATGAAATTATGTTTTACTAAGTACCAAAAAACTAATTAAATAACTAATTCATTAATTTTCAACTGAAAAAATAATTAAATAAAACACAATTGTTATATAACATAACATATAGGTTTTTCAGTCATAATGATCGTATCATCTCAGTCATATCAATCGCAGCCAAAACAGAAATTAAAAAATAATTAAAAATATTTTAAAATTAAATTAATAACATTTTGACAATTTTTTTGGAATAATTCATGGAATTCTAACTAAAAATGGATTTTTATTTACAAGCGACTAAGAAATTAGTTCATTATTTTATACTTATACATACAAATTTAATCTTTATGTCTTTCTAATTGCTAAAAACTAATTAGATAATTATTTCCCTACAAGTTTCCTAACAAACTAATGCTTAAACACTAACCCTAACTTAAATTAAATAAGCTTTACTAGGTTTTGTGTTGAGTTATTAACTCAGCCCAAAACCCAAGGACCCATATATAAACCCAGTCAAGTTTCCCCTCAAATCTCAACCACAAAAAACAAACTGAGGAAAGGGGAAAAAGCACGACACCAACCTGTCGTGTGCGCCAACCTCCTCCCTTGAGAACTGATCTCCTCCAACCAACACAACCCGCAGCCACTGAGCTCCTCCGCCCTCCTCTTCGCTCCTCCAATCTCCTTTCAGTGATGTTTCCAGCCTCGTTCGCTTTCCTCCGGCCTCCCCTACTCCCCGACCTTCCCTGTAGCTCTGATCTCAGGTTATTTTTCTTGTTCTTTTTCTTTTTTTCCAGAAATTTCTTCTGGCTAAGATTCCTCCTCCCCCGCCCAATTATACTCGTATCAGTCAAATCGGCCGGTATGAGAGCGAAACGGACCGATGTTGAGTTTGTCGCGACAATTTTACACCTGAATAGCCGACTCCGATATTAGCCTGCCGATACACTATCGGTCAAGCCGACTCCGATAAAATATGCTTGATACGTACTAGAATCGGACGATATTTCAAATGATGATGAATACTCAGCCATATAGGAATGACATGATCGCTTTCTCCAACATTTCCTACTTTTCTTATTTCATAATTGTCGTTAAACCTTTTGTCCCAAAATTAAAGAAATAGTTACTTACCTAAAAGCATGCAACTTCATGATAATCCAAGCACAGGGTTTGTAATATTTTATGCCATGCCACATTGCCACCATCAGTCAGTTCATGATGACTAACATACTACTGAGCACTGATTCCTTTCGGTAACATGATAAGAAAATGTTCAATCCAGCAAACATAAATAACAAATATACCCTAACGACCATACTCTTTCTAGAACATACAGTTCTGGAGGCATATTTGCAAGAATTACACATTTTTATAGCATTGGGAACATAAGATATCCAACAAACATGAATTTTCAATAATCGAGGACAATCATGGTGATGTTAGGAACATAATAACGTCACAAAAAATAAACAATATGCTTAATAACCTCGTGGACAATAACTGATTAATCAAAAATATTATACAAAATACAACTTATACATCAGTGCAAAATAATGAATCAATGATGAAAACCTAATATAATTATCTCATACAAGATGCTAAGATATAATTGATCCATCATAATCAGATCATAAGTAGCATTACAAGAGCAACATATTGACACAAAAATAAACCCATGAAGAATGTAAAACCCAATAAAGCTAGTATATAGGGGGTACATAACAGAATAACATCATCTGATCATCAATACAGCTGCGCAGGTAATAGTATATTGAAAAATCGGCTGATACTAATAACTAGTAAGTATTGGTTGTAGTATATCATTCTTCTTTGGGCATGTCAATCCAATAATAACTTCTAAAATCAGTATATGTGCTGATTCACTGACACTAGCTGATACAATCAAACCCTGGACTGATAGCCGAGACTGATGGTTATTGTTTTGAATTAGCATAAAGATAAATAAGTACTAGAAAAATAGCTAAAATTCTGCCAGTAATAATAAAAGCTAACTATAAATACCATAGTTGAGAAAAAATAAATAAAATGTTATATCATAAAGAATATTTATAACATGAAAAAAAAAATTCTGAAGAACAAAACGACTAGTATATGAGTTAACAAATAGCGCACAAGTACTCAAAACAACAAAAGATTTAACAAATTCCAGCAACTGAAAAAATATAAACCGCAAAAAACATATTTACTCATCCTAATAACTGATTAAACACAAAAGCCATATATACATAAAGTAACTTGATTTTTATATTGTAAAGATAAAGATATGGTGAAGTTAGTTCAGAGTATAAACCCCACAAATTAGATCAGTGACATTCAAGCAAAGCAAATGCAAATGTAATAATACATTAGTGAACATCGAACCATCAATTTTCATTCTGCGCGCAACTAAAGTTATTAATTTTATGCCATTAACAAATTCAAGTTCTGAATTTACTCAGTTGCGCTAGATGATAAATTCACATACCATATCTCACTTAGGGGCGGATATTTAATCAGTTCAGGTTGGAAAACCTAAATAGAAACGAATTTAACATGGAACTGAACCAAACAACCCTGTTTTACCCAGCACTGAAATTGCACCTTCGGTTTGGCTCAGTCAAGCATTTCGATTTTGGCCAAAAACTGAATTCGAACTCATTAAATACGAGCAAATGAAAACTTGAAATCTCTTTTTAGAAGGAGAGAAATCAAATTCACTCGATCTTAATTGAGCTTAGATTACATAAGAGCAAACAAAAACCACATTTTCAATTTAAAAAGTTGAAAAATCAGCAACAATAGCATCTCTAATATTACAAGAAAACCTTTTAGGGTATATGATTCCCAACTTAATCTGGTCTCATGTTACCTCACAGTTTATTAGAGACAATGTTGTCGGAGCGCAAAGCGTACTGCAAGGCGCAAAGAGCCTGTGTGTGCAAGACGCAAAGAGCCTAATGTGACACTAGCGCCTCACTGAAGTGAGGTGTAACTGTTATTTTTTTATTAATTTGAAAGATTATGAAATCAAAGATAAAACCACAAGATACATAACCAATAATAAGTTAACAAATAAGAACATTAATAAAAACAAGAAAAATAGACATAGCAACAGCAAAAGAAACAGTAACAGCAGCAAAAGACAGTAAAAGACTAGCAGCAAGAGGGAAGAGAAAAGGCAGCAGCAACTCAACTAGCAGCAACACTAAAAAAGCAGTAGCATTAGCAATATCAGCAACGAGAGAAAGAGAAAAAATAGAGTAGAAGCAGCAACAGCAATCAGTGAAGGGGCAATAACAGCAACAGCAAGAGAAAAAATAGGAGAAGAATAGAAGCCACAGTAGCACCAGCAATAATACGAGGAAAAGGAGAGGAGCAGCATTAGCTGCATCAACTGCGAGAGAAAGAGAAAGGAAAAGGAGCAGCATTAGCTGCATCAACTGCGAGAGAGAGAGAGAAAAAGGAAGGAGGAGAAGAGACCTAGTTTATATTGAGTGTGTAGCCAAATGCGCTTCGGGCGTGCCTTGCGCTCCACGTGAGGCTCAAACGAGGCGTAAGCTTCATGTTGGTTGCGCGCCTCACATGGGCTGCGGGGCGCATGCATGCGCCTCGCTTTGCCTCGCGCCTCTAACAAGTAACAACACTGCTTAGAAAAACAATTAAAGTTCAATCAAATAATTAAAGTTCAATCAAATAATCAATGGTTTAATGTGTTGCCTTAGAAAAATTGAGTCATATGTTTTTTTTAAGAATATAGATCGTAGCCTAGCGCAAGTGGAATTTGAACCCTAGACCTCTCGCCCACTGCAAAGAGGCTTTACGACTATGCTACAGTGACACTTGCAAAAATGAGTCATATTGCTATTATCATTTTAATGTGTTGCTTTGGAGAATGTAATCATATTATTCGTTTAAGAAACTATGCAAGAATCAGTTCACATTTATAGCATTTAGAAGGTTTTTTGTAGTGCCAAAAATCTAGTAAACATTCATTCAAACATCTTCCACTTACACCCACAAAATGGAACTGGGACTTGAGGAATTGAGATATTAGGATGAGAGAAACTTAATCTGAAACTCGAGAGAGGATGAGAGATCTATGGATGACAGTAAGGATGGATATCCAGTGAGGTTGCTGCATAGAGCTTTGAATGAGAGGTGAATGGCGCTGTCATTGTGGAGTTTACCTCTCATCCACAGGAAACAAACAGGATAGTTGCTGAGAGAGACTTGCCTACTGAGGAGTTTTGGGTTTCAATGCAGAGCTCTGAACATTTCCAGAGTGTGAATCTTAGTGTCTTATTATCTTAACATAGACAGACCATAGACCAGGTCTCCAAAAAGTTTTAAAACACTCAACCTTATTTGATTAGATTGGTGGAAGTGGAAGACATGATATCAGATATTGCTAATTCCAATATGGGCCTGTTTGGTTAAGGGTGGAAGTGAGGAAGTGAAGAAGTGAGGAAGTGGTAATAGTTCCCTTTGGAACTTGGGAATTGGTTAGTAAGTTTTCCGGTGTTTGGATGTTGTTGGGAAGTGTGGTTTGGAAAATGTTTTGTCTTTTTCAGTGTTTGGATGGTAATGTGAAAGTGAAAGTGGAATAGTTGACCACAAAGTTGACCGCAAAATATTATTAAAATAAAAATTAATTATGAAAAATAAAAAATGGACTATAATTAGAATGCAAGTGAGATTTACATGATCAAAAAATTAATTGTTTTGTACTACAACTTATTAAAATGAGATTTACATGACCACAAAATTAACTGTAGCACTCTGGAAGTGAGGAAATTGTTGTGTAAAAGAGAAAAGAGAAAAGGAAAAGGGGTTTTCTTATTTTCCTTTTCCGGTGTTTGGATAGATAGGGAAGTGAGCAATTATACTTCCCATTTCCTTACTTCCGCTCACTTCCTTGCAACCAAACATCCCCTATATATCAGTGACATCATATTCAGTTTTGATGAGATACCCAATACAGTATTAACCTTATAATATCAACCGATACTGGTGACTATATTACCAATATAGCCAATATTGACAGCAAAATTGATGATATTGAAACTAAAAATCATTGGCCAATATTGATACCGATATTGATACCAAGATTTTAAACCATGGTTGAAACTAGTAAAAATAGGTAGCTCCAGAACTGATAACTAATATTAATATCTTGTGTAATATGTGATTGAACCAAGCTGAAACTTCGTTCAAACCAAATTGTTAAAATGAAACTACTACTAACTTGGTTCAGTAAAGCAGTTCAACCCAAATCCTGTACACCTCCACCTCTCTTGCATCACCGATACACTTAATACATGGTTTCATTAAAAACTCATCTAAATCATCAATTATTGCAATATCAGTATACGCTTATATGCTTTTACATGTCTAAATGTTTCTAATTGTCTCTACCAAGGTTTGAAATCTTGGTTTTAGTAACAATAATAGGTTTTTGTTATCAAAATCAGTAAATCGGCAATAATTAGTCGTTTCATCTTGGTTGTATATTCAATATCAGTATTGTTTGTCGTATCGGTCATATTGGCATTGACTCTACACATCATTCATATCGGGCAAACCATGGTCTTCACTACTTATTACAAAATTTAATTATTTTTTAATTTCTTAAGCTATAAATACTCAAAAATCCATTTTTCTCCAATCTGAAACTGTTGATACCGACAGCTAAAAGACAGCATGTAAAGGAAGTGCCAGATATTAGTAGTGATATTTAAACCGAGATTCAAAGTTTGAAACCTCAATATCCATATTGATAGTAGGTTTTTGGCATGGTTTTTAATCTAGATATCAGTATTAGGATCGGCTATAGTTTTTTTAGCAATATCGACCATTTATCAGCCATTTCAACTTGTCATTTCGACAATATGAGTATCGTCTTGGTCATATAGGTCTTATTGGCAATATTAGTATCAATGTTCTAAAAAGCAATTTCAGTACTCGCGCGGTCCGGGAGCGCATAACGCTTAAATGATTTAAACACCGATTAAACGGATTACATGTTTTATTAATATTTTAATATATAATAATATTATAATACTTAAAACATGCAAATATGAATGATATAAAATCCCAAAAAAAGCATAAGTGGCTAGCAGGTCACAACCCGCCGATGAAGTGGTAACCCAACTCGACCTGGCATGCTATTAAGAAATAAAAAGGAAAAGATAGAAGAAAAAGAGAGAGAATTTACCTTTCGTCTCGAGCTAGGGCACAATAACAAAGAGGTCGACGAGGCTAGCGGGGAGGTCGGGGAGGCTAGCGGGTAGGTCGGCGAGGTCAGGGAGGCTAGCAGGACGGTCGGCGAGGTCGGGAGGCTAGCGAGGAGGTCTGCGAGGCTAGCAGCGAGGTCAAGAAGGCTAGCAGGGAGGTCAAAAAGGCTAGCAGGGTAGCGGGGAGGTCGGCGAGGCTAGCGGGGAGGCTGGCGGGGAGGTCGGGGAGGCTAGCAGAAAGGTATTCTCTCCCCTCCTGCTTCTGTTGCTTCTGCTGCTAAACCAATTACACCTTTTACTCGACTAAATAGGCGCATAAAAAGCTTAAACGTTGATTACATGTTTTACACGCCAGGTCCACATATATAGGGAGCTTTTAGCTATTTGTGGGTATTTGCTCAAATGGGCGTTTAAACCGAGTTTTAGAACACTTAGCATCTCTATGAATATTGGCATCGAACAATATTTCAAGGTTCTAAATATCAGTAGACATGGTCGATAAATCGATATGGGCTAATATCGATGCGATGAAAATTTGAACGTATCGGTTTGACCAGATATCGACGACATATTTGTCGATACATTAGCCGACACATATCAGCTCGATATCAACCAATATTGCACTTTTTGTTTTCTTAGGTTTTCTTTCTTAATGAATTGGGTGAGAGCCCAACTTTTGAGCCCCAAAGGCCCCAAACACAATCTCTTATTTTCCTTAAAGAGGAAATCAAACACTATGCTTTTTTTTGTGTTGTATTATGCTATTATTAGGAACTTAAGACTTGAGAATGTTTATTAAATATTTATAATTTATGATGTTCTTTATTTTTTTGGTTTATGCATGTTGTGTTTATCACTTTATCTATGTTGTTAGGGGTAGGTTGAGATTGGGTTATATTTTGTTTTGTTTATATATCAAGTTATATGAGTCTTTTGTAATTCTTATGCATATCTATTGCTTTTTACATGTAAATCTCTTACTTAATGATTTAAGAATTTCATCTTTCATTCTTTCTTTCATGTATCCAATTCCAGGTAAATATTTTATTGCATTGTGCATATACCGCTTAAATATTTTTCATGCATGTCATCACATATTTATTCAATAGACGGCATAGAGAACTTTATTACTACCTTTAAGTTATTAATATATATATATAGAATATCTAATATGGGCATCCAATATGAGAAAATACATGGGATTTGTAGACACAAGATCAGACATATATACATGATCACATACAACTGTCAAATTCAAATCCAAACACAAGGACACGCCTATGGAAATATGCATATTTCCTTGACTGTATATATTTGACTTGTACAAATCTATGTATTATGTTGTTACTCATATATGCAAGTACCTAATTTTAGTAAGATGGCCAATAAAAACTTAGTGATGTGAAACGGAAGACATTATGGTGTGTCAGTGATAATCTTGAGCTCGCAACATTTCAACAAAAATTATGATCTTCGGTAGGAAATTATCTAAAATTAACAGTGTCACAAGATGAGTTTTAACAATAATTTGCAATTATAATGTCTAGATAATTCTCATCTCAAGTAATCCAACACAATACCCAATTAATTGAACAATCCAATTTTTAATATCAGAATCAAAAAAGATTAACAAGCATGAAACAGAACGCATAACTCACAATATAAGTGGGCAACAAATTAACATGATAATAATTTAGAGAATAAATTACTTAGTAATCAAATTGATAATCTGATGTTGAAAAAAGAATTTTACCTACTGAGAAGCTTCGTTCTCAGGCATCCGTTGTGATTATTGTGGATCTTGTGGCGAGTAGCTTACTGATCTGCTGAACTCTGCTTATATTCTCCAATTGAATCTAGTCTGAATTTAGACTTCTGCCGATGGACTCGTGAAAGGAATAGCTCGCGCAACTGAGTTGGCGCACGAAGGGGACCTAGCACGCGGAGGAGGCAAAGGATGTGCTTGGGGGGTCCTGTTGCTGGCGGCTGTAGGCACACGCATAGAGAAAGAGGGGAGTCGGGGCTGTCGTTGGTGCCGTAGGGGGAGAGGGAAGGGATCCGAGGTTGCTACTGGTGCCGCAGAGGGAAGGGGGGAGTGGTGGAAGCTTGAGGGATTTGTACTCATGCAGAGGGAAGAGATGGGCAGTGGGGATTGGTGGTTTTGTTGCTGGTGGGGTGAAGGATGCAGGTGGGGATGGGAGGGTGGCGCGCTGGTGGTAGCACAAAAGAGATGAGAGGATTTTTTTTTGGTTGTTGTTGTGTTGTTGCTCACGCAAAAGAACAACAAAAGAGAGGGTGGTTGATGGGTTCTCAGTTTGATGAAGATGAGATGGGTCACATGTGGGGCCCACAAGGGAGAAGAGAAAGAAAAGAAAGGCTTGTTGTTCACGTGGGGGGGAGGGTGTGGCGACTGGTTTTTTTTTTTTTTTTGCAAAAGTATTTTTGTTGGCTTTGTAATTTTTGTGAAAAAGAAAATGATTGAGATTTGATATTGGGATTAGAGATAGGAGATAAGGGGATAAGATTTGGAGGGGATAACTAAGATATGGCTTCACACTCAAAATCTTATTTTGAAATAGAGTTTCATACTCAATCTCATCTTTAAATTTTCAAATAGAAAACTTACTTTTTTTCTTTAATCAATCTTCATTCCAAATTTATTCAACCCATGCCTTTATATAGGTTTATAAGACTACAACTTTTCTCACATAACTGATATGGGACTAAAAAAAGAGGATAAAATAAAAGGAGAAAATAACAAAAGTCCACAAGCTAAATTAAATTAAAAATACAGACTCCGATCAACAAAACGAAAAACTCGAGGCGCCTCTGGTGTCGTCGGAGTCTTTACCAGAAGGGGACATAATATACTTCAAGATATAGATGTTTTTAAGGTGAATAGTTGTAATACATTTATAAGTGTAGAACACCAATGGACACGCACGTCATGTCGGGTGTGATGGACAAACCAATTTTCATTTGGGGATCCCACATATTATAGAAATATACCATACCAGACCCTCATAGTTGGAAGACGAGAAAAGGTCAAAATAGTTATAACCATAAGAGTGATGCATGAATCGGTGTTCGATTCTCATATGCATATCAGACAAGAAGTTGGCAAACATCACTTTATGTATATAAGATTAATTCATCCACACTATACATATCTCATACTGCTTGTGTACCATCTTCTATAAATATATACTATTTGGTCACGGGAATAGTTCACAACATAGAAGTATTATACAATGATGTCAATACGATAAAAAGTAAAAGATGAAATTTACATGAAAGAATTGATACTTGTATGCAATTGATGATGTATATAAATATCTTAAAGAACTAAAGGACAATGCATGCAAATCTGGAGATGCATGAGCAGCTACTAGATACCTAAGATAGGACATGAGGCATCCAAGACTATTCATACCTGAAACGCTAAATCTACTATGCAAAAGCACTGAATATCTCCCAATACCACATAAATGAGGTGTGAACGCCCTGATAGTAATTGCAATTAAAGTTATGTGAATGAGCATAAGACATGCCAATACTGATACCAAGTAATCCGCAAGCAAGCACCCATCAAACCAGAAAACCAAGAATCAAAACACTAGGTACCGTGAGCATTCAGTAATTCCTCAAACAAAACCATTTAAGAGAATATAGAATTTACGCAAGACAGATCAATAGGGCAATAATATTTGTTAGTAATAACAAGATATAGTAAGCTATCCACTAAACACTCACTCGATTGAAGCCCGCAATCAATGCAACAGGAACCCATCCCTGCTCATCCATATGCCTCCGCAAGTACATGTCTTTACACAAATTGTCATTACTACAAAAAAAAAACAAACAAAGAGCCCAAGCAAACCAAACCAAGCTTCAGCACACAGAACCATTCAGCATGTATCTTTCTATACACATGAAAGTTACCTAAAATAGTACTCTATTTGCTTCAACACTGAAGGACGCTGATAGTCCGCAGCATTCAATAACACTGCAGGTGGCATTGCATGAGCCACCGGATGAGCAGCAACAAAAGCAGGAGGAGGAGGTGCTGGCACATAGAAAACAGGAGGAGGTATCTCTGCTGATAAGAAGTCCAAACAATATTATGGGCCAATACACTCCAGAGACAACGACACTAACAACAAGAAGGACAAGTAGATAAACTCCCAGCACAAGATAAACTGACCAGGGAAGCCCATAGGGGGAGGAACAAAGGGCCGGACAAGAGGAGGTGGTCCAATAAACGGTGCTGCACCAGCAGGAGGCGGTGGTGGTGGCGTCCTGATGAATTGTGGCCGCGGGTGGTGCATGCGAGGTGACGGCGGCAGCATGTGGCGTGGGGAAGGGTTATTCCAATCATTGGAATGGTTCGAATAACCCCCTCGATCAGGATCGCGCCTTCCGCCATTATGAGGTCCACCAGCACCACCATTGTTGCCCCTTCGATTGAAGGGCCGATGATGATCTCCATGGGAATGAGGGGAGAACCCACTGCCCTTAGAACTAGAGCCATGATCCCAGTTATTATGGTTCCTATTACTGTGCATGTCCCTAGGCGAAGGTTCCTGCCGTTGTCCAGCTGGATTGTCTGGCAATCTCTGTTGTTGGGTCTCCAACGAAGATGGTGGCAGCGGGGCTGAAATGGGCCCACCATTAACTTGAAACCCATGGTTACTACTAGTACCACTGCCCCCACCGCTACGCTTAGTTGGTTTCTGACGATTAGAATTATGGTTGGGATTGTTCGAGTTCACCTTCATTTGATGATGATTTGCAACAACAGAAACCTAATACCCAAACAAAAAAAACTTCAATGAATTCGTTAAACGAACACCTTAAATCCTAACATGCACGCATGGATCTAAAAGAATTAGAATCAGACTGACATGCTAAAACAACAAACTAAAAAATATTAAATAAAAACTCAGAGATCGCACCGGGGGAGCAGAGTCGGAGGCAGACGATCCATCATCGCCGCCTGCCTTGATCGAATCAGGAAGGGACAATTTGGGAACAGCCTTGCTCGATTCGCCGAGAGCAGGCCAAGACACCGCCCCCATCACCGGCCCCACCTCCATCACTCCATTAGGAGGCTTGGAGCTCCAAGCTGATCTTTTTCCATTCCCATTGTTCTCTGAGCTCCTCTCAGACGACGACTCAGCAACTTCCCGATCACCACTACCACTAGATTCAGATTCAGAATTCACGACGATAACAGCCGCCGGCGGCGGAGGGAAGAAGGGGCGGCGGCTACGGGTTCGGATTCACCGCGGACGACGTGGGCCCAGGGGGAAGCGGCGCGTGGGCCCCGAGCGGCGGAGGAGGCGTCGGAGGAGGAGGGCGACATGGCGATCGGAGGAGGGCGGCTAGGGTTAGAAAAGGGGGGAATGTGTGAGGGGGTTTAGAGTAAAAAATCAGTAATGTATGTAGATTGATTAGGGTTTTTTTTTTTTTTTTTTTTTTGAAATTTTTTTTCTCAAAGGAGGAGGAGATCAAAAGGATCCGATGAATGGGAGAGAGCACGGGCGAGGGGGCGGTGGCGTCTGGCCTCTCTCTCTCTCTCTCCTCTCTCTCTCTCTAGCTCAGAAACGTCACAAAAACTTTCTTCTCTTTTTTTTTCCCTCGTTTGAGGACGCAACAATCAGGAAAATACCCTTGCCCTTCCGCGTAATTACGTCTTAGTGTTTCCCTTTTTCACGGCATTATTCTCAGTTCTCGATTTAACCCCTGGGATAAAAGAGTGCTGTTCTTGCTTTTCAGGAAAAAGCCCTTGTAAATTTCGGGAATTTGCAGATGAAGTCCATTAACTTGGTTCATTGAATGTGGAGAGAATTTTGGTGATGGTGGATGCCCGTTCACATTGTGAGATGAGAGAATAGCTGACGTGACCTTGAAAGAGACGCAGTGATCGTTTTCGGATTCAGTATCCATGCATACTGAAACCGCATCACATCCGTTCAAAAGACTGGGAGCAAGATGTGAAAGTCTTCCAATAGAAAGTGTAATTTTTTCTTTTTATTTTAGCTGATAGAGAAGGCCCGCAGCCTCTAACATCACGATCTCTCATAAATAGGTCCTTTCCTTGGGCAGGTGTTTTGAGCCAGTTGTCTGAGCGGCGAGGAAAAATTTATTCACCAACAGCATATCATAGCCCCTGTCGAATCCATTTCGTTAACCAATCTGCGTACGTAGGAGACTTTGACGATTGGCATTGTTCCAAGCATCCAGCGAGCGTCCTCAAGAAGTACAGCAGGTTCATTTGGACTACCAGTGGTATTAAGCTCATGTATAACCTCGAATGGTCATTCATTCTTACCCTAGCTAACTTTCTTGTCATGAACAAGAGCGCACATAAGTTTTATATCTTACTATACAAGTTCTTTCTCTTTTTAACATTTTTTTTTCGCTCTTTCATGGTTTTGTCCCCAATAAGAGTGGTAATTGATCCTCAAATCAACCCAATCGAGATCTCGTTTGCTCAATAAAACAGATTAGAATTAGATGAACTTAAGAGTTGGGGTTAGTAAAACATGTGACTTGTGATAAGAAAGTTATAACTTTAAAGCATGTTGTTAATATTATTAGAGGAATTAGCTCCCCTATAATGAAATGGGATGGGAGAGCCCACCAAAACATTTGAGTATACAAGTAACTTCTTCCTCTCCAACATAAGGGTGGTAAAGACAACCATTCACGGACATCATCTGTCCGTGAGAAACTCATCCGCGGGTACACTGATCTTGGTATCAATAACTGACAGCAACAACCACCTAACCGTTCACGAATCTCCACCATTCGTAGGAAAACTGACCTTGGTTAACCCCCAACACACTTATCGAGCTTCACATTGGACTTCACTCCCCCGTGGTCCACAATTTGCGCTCTGTTACCAATGTTGGGGAGTTACACAGCCTCCACAGATGAGCATGATGGGTCTTAAATAGAGGCTGAGCACTAATCTGACCCAAAAGGTTAAGCTAATAAATAGAGACCCCCACCTTCTATCTAAGTTCATCACTTTTATGATCACTTTTCAACGTGAGACTATATTCTCACATGAATACCCAACATCTTAAGCTAATGGTAGAGACCCCACCTTTTATCTAATTTCATCACCGTACGGTCGAACCGTAGTTAATCAGTACCTTCACAAGATTTCAATGCAGCAGAACAAAGACAAATTTCAGGAAAAATATTTGCCTTAGCTTTAGAGGATTATCCACTGTAGAGAAAAGCGGGAGAGAAGAATTAATATCTTAGGAAGACAGAGATTCAGATAACAATTCTATTTAAGCATCTGTTAAATTTTATAAGATTTCTTTCAGAACGGAATTTTTCAGACACTGATTCTTTTCTCAGTTTTGTAAGAGGAAGAGAAGAGATTGTTTTCTTTCGTTGTGGCTATTAATCCATAAAGAGGAGCTCTATTTATAGCGCTCCTGGGAACCCGTTGGAGGGCAGAACCGTTCAAAGACAGTTGCGATGGTTCCTGTCTGAACCGTTGTAACTGTTCCAGACAGGAACCGCTGCAGCGGTTCCTTCCTACCGTTGCAACGCAGTGCGAGGGTAGCGGAGCGGGTCGGGTCGAGACCCGCTGTAGCACCAAACCCGTGTGGCCCGGTTCTTTTGTTAGACCCACGCCCAGACCCGGACCGGCACCGTGCCCCGAGCCTCGGCGCTGGCACCGGGTCGGGAGAGCGACAGCGCGCGCGTTCCGGCGGCCGGGCCGGGCGTGCGGCGGCGCGTGCGTGCGTGCGGGCATGGTTTCCCCCAATCGCACGCGAAAACTCCAAGTACCCATAGGGCATGCCCTTTGTTCCCATTTTTCTCTATTTATACACTTCAATTGTCCATCTCATATCAAAGTGAGACTAAATACTTTTAGCTACTTTTAGTCCCCTTAGCTTTTGAATTAGGCAAACTTCAGACTTGAATATCTCATTCATTCTAAAACGGAATTAAACATGTAAATATACCATCCCCAATGGAAGGAGAACACACTCCAATCATTATCCGGTTGATTCTATCAACAGATTATACCTAAATTCAGCTCAAAGATTCATATGTTAATTCTTCGTTTTCCCTACAATCTCCCATAATGAATGGAGATTTAAGGAATTGACACACAAAAAGACTGACTCTATAGTGAAAGGTACTTTAGAAAAGAAACTGCATCCGGATAGATGAACTAGGTCTTGAACCTTCCATAGCAAAAACTTTATCGGACTTACTAGCTAATCAGTGAATTAAGTCTTGAACTGTTAGCCGTTATTGTAAGTCAAGTCAACAAGCTTCACACAGTAACTTTCCAAAATCAACTTTGATTCTCGATTGTGACCATTTTGGCCCTGAACATTCTTAGTTTTAGATAGCATCTTTAAGGAACAATAGCCTCTATAGAGATTTTCAAAGAGCTGACCTAGCTCTATACTTACATAGGTGATCGTCCTATTAAGAGTAGTCTACTCTACCCCCACTTGTTTTAATAACAAGATATAGGCATCATTAAAAGCGTTAAGTTTATCCTTAATCTACTTGTAGAAGCACCATAGAAATAGGTTGGAGCCAAGCTCTAAGTGCTTACTCGCAGAGTCAATCATAACTAATTTTTTCTCTTGAGCTTAGTCCGTGGGATCTCCGGTCGCTAAGTGAGGTTTCCATTAAGATAATTCGGTAAGGTTAGGCTTTTAGACCCATTCCCCTCGATATGCAGTTTATACACTCTCCATTTAAACCTTTAGTAAACGGATCCGCTAAATTATCTTTTACGATACAAAGTTAATAGAGATAATTTCATTTGAGAGCAACTACTTAACGGTACTATGTCTATAACGAATATGTCTAGACTTACTGTTATATATAAAATTTTGTGCCCTAAATATTGCTACTTGATTATCGTAGTGAATGCATATGGCGGGCACTGGCTTTGGCCATAATGGTATATCTTTCAAAAATTGTCGAAGCTATTCTACTTCTTCTCCAGCTTTGTTTAAGACTATGAATTCTGATTTCATTGTAGAATTGGCAAAACTGAAATTACACCTAGATGGGGGTTGAATAGGTGTAAGGCTAATCAAATCAAAATTCAATGAAAAATAAAATGAGATGATGCAAACGATCACACAAAGCAAGATTAGAAGCCGTATACCCCGTAGAGGGTTCTGAACTTCTTCCTCGTGATTCCTCTGTAAGTCACCTAGAAGGGGGTGAATAGGTGATGAGCTAATCTAATGGTCAATAATGCGGAATTAAAACTTCTCCAAATACAAAAATAAGATATTTTAAACACTTTTAAAGCATAGAGTGATCCACTACACATACATGATGAAATATCTATGTTTTTGACAATAAGCACTAAATATGGTTTTGGTTAAAACATATATACTTTGAATTCTAAAAACCAAACCGGTATTTTGTCAAAATGAAAAGTCTTTTTCAAAATGAAAATCCTTTTATGAAAACACAACTAAATCAAGAGTGTGTGTGTGTATATGGTATACTTGAGCAATCCACCAATTATTCTATCATTTACATTTTAACTAAAAATAAAATTTAAAAACAAACCTAGACACAAGTCTTGATCTTGAAGGTCTTCACTTGAAGTCTTCTCATCTTCTTGACTTGGTCCAAACTTGATCCAAAGAGTTAGACTCCTTTTGAGTACTTGATGTGGTCTTGATGCATAGGCTCTTAAATCAAACCGTGCTAGCTCCAAAACTTGACTTTAAATCCTTTGTTGAAGCTACACACCTACTAAAATCTTGATCACAAATCTGAGACTAAATAAACACAAGATCATTAGTACTATAACTACATGAGTTGATCATCATCAAAACTAGAGTGATGGGCCTTTGGGCCAACAATCTCCCCCTTTTTGATGATGACAAAACTCATGGAGTTATATATGCATGGATTAAAGTAAAGCTTCAAGGAAGCTCCCCCTTAACTCATGCATAACAAGTAAGCAATAAGATATGACAATAAAGCACATGAAACATGTATGCAAATATAAGGAGATAAACATGCTAATCAAGCATAAAACTCATCAAATTCTTTTCTCCATTTTGTAAAACAAAACAATATGCACAAATAAAAATTCTTCTCCAAAACAAGCATATATACTAAAATACTTCTCCCCCTTTTTGTCAATCATCAATAAAGGGGTTAAAGTAAACACAAAACTGAAATCACCTAGAGGGGGGGTGAATAGGTGATGACTATATGTAATTGGCACAAAATGCGGAATTTAAAATTTAACTAACACAAATAGCTCAAATAGAAGACTTGCAATAAATGAAGCAATTAATAGTGCAAGAAATAAAGAGTTTAGGGTTTAGAGAAATTTGAGCAATCGCAAACACGTCGATATGTTTCCGAGGTTCGAGCCACGCTCTACGTCCCCGCCTTCACACTTGAAGGATTTCCACTATTGAAGATCCCACTTGATCACCAATACAAGGACACACTTGTCCCGTCTCCCGTGATGCCGCAACACCACCTTGAGCACACTAGCTCGCCTTGAGGCCGATGCCTCTACAACTTCACTCAAAAGAAAGATGATCACACTTGATCGAAATATGCTCACTTGCACAATCCTAGAACCAATTTGTAGATGTAGACTTATGGGATTGTGTAGTGCAAAATCTAGTGAGAAGTAGAGGTAAAGACTTCAAGTGGGTGTCTAAAACTTTGGGGCTTTTGGAGAGAAAATTTCGTCTAAAAGAAATCTTTTTGAAGACTTGTAAATCTTTTGAAAAACTCTTGTAAAAATATTCTTAATAGGTGTCTAATCATATAGAAGTGACCTCCTATTTATAGGGGTCAAAAACTTCACCACAAATCCGTTGGGATCAAAAGACAAAAAGAAATCTGTCAGAAAAACTAGCTGTTTGGAGTCTGTCAGAAATTCTGACAGAGTCCGGTCGACCGGGTCGGTCGACCGCCAACGGTCAAAATCCGACCGTTGGGGCTCTGCGGTCGACCGCCCGGTCGACCGATTTTAACCGAGAGCACTGCACAGTTCTCGGTCGACCGGGTCGGTCGACTGATACGCACTTGCACAGAAAGTGCGCATCGGTCGACCGTACGGTCGACCGGATACTGTCAGTTCTGAAAAATCAGAACTGTCAGAATCCAGAAATCTTGGTTTTGGTTTTAGGTCTAAGATATAAAGTTTTGGATCTTGTAAACACTAGAGTGTGAGCATATGTCACTACTCTAATAGGTTAAAACATTTTGATAGAAATTCCTTTGATAAAAACTTGTTTTCCAAATATTATGTTTTTCCAAAAAAAACTTTAAACTATTTTTCCAAAAACTTGATCTAAACATGTTTATCTTTAACTCAAACTTGGAAATAGAATTTTGAAACTTACTTTGAAGTCTAGAACCAATATAAAAGGTGTGTGTAAGTGAAAATCCCATAACTCTACTTCTATCAACTAGGTTTTGACAAAATATCTAAAAATGAAAAATACAAATACAAATCTTGGTGTTCTTCTTGGTCTTGATCTTGACTTGATCTTTTCTTCATCGTCGTGTTCCCGAAGCTTCCTATTGTGCTTGACTTGGGAATGCAAATCTTTGGCGAACTCCAAACTTGTGAGTCTTGATGTGGAGCCGTCAAATCAACCTGTTTTATCCTGAAATTCTTTTCAACAAACATTGTTAAATACATAACTAGATATGGTTTGTTATCATCAAAATATCCAACAAGATATAGGGCTAATGGCCTTTGGGCCAACAATCTCCCCCTTTTTGATGATGACAAAACATATTTAGTTATCACAAATAATTTGAGTAGAGACTTCAAATGAAGCTCCCCCTCAACACATGCATATAATAAAACATCATACTCAGGCATATATAAATGTTTTGCAAAAGATAACAATCCATGTCAACACATTTTCATGACATAAAAGAAGATGAAAAACACATGTTTATAAAAGAAAATACTACCACAAACCAGTAGATAACATAACCAAGAGTAGTCCACACAAAGTACATGTCCAAACCAAATAATACATGTCCAGCCACAAAAGATAAAGTCAAGTACATAAAAAATACAGCAAAAAGTCTCTCCACAAATAACTCTCCCCCTTTTTGACATCATCAAAATAGGGGAAAGTTACTCTCATCACTTGGCAGCATCGTCGTCCTTATCGTCTTCCTCTTCTTCCTCGTACTCAGATGAAGATGAGCTCTTTTTAGCGTCCATCTTCTTATCACCGTCGTCGTCTTCGTCCGAAGAAGAAGAAGAAGTGGAAGGAGCTACCTCCGTCGGATCAACGCCGATCACCTTTGGCCGAGGTGGTGGAACGGATGAAGGGGCTCTGGTAGGAAATGGAGGACCGGTGGCAGGAAGTGAACGAGCAAAAGTAGTGGGATCAGGAGGAAACATGTCGAACTTCGTAAAGAGAGCCTCAAATTGCATATCCATGAATCTCATGGAATCGGCAAAGTAAGACATATCGTTACGAATCCCACGAATCTGAGAGTTTGTCTCCTCACGGGAAGCTGCCTCTTGCTTGAAACGGGCGTCCAACTCAGCCCGAAAAGCTGTCTCCCGCTGCTCAATCCAGGACTGGTGTTCCTGAATCATGGCCTGAAGATCAGAAGGTGAAACATAGCCAGGAGCAGAAGAAGATCCAGGAGCAGATGAAGATCCAGGAAAAGTAGGAGGGGGAACGGGAGGTTGCACAGGTGCGTGACGACGCAGCTGAGCTTCCATCCTTTTCAGCAGAACTCCATCAATATCGATTTGCGGATCATCAGAAGTCTCAGAAGAAAGATCAAATCCTAGAGACTTGAGAATGCGGGTGATGATCATGCCAAAAGGTAAACCCCTACCGGATATACGAAACTGATCAGATGCCATGTGAGAGGCAATGATGCGGGGGAAATTTACCTTAATGCCTCGCAAGAGACAATAGATAATCAAAGGTACTGAACCCCTAGCATGACTATATTCTCCTGATTTGGGGATAATGTTATAAAAGATGATCTTGGCCAAAACTTGGGAAGTGAGAGAGAATTTGCTCACAACCTCGTTTCTAACCAAGCCGGGGTTGTCATCCCCGTGAATCAGTGTGGATGCGGTGAGCGCAGACTCACCCTCCGGATAATCAAAGTCATGAAGGTCATGAGTATATACATCAGCTCCACCAGTGGAGAGATGAAGGATATCAGCAAATTGACCTATGTCTAGGTTAATGTCCCTGCCAAGGACCCTAGAGAAAATACGATTCCCATCGAATGAGAAGTTGGCATAGAAATACGGCACGAGGGAAGTGTAAACTTGTTCTTTGATGGATAAGAACTCGTTCAAGGAATTGTTTTGCAAAATACGGGGTATATCTAGATGATCAAAGTCTTGAATAACAACAAATCTCCCAGAAATAATGTTTCTTTTAGAGAGATTGACAAAACGATTTTCAGCAGACTCATTTATGAAGGGTCTTTTAGGTTTAGGGGTGTGGGTAGATGTTTGAGCCACTGATTTCCCCTTCTCAGTCCTAGTTCTCTTAGAAGTAGACATGATTTAGAATAAAAATCAGATTTTTAGGTCAACACAAGTTAGGGCACGATCTAGAAAGTTGTAGCAACCTAAATCTTGACAAAGGATAGTAGATCTAGAAACTAGAAGTGAAGAACAAGGAGAAAAATCTGATTTTTACCTTAACAGTGAAGGATGAAACCCTAGATCAGAGAAAACCGAATTTCTTCGAATCCAGCGGATGGATGCACCTGAAATTGAAGATCCGGCACTAGAAGTAGGAAATACAAGTGGGTTTTAAATTGATTTGAGATTGGATGAGAGATTGGAGAGATAGAAAAATTTTTGGAGAAGAGAGGAGTCGGGTTCCGTCGCCAGCGAGTGAGGAGAGAGAGAGAGAAAAGTCAAATAAATAGCCAATCTGGACCCGATTACGATGCCCGGTCGACCGTACGGTCGACACAGAAAACCCGAGAGCTCTGTAATCTCAGAGCGGTCGACCGCCCGGTCGACCCAGAAAACCCGAGGCCTCTGCAAACTTACAGCGGTCGACCGGATCTAAGGTCGGTCGACCGATGGCAGATAAAAAATAAAAGGCATTTTATTTCAGACAAACTCGGTCGACCGCGACTATTTCCGGTCGACCAGTTTTGCCTGAAACACAGATCTACAGCATCAGCCAGAGGGAAAAAATTTTAAAATAAATTTTAATTAAATATAAGAATTATATAAGTATACACACAACATGTTTTAATATTTATTAGGTCAACTTATCAACCAATATTACATACAAGACATTTTATTTTTAATTTTCATATAAAACAAAGTTTTTAGAGATGTTGAAGCCGAATACCCAGTGACGGGTTCTGAACTTCATCCTCTTGATTCCTCTTGAATGAGTTGAGGTGCGCAATTGCCATCTCTAAGGTATTTGCTCAAATATGAAATTTTACAAAAATTTATTTCTTAGTTTTGAAAAATACAAAGTGTATATATATATATTTAAATAAGCTAGACTAGGCATGACATGTGGACATACTATGGACATGGTATAAAAGATATTAAAGCATGGTATATACACAAACATGATAGAAGAGTATGTTTACATAAGCATATATCATTATAGCACGAAAGTAAACTTAACAATCCTATACATGTATATGTACAACACAAATTCAAAAACTTTTAAATGGAGAAGTTACCGAACACGGGCAATCTCCAAAATGTAGGTGCCTCCATGATAGCGATGCAAGCTTGATGTGATCTTTGGGTTTTGTTGCATCTACCACCCTGGCACCGTTTCCCCCTAAGTCTTGGAGGAAGTAGATCCACCTGTTTCATCTAAAATTGGTGGGTCTTTTGGTACCCATACTTTCTTGGGTCCTTTTAGGTTAGTACCGGGGCGAACCCAAACATATTTATTATGCACATTATTTTTAGCAAAACAAAACTTTTCTAAATGGCCTTTGCGGCCACAATGCGTGCATACATAAATTTTACCACTACCATACATATAAGCATGCTTATGAGTGTGTGCATGTTTCCGTGCATGAGCATGGTGTGTATGTTTCCCTTGGGTTACTCCCTTAGGAAACCTAGAAGCAAATTTCTTTAAATCAAAAGCACATTGTTTTAGGGTTGTGTCTAATACTTCAACCCGTTTTTGCATCTCAACAAAATCATTTTTACTACATGATGCAATGGGGGTTTTACCTTTACAAGCTAGTTTATATTTTTCAAAATCAATTTTTAGATTCTTAAAAGCCTTAGTTAAATCATCTTTTTCTTTAACTACAATATCCATCTTATTTTTCAAAGCATCATTTTCCTTTTTCAACTTTTTATTATGAGATTGAGAAATCTCATATCTATGTTGTAACTCTTCAAAGAATTGAGCTAACTCATCCATTGTTAACTCATCATCATCTATTGAGTTGTCAAGAGTTACCTTTGTAGCATCATCTCCATGTGCCATAAAACACATGTGCGAGGCGTCGTTCTCCTCTTCGGATTCCGACTCCGTGTCATCCCAAGTGGCCACCATAGCTTTCTTCTTCTTATGGCCGTTCTTGGAGGTTGTGGCTTTGAGAGCGGGGCAATCCGCAATAAGGTGTCCGATCTTCTTGCAATGGAAGAAAGGACCGGGTTCTTCTCTTTTCTTCTCATATCTTCCTTGAGGTTTCCCTCTCCGGAAGTTGCTTTGCCGTCCCTTCTTATAGAACATCTTGCCCACCTTCCGGATGAGCATGGCAAAGTCCTCATCGCAATCCTCCGATGAGTCGTCCTCTTCAATAGCGGTTGGAGTGGCTTTGAAGGCGATTGTTTTCATCTTGGGTGCCTCCCTTTCTTCTCTTACCTTCATCTCCATCTCATGGGTCTTGAGATTACCAATGAAGCCGGAGAAGTCCATCTCCTCTTTGTCGTTTAGCTCCTTGAGAGTTGTAGCCTTGACTTCCCAAGCTTTGGGAAGAGCCCGAATGACCTTGCGAATCTTTTGGTCATTGTCGATCTTGTCTCCTAAAGAAGATAAAGCGTTAGTGATCTTAGTAAAACGTGTGAGCATGTCATCAATGCTCTCATTTTCAAACATATAAAAATTCTCATATTGAGAACGTAGCAAGTCAATCTTGGCTCTTTTGACTTGTGACGTTCCCTCATGAGTCACAATTAGAATGTTCCAAACCTCAAATGCGGATTTACAATTTATAATGCGTGACAAATCATCCTCATTTAATGCTTTGGTTAATGCATATTGGGCTCTAACATTAGCTTCATAATCCTTGGAGGTGTCCTCAGACCATGAGCTCTCATCGGTGGTAGGTTCAATGAAATCTTTGGTTATGGCCCTAGCTACTCTAACTCCTAGGGACTTAAGGAATAGGTTCATTTTGACCTTCCAAATAGGAAAGTTCAAACCATCAAACTTGGGTGGGGACTTGATGCTAGAAAAGTCGAGTGAAGCCATGAATGCACAATAAGTATGAATATAGCAAATGAATGCAACAAATGAATATAGCCAAATAAGGATCTCCCTAAGGTTGTTAGACCAAATAATGTAGGGTTAGGCTCTGATACCAATTGAAATCACCTAGAGGGGGGGGGTGAATAGGTGATGGCTATATGTAATTGGCACAAAATGCGGAATTTAAAATTTAACTAACACAAATAGCTCAAATAGAAGACTTGCAATAAATGAAGCAATTAATAGTGCAAGAAATAAAGAGTTTAGGGTTTAGAGAAATTTGAGCAATCGCAAACACGCCGATATGTTTCCGAGGTTCGAGCCACGCTCTACGTCCCCGCCTTCACACTTGAAGGATTTCCACTATTGAAGATCCCACTGGATCACCAATACAAGGACACACTTGTCCCGTCTCCCGTGATGCCGCAACACCACCTTGAGCACACTAGCTCGCCTTGAGGCCGATGCCTCTACAACTTCACTCAAAAGAAAGATGATCACACTTGATCGAAAATATGCTCACTTGCACAATCCTAGAACCAATTTGTAGATGTAGACTTATGGGATTGTGTAGTGCAAAATCTAGTGAGAAGTAGAGGTAAAGACTTCAAGTGGGTGTCTAAAACTTTGGGGCTTTTGGAGAGAAAATTTCGTCTAAAAGAAATCATTTTGAAGACTTGTAAATCCTTTGAAAAACTCTTGTAAAAATATTCTTAATAGGTGTCTAATCATATAGAAGTGACCTCCTATTTATAGGGGTCAAAAACTTCACCACAAATCCGTTAGGATCAAAAGACAAAAAGAAATCTGTCAGAAAAACTAGCTGTTTGGAGTCTGTCAGAAATTCTGACAGAGTCCGGTCGACCGGGTCGGTCGACCGCCAACGGTCAAAAATCCGACCGTTGGGGCTCTGCGGTCGACCGCCCGGTCGACCGATTTTAACCGAGAGCACTGCACAGTTCTCGGTCGACCGGGTCGGTCGACTGATACGCACTTGCACAGAAAGTGCGCATCGGTCGACCGTACGGTCGACCGGATACTGTCAGTTCTGAAAAATCAGAACTGTCAGAATCCAAAAATCTTGGTTTTTGGTTTTAGGTCTAAGATATAAAGTTTTGGATCTTGTAAACACTAGAGTGTGAGCATATGTCACTACTCTAATAGGTTAAAACATTTTGATAGAAATTCCTTTGATAAAAACTTGTTTTTCCAAATATTATGTTTTTCCAAAAAAAACTTTAAACTATTTTTTCAAAAACTTGATCTAAACATGTTTATCTTTAACTCAAACTTGGAAATAGAATTTTGAAACTTACTTTGAAGTCTAGAACCAATATAAAAGGTGTGTGTAAGTGAAAATCCCATAACTCTACTTCTATCAACTAGGTTTTGACAAAATATCTAAAAATGAAAAATACAAATACAAATCTTGGTGTTCTTCTTGGTCTTGATCTTGACTTGATCTTTTCTTCATCGTCGTGTTCCCGAAGCTTCCTATTGTGCTTGACTTGGGAATGCAAATCTTTGGCGAACTCCAAACTTGTGAGTCTTGATGTGGAGCCGTCAAATCAACCTGTTTTATCCTGAAATTCTTTTCAACAAACATTGTTAAATACATAACTAGATATGGTTTGTTATCATCAAAATATCCAACAAGATATAGGGCTAATGGCCTTTGGGCCAACAATCTCCCCCTTTTTGATGATGACAAAACATATTTAGTTATCACAAATAATTTGGGTAGAGACTTCAAATGATGCTCCCCCTCAACACATGCATATAATAAAACATCATACTCAGGCATATATAAATGTTTTGCAAAAGATAACAATCCATGTCAACACATTTTCATGACATAAAGAAGATGAAAAACACATGTTTATAAAAGAAAATACTACCACAAACCAGTAGATAACATAACCAAGAGTAGTCCACACAAAGTACATGTCCAAACCAAATAATACATGTCCAGCCACAAAAGATAAAGTCCAGTACATAAAAAATACAGCAAAAAGTCTCTCCACAAATAACTCTCCCCCTTTTTGACATCATCAAAATAGGGGAAAGTTACTCTCATCACTTGGCAGCATCGTCGTCCTCATCGTCTTCCTCTTCTTCCTCGTACTCAGATGAAGATGAGCTCTTTTTAGCGTCCATCTTCTTATCACCGTCGTCGTCTTCGTCCGAAGAAGAAGAAGAAGTGGAAGGAGCTACCTCCGTCGGATCAACGCCGAGCACCTTTGGCCGAGGTGGTGGAACGGATGAAGGGGCTCTGGTAGGAAATGGAGGACCGGTGGCAGGAAGTGAACGAGCAAAGTAGTGGGATCAGGAGGAAACATGTCGAACTTCGTAAAGAGAGCCTCAAATTGCATATCATGAATCTCATGGAATCGGCAAAGTAAGACATATCGTTACGAATCCCACGAATCTGAGAGTTTGTCTCCTCACGGGAAGCTGCCTCTTGCTTGAAACGGGCGTCCAACTCAGCCCGAAAAGCTGTCTCCCGCTGCTCAATTCAGGACTGGTGTTCCTGAATCATGGCCTGAAGATCTGAAGGTGAAACATAGCCAGGAGCAGAAGAAGATCCAGGAGCAGATGAAGATCCAGGAAAAGTAGGAGGGGGAACAGGAGGTTGCACAGGTGCGTGACGACGCAGCTGAGCTTCCATCCTTTTCAGCAGAACTCCATCAATATCGATTTGCGGATCATCAGAAGTCTCAGAAGAAAGGTCAAATCCTAGAGACTTGAGAATGCGGGTGATGATCATGCCAAAAGGTAAACCCCTACCGGATATACGAAACTGATCAGATGCCATGTGAGAGGCAATGATGCGGGGGAAATTTACCTTAATGCCTCGCAAGAGACAATAGATAATCAAAGGTACTGAACCCCTAGCATGACTATATTCTCCTGATTTGGGGATAATGTTATAAAAGATGATCTTGGCCAAAACTTGGGAAGTGAGAGAGAATTTGCTCACAACCTCGTTTCTAACCAAGCCGGGGTTGTCATCCCCGTGAATCAGTGTGGATGCGGTGAGCGCAGACTCACCCTCCGGATAATCAAAGTCATGAAGGTCATGAGTATATACATCAGCTCCACCAGTGGAGAGATGAAGGATATCAGCAAATTGACCTATGTCTAGGTTAATGTCCCTGCCAAGGACCCTAGAGAAAATACGATTCCCATCGAATGAGAAGTTGGCATAGAAATACGGCACGAGGGAAGTGTAAACTTGTTCTTTGATGGATAAGAACTCGTTCAAGGAATTGTTTTGCAAAATACGGGGTATATCTAGATGATCAAAGTCTTGAATAACAACAAATCTCCCAGAAATAATGTTTCTTTTAGAGAGATTGACAAAACGATTTTCAGCAGACTCATTTATGAAGGGTCTTTTAGGTTTAGGGGTGTGGGTAGATGTTTGAGCCACTGATTTCCCCTTCTCAGTCCTAGTTCTCTTAGAAGTAGACATGATTTAGAATAAAAATCAGATTTTTAGGTCAACACAAGTTAGGGCACGATCTAGAAAGTTGTAGCAACCTAAATCTTGACAAAGGATAGTAGATCTAGAAACTAGAAGTGAAGAACAAGGAGAAAAATCCGATTTTTACCTTAACAGTGAAGGATGAAACCCTAGATCAGAGAAAACCGAATTTCTTCGAATCCAGCGGATGGATGCACCTGAAATTGAAGATCCGGCACTAGAAGTAGGAAATACAAGTGGGTTTTAAATTGATTTGAGATTGGATGAGAGATTGGAGAGATAGAAAAATTTTTGGAGAAGAGAGGAGTCGGGTTCCGTCGCCAGCGAGTGAGGAGAGAGAGAGAGAAAAGTCAAATAAATAGCCAATCTGGACCCGATTACGATGCCCGGTCGACCGTACGGTCGACCCAGAAAACCCGAGAGCTCTGTAATCTCAGAGCGGTCGACCGCCCGGTCGACCCAGAAAACCCGAGACATCTGCAAACTTACAGCGGTCGACCGGATCTAAGGTCGGTCGACCGATGGCAGATAAAAAATAAAAGGCATTTTATTTCAGACAAACTCGGTCGACCGCGACTATTTCCGGTCGACCAGTTTGAAAAACACCTAGAGGGGGGGTGAATAGGTGTTAGTGCTAATCTAAGAAACTAAATGCAAACTAAGTGCGCTAAATGCGGAAGCTAATGCAAATTATGCACAAACTAATACAATACAACAAGTGTAGCCGAATTCCCCTTGCGAGGCTCTGGACTAACTCCCCTTGATTCCCCTTGAAATGGGTTGAGGCGCTATGTGAAGCTCTTGTTGGATGAGTACAAGTTAGGCACACACACACAAGCAATCCAAGCAATATGAAATATGTGCACACACAATCAAGTATATAATAAGTATGAAATGAATGATGCTTGTATGAAATGAATGATGATTGCACAAATTAAGGAGAGTAGAGTTGAGAGACAATAGGATCAAACGCAAACACACAAATTTGTTTCGAGGTTCGAGCACCTAGCTCTACATCCCCGCCTACACCACCGTGTAGGATTTCCACTATCTCAACTCCCACCGAGGGAACCTCTACCGAAGAGGATTTCTTACAACCCAAGGAGTACCGAACTCCTCTCTCAATACAAACCACAACACCTCACACTAGAGGTGTCAACCAACAACCACACCTCTACCTAAGAGGCTTATAAACACAATCCCAATCACCTCACACTTGAGGGATCCAAACCAATACCACTCCGATCACCTCTACCGAAGAGGGATTCACAAATTAAAGGAGGGTTACAACACAAGAGGTTTACAACAACAACCTCAAACACTTTCTTTTTCTCTTTTTCCACAAAACAAGATCCTAATAGTTTAGGATAGAAGATATGGCTCAAGTGTGGAAACTATGTGTTTTTGGAAACAAGCAACAAAGAAAAACTACTTGGGAAATCTCTTGTATATGATAGAAATAAAAGATCAAATCAAAATCCCAAAACCTAGTTTTTTTTGATTTTCCAAAAACCCAAAAACAAATAAGATGAAATCTTTTTGCTTAAAACCCTTTTAAAAACTCTTTTAAACAATAGAGAAGGTCTGGAATTTTTAGCTCTAAAAATCTTATCTAAAACAATGGAGAAATGGGGTATATATAGCCCCTAGGAAAAACTAGCCGTTAGGCTGATGTGGCAGTCTGACCAACTGCCGGTCGACCGGCCCGGTCGACCGCCAACGGTCAAAAATGTGACCGTTGGGCAGCAGCGGTCGACCGGTCCGGTCGACCGAAAATTCCCGAGAGCAGAGCTCTCAACTCGGTCGACCGGTCCGGTCGACCGACTACATGTGTCGCCAGCGTGCACGATTGTGCACATCGGTCGACCGACCCGGTCGACCGGCCACTTGGTGCGGTCGACCGGTCCGGTCGACCGAACTGGCCTGGCAGGCACAGTGCAGGGTCAGAAAAACAGTGTAAAATATTTTCTAAAAATCTTTTAACACTTCTAAAAAAAATTCACAAAATTTGTTTTATCATTTTATATTAAAACATACACCTGTGATAAAAATTTCAAGACAATATATCAACATATCAATTTATTTTTGTGTCTTGCAAATTTTATCAAAAACAAAACTTGTATTTTTATCAAACTTGATTTTTCCAAAACATGAATAGGGATATCAAAATAAGTTTGTTTAGCAAGTTAAAAACATGTATGTATAACTAGAATACATCTACTATACATATAAAACATGTAAACTTGTTTTGATCAACTATTCATAAAACCAAATATCAAATCATAAAACGTGTGTGTTTTGTGCACTTGAGCATATCAACTAAACTAAGCTTTACAAATGGATCTAAAACTCATAATCTAAACTAGGATACCTAAGTCTTCTTGACGATCTTCATCTCCAAGTAGACTCGGTCCAAACTCCGTGATTCTCCAAGTGCAAAGGTATGATCTTTAAGCTTTAGCACCGGAATCATCAAGAATAGCTTCTAATCATCTTGATGAAGCTAATCACCAACCTAATATCCTGTTAATGATCTGAAACTTAGAAACACAAGAATATTAGTAAACATAACTACATGAGTGTTGATCATCATCAAAACTAGAGTGGAAGGCCATTTGGCCAACAATCTCCCCCTTTTTTGATGATGACAAAACTCATGGAGTTATATATGCATGGATTAAAGATAAGCTTCAAGGAAGCTCCCCCTTAACTCATGCATCACAATAAACATAATAGATATGCAATGAAAGCACATGATACTAAACAAAAGCATGCATCATATCTTATTATTTATCCCTATGCATAAACTTGGTATATGCAAAAACACAATCATGCATATATAAAAACAAAACTCAAATTCTTCTCCCCCTTTTTGTCAATCATCAACAAAGGGGTAATCAAAACCATAAATAAAACGAGGGGTAAAATCTTTCTCCCCCTTTTTGTCAATCAAAACAATGCAAACAATGTTCTCCCCCTTTTTGTCTAAAACAAAAACAAAATCAATAAGGGGTGACTACAAACATGATATCAATTAAAAATATGTCAATGAAGCATCTTGATACCAATAAACAAGAATCAATATATGTTATATGCTATATACATTCATGAAGAGAAGACGCTAAGTTAGCTTCCCTACACATATGCATTACATGAAGAAGGGATGACAAGCCCCAATTCACATAACACATATTATGTAATGCATAAGAGGAGATGTGAAGCTCCCCCTACACACGTGTACCATATAAAAAAGAGATGTTAAGCTCCTCAATACACAATACACTCAACATGAATCTATATGTAAGAGAAATGTTAAGCTCTCCTTGCATATAGGCAATACAAAACACAAGTTCATATCAAATATTTTTTTTTTTAAAAAAAACAAAATCTTGATAAGCAAACATATAGTATATGATATACGTGTGTAAATCAAGCACAAAAGATCACATATATGTATGAAAAGATAATATCAATTGTAAGAATATATTTCATTTTGAAAATATATAAACAAATTTGATGTTGATATCATATGTTCAAAATAACAACTTTTAATCATAAAGAGTGGGAGTACAAATACCAATTGAAATACAAAATCAAATTTTCTCCCCCTTTATGAGATACAAACTAAAGACATGCATAGTCTTGATAACAATTTAAAAGTAATCAATTTAAACAAAATTGAAAACTCAAGCACTAGCATAAACACAAACATATATATATATGTATGAAAGATAGATACCAATAGAAATTGATATACTTGGAATTTAAAGCATACATACATACAAAACATATATGAGTATACAAGAAGATCAAAATGATACCAATTGAAAGAGTTCAATGATACCAATTGACATAGCAATAAGGTCAAGTGTATACATCATATTATCTACCACCCATCATAATTCAAGTTTTAAAGATTTTCAATTTAGGGCATACATGAACAAGATCTCCCATCCTACCGCCCTGGAAGGTAGGGGTTTTCAAAGATAGATTTGAAAATGTAGTTTTATTTGAAAATCACTACCAAAATGAAGAATACCGCAACTAGTTAAATGGAAAAACTTGTTAACTAGTACGAAATCCTTCAAGCAAGGAATAAAACAAATTGAAATTCACATGATAATCATCACTCTAACCAATAAAGCATAACTCATGAGAAACAAAACATGAGTAATAGATATGAGTGTACAAATAATATGTGAAGATCATAATCATGAAAAATATTTCATTAAGCTCAATTATTCCTTAAAACATAATTCCATCAAAAATATGAAAAATCATATAAAACTACTTATTTAATCTTCAAGGCATATGTATGTCTAATACAAGCTAAAATATACATACATATGCAAAACTCAACGAGTCCACTAGATATATGCATTAAGGCACGTGGCTCAAAAAGATGTATATGTATAAGATTAGTTTGAACTAGGTAGACATATACATGAAGTTAAACATAAATACATAAAACATGAAAAACTAAATTTTCATCACAACAAATTTCATTTCAAGGTATATGTATGAATTGTCAAACATGAAGTATACATACATATCCCTAAACACAATTGAGTCCAAATATAGATTTGCATGAAAGGCAAATGACTCAAGGGTATACATGTATATCTTAAAGTTTGGCAATACAAACATATACATGAAGTGAAATACACAATCATAAAACTAATTCAAAAATGGAATACAAGTTTGAAATGTATGAATCATCAAAACTAGTCTATACTAGCACATCTAATGGGTTCAAATAAGCATTCAATTCAAACATATATAGATTTATTTGTGGCCCACTATATGTACAAGTATAAATCCTAGTCTTAATGAAAACTAACATCTAAACAAGTAATCTTAACATGAAGCATCAAAAATAAGATAAAAATCATCATGATAAAACTAAAACATGATTATTATGTAAATTCACATGTATTAGATTCATGATGTACATTATAGTTTAAACAAAAAGTGAGAACACTAAGTATGGGTTCATATAAGCAAGTGTGTCTCAAAAACTCTACATGTATGTCAAGGATCTAATAAACATGGCATGTACATACTAATCCATAGACAATGAAAACATGCTATAAAACAAATGAATATGAAAGCATGTAAATAAATAATACGGAGTTAGGAATCGTTACCAAAACCTAGAAGGCAACTCTCCTTGTCTCCAAAACTTGGTGGTCCTCTCCACCATCTCTTCCCTTGAAAGTGATGCATCCAATAGATTTCCTTAAGTCCGGAACGCATCCACTCCAAGGTGTCATCACTCTCACGTCATGTGAGAGCCCACACCTACATCAAAAACAATAGGAGGGGTGGTCTTTGGTACCCACATCTTGTTGGGTCCATGGGGGTTAGTCCCTTCTCTAACCCAAACAAACTTCTTTGCTAAATTAGGAGTATGTAATCTATCATAACAAAATTTAGCAAGGTGGCCCTTACGTCCACAATGTGTACATGTGTACACATGAGCATACATGTGATGGGTGTGTCCGTGAGGAGCATGTGTATGCCGTGGAGAGTGTGCATGCATAGAAGTTGGAACTTGTTTCTTTCGAACCAAGGTTTCCAACCGTGAGTGGTTCATGGCACATTGGCTCATAGTGGAGCCCAAACAATCTACTCTCTTCTTAAGCATACAAATATCATCATTAATCTTAGAAGAAGAGGTACATGCATTAGGTAGTCTAGATGATGAGGCTACACTAGCATGGCAAACATGAGCATCAATTTTATTTTGCAAAACCATATTCTTATCTAAACAAGCATTCAACTCATTTGAAATAGAAATAATTTTATTTTTCAAATCAACATTCTCTTTTAAAACAAAATCTACTTTTGAAGACAAGTTTTCATTTTTCTTCAAAAGAACATGGCAATCATTTTTATTTTCAAAAGGTTATTTTCTTTAAGTGCATGATCAAGTTGAGATTTTAATGAATCCCTCTCATTAGCAATCTCCTCTTTCTCTTGCAAAACAATATCAAGTCTAGCAATCAAATTTTTATTTTCATTATTAATGCCTAGACTCTTCTTTTTCAACAAGTTATATTTTTCAATCAATTTTTCACAAACAATTGATAGTTCTTCATTTAAGGCATGGGGATCAATATTATCATTTGAAGAACTAGAACAATCATCACTATCATAGTGGGGTTCCGAATGTACCTCAAGGGAGTCATTCCCTTGGACCATGTAGCATTGTGATTCGGACTCTCCACTAGTCTCCTCTTCTTGTCGGATTTGTGCTTGAAGCTCGGAGGTGGTGGTTGTTGTCAATTTGTTCCACACTACAAAAGCGGAATCAAAGTTAGAAACACACATAAGATAATCTTTAGGTAATGTGCTTCTAATAGCCTCTAGGGCTTGTGCATTGGCCCCTATATGATTGCAATCACCAAGATAACATCTCTTGGTGGCGGCAAGAAAGACATGCAAACCTAGGGTTTTTAGGTACATGGACATCCTATACTTCCAAATATCAATGTTGGAAGGATCATAGCTAGGTGGGGTCATGAAGTCCATGGTATAAACTAGATGTGTGCAAACAAGCAAATGCAAATGAGATTAGCAAGCAAATGGATCTCACTCCTAGGATGTTAAGCCTAAGTATCAGGAGCACTAGCTCTGATACCAATTGAAAAACACCTAGAGGGGGGGGTGAATAGGTGTTAGTGCTAATCTAAGAAACTAAATGCAAACTAAGTGCGCTAAATGCGGAAGCTAATGCAAATTATGCACAAACTAATACAATACAACAAGTGTAGCCGAATTCCCCTTGCGAGGCTCTGGACTAACTCCCCTTGATTCCCCTTGAAATGGGTTGAGGCGCTATGTGAAGCTCTTGTTGGATGAGTACAAGTTAGGCACACACACACAAGCAATCCAAGCAATATGAAATATGTGCACACACAATCAAGTATATAATAAGTATGAAATGAATGATGCTTGTATGAAATGAATGATGATTGCACAAATTAAGGAGAGTAGAGTTGAGAGACAATAGGATCAAACGCAAACACACAAATTTGTTTCGAGGTTCGAGCACCTAGCTCTACATCCCCCCTACACCACCGTGTAGGATTTCCACTATCTCAACTCCCACCGAGGGAACCTCTACCGAAGAGGATTTCTTACAACCCAAGGAGTACCGAACTCCTCTCTCAATACAAACCACAACACCTCACACTAGAGGTGTCAACCAACAACCACACCTCTACCTAAGAGGCTTACAAACACAATCCCAATCACCTCACACTTGAGGGATCCAAACCAATACCACTCCGATCACCTCTACCGAAGAGGGATTCACAAATAAAAGGAGGGTTACACCACAAGAGGTTTACAACAACAACCTCAAACACTTTCTTTTTCTCTTTTTCCCAAAACAAGATCCTAATAGTTTAGGATAGAAGATATGGCTCAAGTGTGGAAACTATGTGTTTTTGGAAACAAGCAACAAAGAAAAACTACTTGGGAAATCTCTTGTATATGATAGAAATAAAAGATCAAATCAAAATCCCAAAACCTAGTTTTCTTTGATTTTCCAAAAACCAAAAATAAATAAGATGAAATCTTTTGGCTTAAAACCCTTTTAAAAACTCTTTTAAACAATAGAGAAGGTCTGAAATTTTTAGCTCTAAAAATCTTATCTAAAACAATGGAGAAATGGGGTATATATAGCCCCTAGGAAAAACTAGCCGTTAGGCTGATGTGGCAGTCTGACCAACTGCCGGTCGACCGGCCCGGTCGACCGCCAACGGTCAAAAATGTGACCGTTGGGCAGCAGCGGTCAACCGGTCCGGTCGACCGAAAATTCCCGAGAGCAGAGCTCTCAACTCGGTCGACCGGTCCGGTCGACCGACTACATGTGTCGCCAGCGTGCACGATTGTGCACATCGGTCGACCGACCCGGTCGACCGGCCACTTGGTGCGGTCGACCGGTCCGGTCGACCGAACTGGCCTGGCAGGCACAGTGCAGGGTCAGAAAAACAGTGTAAAATATTTTCTAAAAATCTTTTAACACTTCTAAAAAAATTCACAAAATTTGTTTTATCATTTTATATTAAAACATACACCTGTGATAAAAATTTCAAGACAATATATCAACATATCAATTTATTTTTGTGTCTTGCAAATTTTATCAAAAACAAAACTTGTATTTTTATCAAACTTGATTTTTCCAAAACATGAATAGGGATATCAAAATAAGTTTGTTTAGCAAGTTAAAAACATGTATGTATAACTAGAATACATCTACTATACATATAAAACATGTAAACTTGTTTTGATCAACTATTCATAAAAACCAAATATCAAATCATAAAACGTGTGTGTTTTGTGCACTTGAGCATATCAACTAAACTAAGCTTTACAAATGGATCTAAAACTCATAATCTAAACTAGGATACCTAAGTCTTCTTGACGATCTTCATCTCCAAGTAGACTCGGTCCAAACTCCGTGATTCTCCAAGTGCAAAGGTATGATCTTTAAGCTTTGGTACCGGAATCATCAAGAATAGCTTCTAATCATCTTGATGAAGCTAATCACCAACCTAATATCCTGTTAATGATCTGAAACTTAGAAACACAAGAATATTAGTAAACATAACTACATGAGTGTTGATCATCATCAAAACTAGAGTGGAAGGCCATTTGGCCAACACAGTTTTGCCTGAAACACAGATCTGCAGCATCAGCCAAAGGGAAAAATTTTAAAATAAATTTTAATTAAATATAAGAATTATATAAGTATACACACAACATGTTTTAATCTTTATTAGGTCAACTTATCAACCAATATTACATACAAGACATTTTATTTTTAATTTTCATATAAAAATAAAGTTTTTAGAGATGTTGAAGCCGAATACCCAGTGACGGGTTCTGAACTTCATCCTCTTGATTCCTCTTGAATGAGTTGAGGTGCGCAATTGCCATCTCTAAGGTATTTGCTCAAATATGAAATTTTACAAAAATTTTATTTCTTAGTTTTGAAAAATACAAAGTGTATATATATATTTAAATAAGCTAGACTAGGCATGACATGTGGACATACTATGGACATGGTATAAAAGATATTAAAGCATGGTATATACACAAACATGATAGAAGAGTATGTTTACATAAGCATATATCATTATAGCACGAAAGTAAACTTAACAATCCTATACATGTATATGTACAACACAAATTCAAAAACTTTTAAATGGAGAAGTTACCGAACACGGGCAATCTCCAAAATGTAGGTGCCTCCATGATAGCGATGCAAGCTTGATGTGATCTTTGGGTTTTGTTGCATCTACCACCCTGGCACCGTTTCCCCCTAAGTCTTGGAGGAAGTAGATCCACCTGTTTCATCTAAAATTGGTGGGTCTTTTGGTACCCATACTTTCTTGGGTCCTTTTAGGTTAGTACCGGGGCGAACCCAAACATATTTATTATGCACATTATTTTTAGCAAAACAAAACTTTTCTAAATGGCCTTTGCGGCCACAATGCGTGCATACATAAATTTTACCACTACCATACATATAAGCATGCTTATGAGTGTGTGCATGTTCCGTGCATGAGCATGGTGTGTATGTTTCCCTTGGGTTACTCCCTTAGGAAACCTAGAAGCAAATTTCTTTAAATCAAAAGCACATTGTTTTAGGGTTGTGTCTAATACTTCAACCCGTTTTTGCATCTCAACAAAATCATTTTTACTACATGATGCAATGGGGGTTTTACCTTTACAAGCTAGTTTATATTTTTCAAAATCAATTTTTAGATTCTTAAAAGCCTTAGTTAAATCATCTTTTTCTTTAACTACAATATCCATCTTATTTTTCAAAGCATCATTTTCCTTTTTCAACTTTTTATTATGAGATTGAGAAATCTCATATCTATGTTGTAACTCTTCAAAGAATTGAGCTAAATCATCCATTGTTAACTCATCATCATCTATTGAGTTGTCAAGAGTTACCTTTGTAGCATCGTCTCCATGTGCCATAAAACACATGTGCGCGGCGTCGTTCTCCTCTTCGGATTCCGACTCCGTGTCATCCCAAGTGGCCACCATAGCTTTCTTCTTCTTATGGCCGTTCTTGGAGGTTGTGGCTTTGAGAGCGGGGCAATCCGCAATAAGGTGTCCGATCTTCTTGCAATGGAAGAAAGGACCGGGTTCTTCTCTTTTCTTCTCATATCTTCCTTGAGGTTTCCCTCTCCGGAAGTTGCTTTGCCGTCCCTTCTTATAGAACATCTTGCCCACCTTCCGGATGAGCATGGCAAAGTCCTCATCGCAATCCTCCGATGAGTCGTCCTCTTCAATAGCGGTTGGAGTGGCTTTGAAGGCGATTGTTTTCATCTTGGGTGCCTCCCTTTCTTCTCTTACCTTCATCTCCATCTTATGGGTCTTGAGATTACCAATGAAGCCGGAGAAGTCCATCTCCTCTTTGTCGTTTAGCTCCTTGAGAGTTGTAGCCTTGACTTCCCAAGCTTTGGGAAGAGCCCGAATGACCTTGCGAATCTTTTGGTCATTGTCGATCTTGTCTCCTAAAGAAGATAAAGCGTTAGTGATCTTAGTAAAACGTGTGAGCATGTCATCAATGCTCTCATTTTCAAACATATAAAAATTCTCATATTGAGAACGTAGCAAGTCAATCTTGGCTCTTTTGACTTGTGACGTTCCCTCATGAGTCACAATTAGAATGTTCCAAACCTCAAATGCGGATTTACAATTTATAATGCGTGACAAATCATCCTCATTTAATGCTTTGGTTAATGCATATTGGGCTCTAACATTAGCTTCATAATCCTTGGAGGTGTCCTCAGACCATGAGCTCTCATCGGTGGTAGGTTCAATGAAATCTTTGGTTATGGCCCTAGCTACTCTAACTCCTAGGGACTTAAGGAATAGGTTCATTTTGACCTTCCAAATAGGAAAGTTCAAACCATCAAACTTGGGTGGGGACTTGATGCTAGAAAGTCGAGTGAAGCCATGAATGCACAATAAGTATGAATATAGCAAATGAATGCAACAAATGAATATAGCCAAATAAGGATCTCCCTAAGGTTGTTAGACCAAATAATGTAGGGTTAGGCTCTGATACCAATTGAAATCACCTAGAGGGGGGTTGAATAGGTGATGGCTATATGTAATTGGCACAAAATGCGGAATTTAAAATTTAACTAACACAAATAGCTCAAATAGAAGACTTGCAATAAATGAAGCAATTAATAGTGCAAGAAATAAAGAGTTTAGGGTTTAGAGAAATTTGAGCAATCGCAAACACGCCGATATGTTTCCGAGGTTCGAGCCACGCTCTACGTCCCCGCCTTCACACTTGAAGGATTTCCACTATTGAAGATCCCACTGGATCACCAATACAAGGACACACTTGTCCCGTCTCCCGTGATGCCGCAACACCACCTTGAGCACACTAGCTCGCCTTGAGGCCGATGCCTCTACAACTTCACTCAAAAGAAAGATGATCACACTTGATCGAAAATATGCTCACTTGCACAATCCTAGAACCAATTTGTAGATGTAGACTTATGGGATTGTGTAGTGCAAAATCTAGTGAGAAGTAGAGGTAAAGACTTCAAGTGGGTGTCTAAAACTTTGGGGCTTTTGGAGAGAAAATTTCGTCTAAAAGAAATCTTTTTGAAGACTTGTAAATCCTTTGAAAAACTCTTGTAAAAATATTCTTAATAGGTGTCTAATCATATAGAAGTGACCTCCTATTTATAGGGGTCAAAAACTTCACCACAAATCCGTTGGGATCAAAAGACAAAAAGAAATCTGTCAGAAAAACTAGCTGTTTGGAGTCTGTCAGAAATTCTGACAGAGTCCGGTCGACCGGGTCGGTCGACCGCCAACGGTCAAAAATCCGACCGTTGGGGCTCTGCGGTCGACCGCCCGGTCGACCGATTCTAACCGAGAGCACTGCACAGTTCTCGGTCGACCGGGTCGGTCGACTGATACGCACTTGCACAGAAAGTGCGCATCGGTCGACCGTACGGTCGACCGGATACTGTCAGTTCTGAAAAATCAGAACTGTCAGAATCCAGAAATCTTGGTTTTTGGTTTTAGGTCTAAGATATAAATTTTGGGATCTTGTAAACACTAGAGTGTGAGCATATGTCACTACTCTAATAGGTTAAAACATTTTGATAGAAATTCCTTTGATAAAAACTTGTTTTTCCAAATATTATGTTTTTCCAAAAAAAACTTTAAACTATTTTTCCAAAAACTTGATCTAAACATGTTTATCTTTAACTCAAACTTGGAAATAGAATTTTGAAACTTACTTTGAAGTCTAGAACCAATATAAAAGGTGTGTGTAAGTGAAAATCCCATAACTCTACTTCTATCAACTAGGTTTTGACAAAATATCTAAAAATGAAAAATACAAATACAAATCTTGGTGTTCTTCTTGGTCTTGATCTTGACTTGATCTTTTCTTCATCGTCGTGTTCCCGAAGCTTCCTATTGTGCTTGACTTGGGAATGCAAATCTTTGGCGAACTCCAAACTTGTGAGTCTTGATGTGGAGCCGTCAAATCAACCTGTTTTATCCTGAAATTCTTTTCAACAAACATTGTTAAATACATAACTAGATATCGTTTGTTATCATCAAAATATCCAACAAGATATAGGGCTAATGGCCTTTGGGCCAACAAAAACAATGTTCTCCCCCTCTTTGTTAAAAAATAATCAACAAAGAGGTGAATTCAAATCAATTAATAAAAGATATATGCGATATACATTCATGAAGAGGAAGACGCTAAGTTAACTTCCCTACATACATGCATTACATGAAGAAGGGATGACAAGCCCTAATTCACATAACACATAATATGCAATGCATAAGAGGAGATGTGAAGCTCCCCCTACACACGTGTACTGCATAAAGAAAGAGTTGTCAAGCTCCTCAATATAAGATACACTCAACATGAATGTATATGTAGGAGAGATGTTAAGCTCCCCTTGCATATAGGCAATACACATCAAAACATCTTTAATTTTCTCAATAAAACAAATTTTGAGATATCTTAGTAAATCAAATTTTAAGATTTCAATAGTAAATAAACATTACAAATTGTGAATTTTTAATTATAATTGAAACATTTTATCAATTGAAATAAAATGAAATTTTGATACAAATTATAATCTTGATACCAATGAAAGAAAGTATCTTATATTTTGATACCAATATAAATTTTCATGGATACTAATTGAAATAAATAGATCAATAGATACCAATTGAAACATATTGTACATTTTGATATCAATAAAAATACTAATTGTAAAAAAATACCAATTGAAGATAATGCATAAGCTTATATAAAAATATCAATTGAGAAATCAATTGAAAATTAAGATTTGAATGAAGCTTAGCATAAACATACTTTGTACTTTAAACATATAAATATCTTGAAAATCAAGCACAAACAAATCATATATATGTATGAAAAGAGAATACCAATAAAATTGATATTATTTGAAATGTGAAGCATACATATATAGAAAACAAAATATGAGTATATACAAAATAAATATCAATTGAGATACCAATTGAAAATAACAATGTAAATCAAGTATATAACTCATAATTACCACCCTTTTTATGCACAAGATAAAAGATTTTCCAATAAAACTTACAAGGCATACTCGCCCATCCGTCCTCCCTTAAAGGGGTAGGTAGGGGTTTTCAAAAATAGGTGTTTGAAAATATTTTTAGCATTGAAAATCACTACTAAATGAAGAACAATAACTAGTTAAAAGTAATTTTTGAAAAACTAGTTAAAGATCCTTCAAAACATGAAATCAAAACATGAAACATACTAAATACATAAAGTTGTCACTCAAGATCTATAAAGCTCAAAAATAATCATGACATAGTCATGAATAAACAAATAAAGTTTGAGTGCACAAAAATCATGTAATTAGCATTTTCCATGAAGATAATCAATGAAGCTCAAATAAATATGAAAATCATAAAAATTTATTAAAAAAACTAACTTCTAGGTATATGTATGTTTTTTTATCTAAAAATAATAATATGCATACATATCCCAAACATAAAAAGAGTCTATGATATGATTTGCATGAAGGCAAGAGACTCAAGAGACATACATGTATATTTATTAGATTTGAATACAAAATATATATACATGAAGTAAAATATAAAAATACGCAAAACAAGTGTAAATGAGGAAATCATCAAAACTAGGCTATACATGTGCATATAGTGAGTACAAATGAACAATGAAGTGCAAACGTATATGAATCAAATGTCGCTCACTACTTGTACAAGTATATATCCAAGTTTTGATAAAAACTACATTTAAACTAGTGTTTACCACATGAAGCACAAAACAAATAAAACATGAACATGCTAAAAATATCATATATGAGCAAGCATGTAAATAAATAAAATAGGAGTTTAGAGATAGTTACCAAACCAAAGAACTATGCTCTAATTCTCCAAAACATGGTGGTTGTCCCACCAACCTCCTTGATAACGGTGCATCAAATGTGTGTTCATCAAGTCCATGTGCATCTACCATCAAGGCACCAACTCTCTTACGTTTTATGAGAGCCCGCACCTACATCAAATACACAAGGTGGAAATTTTGGTACCCATTTTTTTGGGTCACGGGGGTTAGCATTGTAAGGAACCCAAACATTCTTATTAGCAAAATTTAAAGTATTTATCTTATCATAACAAAATTTTGCCAAATGGCCTTTGCGGCCACAATGTGTACACTTGTACACTCTAGGATGCATATGTGAATGAGTGTGGTCATGACGTGCAAAGTGTGCATATGCATGATGTGGGTGATATGCATGAACATGTGGAGCTTGTTTCTTTGAAAACAAAGACTCCAATCTAGAATGGTTAAAAGCACATCTGCTCAAAGTTGAGCTTAAACAATTTATTTTATTTTTCAAAAATTTAATCTCATTTTGATTAATAGTGACATGTAAAGCACGGTGAGAATGAGAATCATTTTTCTTATTCTTTTTAGAAACATTTACTTTTTCTTTTTCAATAATTTTTCTTTTTAAAGAAGTGTTTTCATTTAAAGCAACTTCCTTTTGTTTTTCCACTAAAACAATCTTATTTTTCAAAGAAGCATTTCATTCACAAAGATTATTCAATTTAGAAAGCAAGGAAACATTTTCATTTTCTAAAATTTCATTTCTTTTTCAAAGCATGCAACTTTATTTTTAAAAGAATCATTTTCTTTTAACATGCAATCAAATTTCTTTTTCAAATTCTTGTTATCCTTCTTAAGCAATTCATATTTTTCTAAGAGTTGTTGACAAAATGATGCTAGTTCATTATAAGGCATTTCAACATTCTCTTCTACCTCGGATTCGGTATTTACCTCAAGGGGGTTATCCCCTTGACCATGTAGCACGCGTTGGAAGCGTCACTTCTAACATCCGAATCCCTCCCCGCATAATATTGTTTATTTTCGCCAAGGGAGATCAAAGAGTTCTATACTACAAAAGCCGAATCAAGATTAGCAACCCTAGATAAATAATCAACATTTAGGGTAGATCTTAAAGCATGTAGGGATTTTGCATTAGCCTCAATATTTTTGCCATTTAAACAATAAAAATCTCTAGTAGTGACAAAATAAACATGAATGCCTAGGGCTTTGAGGAATAAGGACATCTTAACCTTCCAAGTTTGGATGTTAAGAATGTCAAAGGTGGGAGGTGACATGAAATCCATGGTGTGTGTAAACAAATATTGTGATTAGCTATAAAATGAGGATCTTTAACTCTAAGTTGCTAGACCCAAATCAAGAGCACTTGGCTCTGATACCAATTATAAATCACCTAGAGGGGGGTGAATAGGTGATGAGCTAATCTAATGGTCAATAATGCGGGATTAAAACTTCTCCAAATACAAAAACAAGATATTTTAAACACTTTTAAAGCATAGAGTGTATGGATATGATCCACTACACATACATGATGAAATATCTATGTTTTTTACAATAAGCACTAAATATGGTTTTGGTTAAAACATATATACTTTGAATTCTAAAAATCAAACCAGTATTTTGTCAAAATGAAAAGTCTTTTCCAAAATGAAAATCCTTTTATGAAAACACAACTAAATCAAGAGAGTGTGTGTGTGTGTGTGTATGGTATACTTGAGCAATCCACCAACTATTCTATCCTTTACATTTTAACTAAAAATAAAATCTTAAAAACAAACCTAGACACAAGTCTTGATCTTGAAGGTCTTCACTTGAAGTCTTCTCGTCTTCTTGACTTGGTCCAAACTTGATCCAAAGAGCTAGACTTCTCTTGAGTACTTGATGTGGTCTTGATGCATAGGCTCTTGAATCAAACCGTGCTAGCTCCAAAACTTGACTTTAAATCCTTTGTTGAAGCTACACACCTACTAAGATCTTGATCACAAATCTGAGACTAAATAAACACAAGATCATTAGTACCATAACTACATGAGTTGATCATCATCAAAACTAGAGTGATGGGCTTTTGGGCCAATATCCTCTAGATAAGAGTTTGAGGTGCTCAATGCAATCTTTTTGTAAGAGTATAGATTGACAATAAATGAATAAAAATAAAGTAGATAAGAGAGATAAGAAATCAATAGCAAACAAAAAGATTTGTTTTGAGGTTCGAGCCACCGCTCTACGTCCCCGCCTTCACCACCGTGAAGGATTTCCAATCCACTAGAACTTTCCACCAAAGGAATTACAACCACTATGGAGTACACAACTCCCCAACACACTCCTCTAGTGCAGAAGTAGCGTAGTAACAATTACAATAAGCACTGGGTGATCAAAAGACCACAAACTCTCTCTTGAAAAACTTTCTTTACAAAAATCCTAGAGAATAATATATAAGATTGAAGCTCAATATTTTGTATGTGAAATTTAAAAATAGAAGAGAGATTTTCAAAACCAAAACTTGAAGAGCATTTTAGAGAATAAAAGCACAAAAAACTAAAACAAAAACCTTTTTTCAAGTAAGCACAAAACTTTGAATCTTTCAAATTTTTGTTGTGAAAACCTCTACCCTAATGACCCCTTTATATAGGATTTAGGAAGAGTAAATATAGAAAACTTTTACCTAAATAAAAGAGGAAGAAATTTACCCTCTAATACAGCTAACCACATTTTTTAAACTTAAACACGTTTTAAAAACATGTTAAAATCAGCCTCCAGAAAATTAGCCATTACTATCAATCTGGCAGATTGGTCAACTTTTTGCACATTTTTTAGGTTGCAAACGTCCGAATTCAGAAATACGTATATAGGAATAATTTGAAAGCTTTAAGTCATCTTTTTAATGCAACTTAAATCAACTCAATATCATTTCAGAGTAGAAAATTATCAATAAAATACTGATAGGTATCAAATCAGAAACTGTAAACTATTTTCAGAACACGAATAGAGTTCAAACAAATATTTGACATCTTTAGCATTTGAATCCGAAAATGATTATTGAAAAAGAAATTTAGATCTGAAAGTTAGATTTGAAATGCAAGTTAAATCATGTTATTTGAATATAAGAATAAAAAGTTATGATAAGAAATGTAAAAGGGTCAAGCATATCAGCAGAACTAAAACTGGTTTAAATCTAAAACTCGATATATGTACTTGAAATCCAAAGCCGGTTAAATCAAAAACCAAACGTATTGAATTTGTGTGCGTGTATTTGAGCTTCAAACGTATATTTTTTTAATAAAACGAACTATATGAGTCTACAAGTAGGAGTCTCTGATAATTGATGTTGAGCAATGTTTGAGCTAGACCCTAATATCCCATGCTTGAGAACTCTTGAGCCATCAATACCTGTATCAACCTGAAATTCATTCTTTAATTTCTATTAGTACCAAATAGCTTTTATATAGTTTGTTATCATCAAAACATATAACCCGGGGATTGTAACCTTTGGGCCAACAATCTCCCCCTTTTTGATGATGACAAAACATATAAGCTGTAAAACAAGATACAGGAAGGAGGTAAAAACTCTCTCTCAAATGATGCTCTATTATCAAGTATAAAACATGAAACATGAACATATAAAAATATATATATATGAGATAAACATGTACAACACATGAAACCAAAACCTGAAACCACAAATACTTCTCCCCTTTTTTGTCATACATCAAAAAGGGTTAGGAAACAACCAATAAACAATATATATATAAACAAGATATAAACATACATAAACTCAAATATCTCTTCCCTTTTTGTCAATTCATTAACAAAGAGGCTAAGGAAAAAACAATCAATTGTCATATCATCAAATCTTAAAGACCAAAACTTAAGTTTTTTTTTATACCAATTTAAAAATTTTGATAAAAATATTGATACCAATTGAAAAATATTGATACCAATTAAAAAAATTTGATAAAAATATTGATACCAATTAACAAATATTGATATCAATTGAAAGTAAAAACTAAATTTTTGGATAAACACTAATATCATTTTGCAATAAGGATACCAAATAGAGAATAATATCAATTTAAGATCATTGATACTAATATTGAAAATGTTAGCATATATCAAACCAAAGTATTTTACAATATAAATGGTGGGAGTAAGATACCAATTTGAAAATAAAACTGATACAAATTGAAAATACAACCAATACCAATTTTACATAAAACCGATTTACAAATAAGAATTTTCTCCCCCTTTATGAAATACTAAAAGAAACAATGCATAAGCTTGTAATAGATACTAATTAAAAATAATTGACATGATGAACTAAATCAAGCTTAGCAAACATAATTTGTGCTTTTTCAAAAAATTGTAAAGACATGTGAAACAAGCACAATCAAATCTTATATATATGAGTAGATATACCAATTGAAATATGAGGCATACATATATAGAAAATACATATGAGTATACAAACATATGAAATATCAATTTTGATACCAATAGAAATATAATGAGGATCAAGTGTATAACTCATACTGATTGGTAGCCAATATTGCATATTTTACCACATAATTCCCATGCATTTTTGTAATAAATATATGATTTTTACTCATCTTCTCTATATATTTGCAGGTTCACACTCTAATGGAGAGATAGCCCAATAATCACTTTAATTAGCAATAATTAAAGGGATTAAATCCAAGATTAAGATAAAGCCCAAATTTGAATCCAAGATCCAGAGAGATCCGCGCAACAACCCAAGATTCTAGAAGACCACATGGCTAACAACCTCGTAACCAATCTCCAACAGAAAGTTGTTGCGCAACAGACTCAACCTTGCCGCGCCTTGCCGCGCCCTGGCGGCAGTTACAGGGCCGTTGGATCTCGGATTTTGCGCCAACAAACTAGCTTCTGGATCCTTCACCTGGGGCCTATAAATACTTCACCTGGACCTGCGAGCAAAGACTGAACAGAGAAGAGAGAGAGATTAGTGTAAAGCTTTGTAATTTTATTTTTCTCTAGGATTTTTGTAGCTCTCTATGATCTTCTTCTTCCCTAGAAATCATTGCAAGAGAGAGTTGTAAGAGAGAGAGAGCTTGTACATCAAGGAGTGACAACTTGAAGCAATGCAAGGATTCATCCATTCTCTTCATCTCTACTTGAGCTTGGTTCTAGTTTAATTGCTTTCTTTACTTGCTTTCTTTACTTTCTTGCAATTTACTTCATGCTTTGCTTTTCTTCATTAATGGCTTGTAGCTAAATTTTCTACCATGTACTAGCTAACCACTAGCCTTGCTATCTTCACTAACTCATGGGTGATTGCTTTAGTTCATCTTGCAAGTTGGATGGTCTTCTCTTCTCCGATGGGTTAAACCACCCTTCATGCAATGAGAAAGTAATTAGATCAAACACGCAAGACGAAACCTACGCCGATGGAGTGACAACATGAGGCACGCCTTCACTATCACGGAGTTTGGTAAGCTTTGGCTAGGTAGTAAGGTAAGCTAGTCATGGTTTGATTCTTCAAGTTTTCATTCTTTCTAGTGTTAACACCAAATCCAATCTTGATTTCTTTTCCACTTTCCATCATGAACATATTCATCCATTCTTTCATTTCTTGTTCCATGATTGTTTTATTCTATTAAGCATAGAAGACACTTCGTTTACATTTCTTCACTACGATTCGTAACGCTTCTATCGCTAGCTCTCCCAGAGAATCGACTCGGTATAGCCTTATGCTATAGCGGAGATAGGAAAGGGATACATCGATACATTTACATAAACCTTTCTCGTCTAATCAAAATGGCGCCGTTGCCGGGGAGAGCAACGGATTTTCTTTAAAGTGAAGAACTAAACGAATCTTCTTCTCTGTTGCAGGTTACAGGAGAAGAAAACAGGAAAATTTGCATTGCAGTGACATATAAGTGGACCTGGGCCTCTGCTCTCGAAAGCAGAGACCAGGATCCCTCTGACTTGTCGCGTTCCCACGGCAAAAGCCGCGGTTCTGCGGCAAGGAGGAGCTCACTACTGATCATTTTTCTGCAGGATCTTCAGCTCTGCAAAATACATTTGCTGCTATAATTGAATTCCTGTATTCTTCACCATATACCTGCTAATTTAATCAACAGTAAAAAATTGGTTGAAAAGTTAAAAATTGATTAGACATTTACATTTCTAGGCACGTGTCTTTTCAATTCTTTACTTTTACTGTTGAAGAGTGCTGGAGGCAAGGTACGTTTCGCATTGCATATAGACTAGGAATCATCTCTTGCTTGATTTCATGCTTTGAGTGAATTCTAGTTATATATTTTTGTACACTTGCACAATTCATTTTTAAGGGCATAACCCATAAATAAGATAAGGTGGGGGATTTCATTACCCTTTCCTTAGCCCAAAAACTACAATCCCAAGCACTCACTACCCAAGTCTAATTTAATAAAAAAATAGACGTTGGCCCCTAGGGACATCTCGGACTCACTTAGGAGATTATCCTAAGGGGGAAAAGTGTTGGAAATTGACTCTTGCAAAATCAGTGTCTAGGAAAGGGATTGAGGGCCGAAAGCCCGAAGGTTGTTGGTTACTTAATTAAGGAACGTCTTTGACGGAAAACCTCCCAACAAACTTGCCCTTCCCTGGCTGATTAACTTGTGGTCTACGTCTACACTAACCTCTCGTGGACGATCTAATCAGTTAGGAGTCGTCTAGGTCTAGGTCAACCATTCTTTTGGCTTGGTTTTGATTTTTTTTTCTTTTCTTTTTGTTTGTTGTTTGATTTTTCTTTTTTGTTTGTGATTGTTTGTGATATGGCATTCAACAATTCTTTCCATCCAAATAATAATCCATATTTCACACAGTCTCCATTCTATTCGGATAATTCCAACCCGGTGTTTTATAATATGCACCAACCAAATACACCGGGTTGGCCTTATCCGAATCAATATGACCCATACCCCCCATCTAATAATTATAATTTCCATAATAATTTCAACTCTTCACCGAGTAATTGGGGATTCCAGTCTCCCGAGTTTAATTATCAACCACCTTGTCCACAATATCCACGTAGTCCACAATATCCACAATATTCATTCTCCGATTTTGCTTCATAGACCTCCCATTGAAGAAAAATCTGAGTTCCAAAAGAGGATAGAAGCCAATCTACTAGAGGCAGAGCAACAACTTAAGACCAAATTAGCCTCTCCAATTCCACATTTTCAAGATACATACTCAGTTCCACCAGTCCAAAATAAAAGACCATCAATTTTGGAAATGAGTATGCGTGAGTCCAAACACAAATCCCAAAATCTGATGGACTCACAATTTCAATATCACTTCCAAGAAAACACTTCATCTTTTCATCAAAATAATGAAATCATCAATTATGGAAAGATGCTTGAAGGCATGACTCATGCTCAAAATGCTAGAAATCGTGACATAGATTTGATGATCCAAACTCTTCATCCTATTTCTAATGTCACTAGCCACTCTGTTAAAACCAAAGAGTCATGTAGCCTTGGAAGTCCAGATTCTATTTCAGCACACTCAACTGAACTTGTCCAACCTTCAGATCCTATTGACATTTTGGCAAGTTTTCCTTTTCCTGAAATTGAATTTGAACATGAACATGATCCTGAACTTTCACTTGATGATTCAATTTTCCTTCCTGATTCAATTATGACTCCGGTGTCTTCACATGATTTCACTTCATTTCCCGAGTCAGTATTGGATCCAGTGCCAGTCCATTTTGAAATTGAATCACCAATCATTTATGATGATCATGTTGAACTTGACCAATTCCATACTTTTGAAAGTCCCATTGATAAATTGGCAAGTTTACATTTTTGTGGAATTGAACTTCATGAGGAATGTGATCTTGAACCCCAACTTCTTGATTCACTTCTTTTTTCTGATTCAATAATGACTCCGGTATCTTTACCTGACTTCAATCTTTTTCCGGAGTCGACATTGGATCCTGTCCCAATTCACAATGAAGTTGAATCACCCATCTTTAAGGATCATGTCGAACTTGACCAATTATACCTTTTTGAAGATCCTATTGATAAATTGGCAAGTTCTCATTTCTGTGGAATTGAACTCAATATGGAATGTGACTTTGACCCTCAAGTTTGTGATTTAGTTCAAATACCTGAATCATTATTAACTCCTGTTTTGTTACCCAATTTGAGTAACATTTTAGAGTCAGTTTTGATTCTCAACCCTCCAGAACTTGAATCACTAATCTTAGATAGTCACATTCTATTTGGGGGAAATGATTGTGGACTTGAGTTTCCATTTCTTGACTTGGACCCAATTCCAGAATTCACTTTGACTCTTGAACCTTTACTTGATTTCAGTCACCTTCCTGAGTTAGTTCTTCCTGAGTCCAAGTCAACTGTTCTGTCATTTCATACATCATTCTGGGACAAGGGCTTTGATAAATTTGACTCAGAATTATTTGGAAAAAATGGAAATTAGATGGGGTCATGTACTTAATAAAAATCTTCCAAGGATTTATCTTTTTAGTGGGTCATATTCATGATATTTTTGGTGAGTTCCTCAAAACCCAAAATAAGAATGATTGGGCCATGTTTCGTGGACCAATCAGACCACCACCGGAACCACCACCGGAACCACCACCTTAACGTAATTTTTTCCTTCCCTCTTCATTTTTGTTTCATGCATACATATATCATGATGCATTGAGGACAATGCATGAAATAAGTGTGGGGGAGGGTTTACTAACATAGAGTTTTTAGATTTTCTTTCTTTTACATTTCTTTTAGAAAAATAAAAAATATATAAAAAAAACTTTTTGAAATAAGAGACAAAGTTTAGATCTTTTTTTAAGAAAATTAAGATGTATCTTAGAAATTAAGAAAGCCTTAATTATGACATCTTAAACCTAGTTGAAGTAATAGATCTTGTTTGAAATTATAGGCTAAGTAAGAAAATTGGTGAGATATTTTTATCTTGAATTTTTTGCCTTAGATATTATGCACTTTACACTTACACATTTCTTGGATGGAGACAAAGACCAAAAATGTCATATAAATAAAAAAAGAAAAAGAAAAAATATAAATAAAACATCACCTATTAAGCTGGAGAATTGTGCCTCAAGAAGCATGATTATTCACGCCTAACGGTGGTAAAGGAAATAAATAATCCCCCTTAGTTATGTGACCTTTTTTACTCGAGACCTTAAACCCGAGGGATGTTTTCTCATCTGGTGCCCTAAGACCGTCTGGTTTGGAGTCATCGGTTAAAGGCTCGCTACAAGGGTAAACTAGAAAGCCTAGACTAAGGGAAGAAAAATAAAAAAATATATATATATATATATATATATAAAATAAATAAATGGCTTGATGGTTGGAGTTGAAATCCCAGAAATTTTCACTGAGCACGGTGTGCATATTATCTAGGTTTTATGAAAGATAAAATATTCAATCCAATTTTGAATTCTTACCTTAATTAAAAACAAGATCTTGCATGGATACTAAGTTTAAGAAAGAATGATTATAGGTGGACTTATGACCTAGGATCACTTATATTTTTGCAAAAATAGTTCATAAACATGTCTCTTGTTCAAAATGCGTTTTCAAAATACTAACATTTGTCTTCTTTCTTTATGGATTTTGTGGGTGCAATCCGCTGAAAACCCTCAGGAGACAACACTCCTCCTCTAGGGTAACCTAGAGGTTTAACGGCTTGTTGCACATGCTCAGTGCAATCGCGTCACCTGCGAAAGTGGTGTAATAAAATTGGTAGTTTAGATTTTCTTTTTCTTTGTTTTTGCTCGGGACGAGCAAAAGAATAAGTGTGGGGGTGTGATTGGTAACCAATATTGCATATTTTACCACATAATTCCCATGCATTTTTGTAATAAATATATGATTTTTACTCATCTTCTCTATATATTTGCAGGTTCACACTCTAATGGAGAGATAGCCCAATAATCACTTTAATTAGCAATAATTAAAGGGATTAAATCCAAGATTAAGATAAAGCCCAAATTTGAATCCAAGATCCAGAGAGATCCGCGCAACAACCCAAGATTCTAGAAGACCACATGGCTAACAACCTCGTAACCAGTCTCCAACAGAAAGTTGTTGCGCAACAGACTCAACCTTGCCGCGCCCTGGCGGCAGTTACAGGGCCGTTGGATCTCGGATTTTGCGCCAACAAACTAGCTTCTGGATCCTTCACCTGGGGCCTATAAATACTTCACCTGGACCTGTGAGCAAAGACTGAACAGAGAAGAGAGAGAGAGATTAGTGTAAAGCTTTGTAATTTTGTTTTTCTCTAGGATTTTTGTAGCTCTCTATGATCTTCTTCTTCCCTAGAAATCATTGCAAGAGAGAGTTGTAAGAGAGAGAGAGATTGTACATCAAGAAGTGACAACTTGAAGCAATGCAAGGATTCATCCATTCTCTTCATCTCTACTTGAGCTTGGTTCTAGTTTAATTGCTTTCTTTACTTGCTTTCTTTACTTTCTTGCAATTTACTTCATGCTTTGCTTTTCTTCATTAATGGCTTGTAGCTAAATTTTCTACCATGTACTAGCTAACCACTAGCCTTGCCATCTTCACTAACTCATGGGTGATTGCTTTAGTTCATCTTGCAAGTTGGATGGTCTTCTCTTCTCCGATGGGTTAAACCACCCGTCATCCAAGTGAGAAAGTAATTAGATCAACACGCAAGACGAAACCTACGCCGATGGAGTGACAACATGAGGCACGCCTTCACTATCACGGAGTTTAGTAAGTATTGGTTAGGTAGTAAGGTAAGCTAGTCATGGTTTGTTTTCTTCCATTTCATTCTTTCTAGTGTTAACACCAAATCCAATCTTGATTTCTTTCCACTTTCCATCATGAACATATCCATCCATTCTTTCATTTCTTGTTCCATGATTGTTTTATTCTATTAAGCATAGAAGACACTTCGTTTACACATCTTCACTACGATTCGTAACGCTTCCATCGCTAGCTCTCCCTGAGAATCGACTCGGTATAGCCTTATGCTATAGCGGAGATAGGAAAGGATACATCGATACATTTACATAAACCTTTCTCGTCTATCACATACCTACCACCCTTATCATGCACAAGTTTAAAAGATATTCAATAAGGGTATATAATGTATGGTCGCCCATCCAACCGCCCTTAGAAGGTAGGGGTTTTCAAAAATAGAATTTGAGAATGTTTTAGCATAATTTGAAAACTCAACCAATTGAAGAATAGAAACTAGGTTTAAAGATATTTTTGAAAAACTAGTATAAAATCCTTCAAGACATGAAACTAAATCATATATCCCATGAAAATATGAATCCACACAATATTTAACACTCAAAGTCTATAAAGCACATATATGCTCATGAAACAAAAATCATGAGTAAACACAATATAGAGTGTAAAGGAGTCATGTGAAAAACATAATCAAGGAAATAGGCAATGAAGCTCATATGAAATTCCTTTACAAATATGAAAAACATGAAAGTTTTAATTTTCATCAAACCAAATCAAACTTCAAGACATATGTATGTTTTGTATAAACTAGAATATACATATATATCCAAAATATAAACGAGTCCACAAAAGTATATTGCATGAAGGCAAGTGGCTCAAGGATGTACATGTATATCCATTAGTTTAGACAAAATAATATAGACATGAAGTTAAACACATTTCATGAAAACATGTACAAAACCATAAACATAAATCTAAACATGATCAATCAATAAGAGCATTGAAACCAAAACATGCTAAAGATCAATCAATAAGAGCATTGAAACAAAACATGCTAAAGATTAATCAATAAGAGCATGTGAATTAAATAGGAGTTAGAGATTGTTAGCCAAACCAATAGGATAATCTCAGTCTCCAAACCATGGTGGTCCTCCCACTAAACATCCTTGAAGGAGATGCATCCAATATAGGGTTCACTAAGCTCAAACGCATTCACCATCAAGGCACCATAACTCTCACGTCAAGCGAGAGCCCACACCTACATCAAATATAATAGGGGTGAATTTTAGTACCCATATCTTATTTGGTCCATGGGGGTTAGCACCTTTCCTAACCCAAACATTATTATTTGCAAATTTACAGAATTTAGTCTGTCATAGCAAAATCTTACAAGATGGCCTTTGCGGCCACAATGTGTACATTTATAAATGTTGGCCCAATGGCCTTCCACTCTAGTTTTGATGATGATCAACACTCATGTAGTTATGTTCACTAATATTCTTGTGTTTCTAAGTTTCAGGTCATTAACAGGATATTAGTTGGTGATTAGCTTCAACAAGATGATTAGAAGCTTATCATGGTGATTCCGGTGCCAAAGCTTAAAGATCATACCTTTGCACTTGGAGAATCACGGAGTTTGGACCGAGTCTACTTGAAGATGAAGATCGTCAAGAAGACTTAGGTATCTAGTTTAGAGTTTGTGTTTTAGATCCATTTGTAAAGCTTAGTTTAGTTGATATGCTCAAGTGCACAAAACACACACTTTTTATGATTTGATATTTGGTTTTTATGAATAGTTGATCAAAACAAGTTTACATGTTTTATATGTATAGTAGATGTATTCTAGTTATACATACATGGTTTAACTTGCTAAACAAACTTATTTTGATATCCCTATTCATGTTTTGGAAAAATCAAGTTTGATAAAAATACCGATTTTTGTTTTTGATAAAATTTGCAAGACACAAAAATGAATTGATATGTTGATATATTGTCTTGAAATTTTTATCACATGTTTATGTTTTAACATAAAATGATAAAACAAGTTTTATGGAATTTTCAGAAATGATAAAAGATTTTTGTAAAATATTTTTCCCTAAATTTCTGACCTGGTTTTTGGGCTGACAGGCTGGTCGGTCGACCGCACCAAAGGGCCGGTCGACCGATCCGGTCGACCGATGTGTTGGCCCAAGAGGTTACACTCTCCATTGTTTTGTGTTTTGATGATAACAAACCAAATAAGTGCTATTTGGTACTAATGTTTTGATCTAGATGAATTTCAGGTTTTGTACCATGTTTAGAGCTCATTCGCTTCGCTTTTGCAAAACTTCTAAGTTCCACATAGCAATGAAGGCAAATTGCACATCAAGGAAGGATCATAGAAGAGAAGGCAATTGCAAGGCATTGGATGGCTCAAAGATTGCTTCAGAGGTCCTTAGGATTTATTTTATAGCTTTATAGCATGTTAAAGAATAGAGAGTAAGTTTGAAGCTCAAACACACACGTTTTCACGCGTATGCCTTTTCCAAGTTTATTTCCTATAAAATATACAAAAATATTTTAACACTAATTCTTCTTCCTACAAATCTGTTTTTATGTTGTATATTGATTTCATGTTCAAAATAGTTTTGATCAAAATATTTTTCCTCTCAAATTCCCTTTGTATTTCAATTTTTGACCTGAGCCGGTCGACCGGCTATATACCACCAGTCGACCGGAGTTCTGGCAGAGTGCACGTATCCGTGTGCACGTCTGTCAGTCGACCGTAGGCTACCGGTAGTCGACCGAAGTTTTTAGTTTGCTCTCTGGATCTGACCAGTCGACCGGTGGGCTACCGGCCTTCGACCGATAGTTCAACCTTTAGCTTTTCGGTCGACCGGCTGGCTACCGTTAGTCGACCGGTTATTTTTCAAAGTCTCAGTCAGGAGCAGTCGACTGTACCAGTCGACCGATAGTTCATAACGGTCAAATTTTTGAACTATCGGTCGACCGGGCCAGTCGACCGATATGGCCGTTGAACAGTAAACGGGCATATTTTTAATTCTGTTTTAACTTGATTTTTGAAATTAAATATCCGTTGGAGGGTATATTTGGAACTAATTACTTCCTAATCTTCAGTAATTAATTCCTAAACCTAAACCCTAGCCCTCTCCTATAAATAGGGGTGTTTGGGGAGAGTTTCTTTACAACATTTTATTCAAGAGAAAATTCAAAAGTTTGGGATATTACAAAAGAGCTTGTTTCTTGTTTTTGTGCTGATATTTCTCATTCATTTTCAGAAGTGTTCTTGATATACTCTCTGAATTTGATTTTCTTTCTTCACTTACACAAGAGCTTCATTCCTTCTCAATATTCTCTAAGGACCTTTGTAAGGGAAGAGATATTTGAAAGAGAGAGTTTGTGATCTTTTGATTACTTAGAAATTGTATTGTGCTGAAATTGTAGGAGTTGGGTACTCCATTTGTAATTGATCTTTGTGATAGTGAAAGTAGCTAGAATCCTTCTGGGGAAGGCGGGGAGTAGAGCTGGGTGCTCGAACCTCGATAACATATCCTTGTGTTTGCGATTGGTTTACTTTACTTGCTATTACTTCTTGCTATTGATTGTGACTTGCATCATTCACTTGCATTCATCTCTATATTGTTGCTCATTGCTTCATATTTTTAATTTGGCCCTTGATTAGCATTATCACCTATTCACCCCCCCTCTAGGTGATTTTCAATTGGTATCAGAGCTTGGACTCTAGGTTTGGCTTAACATCCTTAGAGAGATCCTAAAATATTGCTAATCAACATTTTCATTCATCCATTCATACACTAGTAAACATGGCCGACAACATTAAATCCCCACCTAAATTTGATGGCCTTAATTTCCCTATTTGGAAGGTTAGGATGACTATATTTTTGCAATCACTAGTTAGTAGCTTAGTGCAAATCCTTGACCAAACCCTATGAGGCACCCGATGGTGATGAGGGCACTTGGACCGACCTTGACTTTAAGATGTATGAGGCTAACTCAAAAGCCCAAAACTCCCTTCTTACCGCCTTGAATGAGGATGACCTTACACGTGTTATTCATTGCCAATCCGCCTATGAGATGTGGCAACACTTATTGGTCACGCATGAAGGGACCTCACAAGTCAAGAGAGCCAAAGTAGATCTCTTGCGGTCTCAATATGAATCATTTAAGATGCTAGATGATGAAACAATTGATTGCATGATTACTCGTTTCACAAAAATCACTAATGGTCTTTCTTCATTAGGTGACATCATCTCCAACGACCAAAAGGTACGCAGGTGATACGGGCTCTTCCTCCATCTTGGGAGATCAAGTCTACTACCTTGAAGGAATTGAACGACAAAGACGAGATGGACATCATAAGTCTCATAGGAAACCTCAAAACCTATGAGATGGAGAAGAAAGCAAGAGAAGAGGCGGCTCCAACAAAGAAGAAGTCTATCGCTTTCAAGTCTTCTTCCTCCACCATTGAAGACGAAGATGAAGATGAAGAAGAAGATGAGGAGCTCTCCCTCCTCGTGCGCAACATCAAGAGGATGTACCGGAAGAACAAGCAAAATTTCCGGAGAAAGTTTGAAGGTAAAGAGGAGCGAAAGATCATTTGCTACAATTGCCGCAAGCCCGGACACATCATGGCCGATTGCCCGGAATTCAAGAAGAAAATGACTTCCTCCTTCAAGCCAAGAAAGCAAGACGAAAAGAAGGCTTACAAGGCCACTTGGGATTCGGAAAGCGAGTCCGAAGATGAAGAAAAGGCGGACACCGCAAACATGTGTTTCATGGCAAACACACCCAAGGTAACTCCTCAAACTCTTGAATCTATAGATGATAATGATGATGATTTAAGTAAGGAAGTTCTAGTGCATGCTTTTGTAGAACTTTCCGAAACTTATGATAACAAGAAAATGGAGTGTTTTAAACTACAAAAGGAAGTTGCTTTTCTTAAATCTCAACTTGCTTTGATTTCACAAGAAAAAGAGGATCTTTCTTCTAATCTTATTTGCATTCAAAATGAATTCATTCTTATAAGATTTCTTGTAAGGGTAAAACCCCTATTGTTGATAATAATGAAATTTCTTCTTTTAAAGCTAAAATGAGTGATTTTGAAAAAGTTTAAAAGATTGTGCTTTTAATACAAAGAAACTTGAAGAAAAATTTTTCAAAAAGCATACATCTCATGCTAAAGTTTCTCATGATAAGATTCCACATGCTCATACTTCTAATGCTTCTCATGCTAAATCTTTTCATGCTCACAATGCCAATGCTCACAAAACACACACCCATTATGCATTTAAATATGGTAGAGTTTATAGATGTACATATTGTGGCAAAAATGGACATTTAGCTAAATTTGTTATGATAAATTGCATAGCTCAAATAATCTTGTTTGGGTTAATGGTTCTAACCCTCATGGACCCAAGAAAATGTGGGTACCAAAATCAAGTCCTAAAATGTTTGATGTAGGTACACACCAAGGCTCCAAGACGTAGGGAGCGGTGGTACCTTGATAGTGGTTGTTCAAGGCACATGACATGGGATATCAACAACTTCACAACCCTATCAAGGTACATGGAAGGTGGCTCCGTCACCTTCGGGGATGATTCCAAAGGTAAGATAATTGGTAAAGGTAACATTCAAGTTGGTTCATCTCCTATTATAGAGAATGTTGTTTTAGTTGATGGTTTGAAGCATAATTTACTTAGTATTAGTCAATTTTGTGATCGTGGTCTTAAAGTTGTTTTTGATGATACTTCTTGTAAGATTTTTGATATTAAATCGAATGATTGTATTTTGACCGGTTTTCGTGATGACAATGTTTATATAATTGACATGCTTAATGTAGAGTGTTCTACTAAGTGTTTAAATGCTTTTGATGAAAATTCATGGCTTTGGCATAGAAGATTAGGACATGCATCTTTTGAACATATTTCTAGAATTAATTCAAAGGAATTGGTGAAGGGTATTCCTTGCTTGAGTTTTGAGAAAGACCGCATTTGTAGTGCGTGCCAACTTGGGAAACAAACCAAGTCTTCCTTTAAACCAATCAAGGATATCATGTCAACTAGACCTCTAGAATTAATTCATATGGATTTATTTGGACCAACTAAAACTAAAAGCTTAAATGGAAGTAGATTTGCATTTGTTTTAGTTGATGATTTCTCTCGATTTACTTGGGTTTTCTTTTTGCAAAATAAAGATCAAACTTTTTCTCACTTTAAGATTTTTAGAAAAAGAGTTGAAAAAGAGAAAGGTTTTCCGATTTTGAGAATAAGGAGTGATAGAGGTGGTGAGTTTGTTAACCAACTCTTCATGACTTATTGTGATGAAAAGGGAATTAAGCATGAAATGTCTTGTCCTAGAACTCCACAACAAAATGGAGTTGTAGAAAGGAAAAATAGAACACTTCAAGAGATGGCTAGGACAATGATAAGTGAATACGACCTCCCTCAATATTATGGGCCGAGGCCGTAAACACCGCATGCTATATATCGAATCGTATTTATTTATGCAAAAATTCTTCGAAAACTTCTTTTGAAATGTATCATTTTAGAAAACCAAATGTTTCCTATTTCAAAGTTTTTGGATGCAAATGTTTTGTTTTGAACACTAAAGAGAATTTGGGTAAATTTGATGCTAAAGCTTATGAGGCTATCTTTGTAGGATATTCCTCTACTAGCAAAGCATATAGAGTTTTCATTAGATCTTCACTTACTATTGAAAACCATGCATGTTAAGTTTGAAGAATCTAATGTGTGGTTGAGAATGTTGTAGAGTTTGAACCATTAGGTGAAAGCTTGGAGAAACTATCCTTGAAGGACTCACCCGCGCAAGAAGAAAAGCAAGAACCTTTAGGTGAAGTTCAAAAGGATAATGAGGAAAGTGCGCAACCACTTCCCAAAGCTTGGAGATATGCTACAAATCATCCAAAGGAGCTCATCTTGGGTGATGCCTCCAAAGGAGTCACAACGCGCTCCAAACTCCATGACCTATGTGGTAACTTTGCTTTCATTTCTCATTTTGAACCCAAAGGCATTCTCGAAGCCGAGACGGACCCATATTGGTTGCTTGCCATGCAAGAGGAACTCAATCAATTTGAGCGCAACCAAGTTTGGCACCTTGTTCCTAAGCCCCACGATAGACCAATAATTGGTACTAAGTGGATCTTTAGGAATAAGTTGGATGAGTCCGGAAATGTCATTAGGAATAAAGCTAGGTTAGTGTGCCCAAGGTTACACTCAAGTTGAGGGAATCGACTTTGAGGAATCCTTTGCACCCGTAGCACGGCTTGAAGCCATACGGATAACACTAGCTTATGCATCTTTTAAAAATTTCAAACTTTTTCAAATGGATGTAAAAAGTGCATTTTTAAATGGATTTCTAAATGAAGAAGTTTTGTTGCTCAACCTCCCGGTTTTGTTGATCATGTTCATCCCGATTTTGTTTTCAAACTCGATAAGGCTTTATATGGTTTGAAACAAGCTCCAAGAGCTTGGTATGAAAGGCTTTCAAGTTTTCTAATTTCAAACAATTTTATTAAAGGCAAAGTAGACACTACTCTATTCACTAAGCATGTTGATAATGATATTTTGATTGTCCAAATTTATGTTGATGATATAATTTTCGGTTCTACTAATGAAGTTTTATGCAAGGATTTTGAAAAGGTAATGCAACAAGAATTTGAAATGTCCTCCATGGGTGAACTCAATTTCTTCCTTGGACTCCAAGTCAAGCAATTGCAAGATGGGAACTTCATTAGCCAAGCCAAATATGCAAAGGAACTCGTGAAGAGGTTTGGACTTGAAGACGCTAAAACTTGCAACACTCCCATGGCAACTACAACCAAGCTTGATAAGGACGAACAAGGTAAAAATGTTGATATTAAATTGTTTAGAAGCATGATAGGTAGTCTTTTATATTTAACGGCAAGTAGGCCGGATATCATGTTTAGTGTGTGTCTTTGTGCTAGATTTCAATCGTGTCCCAAAGAATCTCATTTAATTGCCGTAAAACGCATTATTCGTTATGTTAAGGGAACGATTGGATTAGGTCTTTGGTATCCGAAAACTATAGATTTTTCTATGACTAGTTATTCGGACGCCGACTATGCGGGTTGTAGAGTAGATAGAAAGAGTACTAGTGGGACATGTCAATTTCTCGGTAATTGTCTTGTTTCATGGTCCTCTAGGAAGCAAAATTCCGTAGCTCTATCAACCGCCGAGGCGGAGTATGTTGCCGCGGGGGCTTGTTGTGCACAAGTCCTTTGGATGAAACATACTCTCCTTGATTATGATTTGCATTATAAAAATATTAAAATATTTTGTGATAATACTAGTACTATTCATTTAACTAAAAATGCAAATCAACATAGTAAGACCAAGCACATTGAGATTAGATATCACTTTCTTAGAGATCATTTTGAGAAAGGTGATATTGATATTGATTATGTTTCCACCGATTTTCAACTAGCCGATATTTTCACAAAACCACTTGATTTTGCTAGATTTTCGTTTATTTGTGGAGAATTAAATATGTGTATTATTGATTAAACATGTTTTTCATAACCCTTTTTGATGTATGACAAAAAGGGGGAGAATAAGTTACATGTACAAAAATAAGTTCATTTGGTCTTGGTTCCATATGAATTTATGAGTTTTATGAGTTTTTATATTTTTATGAGTTTTTATATTTTTTTAATCTCTATGATTTTGGTATAAATTGGTATCAAGGAGCAAATTTTTGATTTTTGGTGTTTTTGGTATCAAGTACAAATTTTAAGGTTTCATTTGTATTGTATTGTTGATTTCAATAATTGGTGCATCATTTCTTTTTTATCATTTCAATTATTGGTATTTAGAGCATATTTATAATGTTTAAATATAGCATAATTTGAGGGGGAGTTTTCTCCTCCCCATATTTTTGTAAATAGCCTATTTGTTTTGTCATCATCAAAAAGGGGGAGATTGTTGGCCCAAGAGGTTACACTCTCCATTGTTTTGTGTTTTGATGATAACAAACCAAATAAGTGCTATTTGGTACTAATGTTTTGATCTAGATGAATTTCAGGTTTTGTACCATGTTTAGAGCTCATTCGCTTCGCTTTTGCAAAAACTTCTAAGTTCCACATAGCAATGAAGGCAAATTGCACATCAAGGAAGGATCATAGAAGAGAAGGCAATTGCAAGGCATTGGATGGCTCAAAGATTGCTTCAGAGGTCCTTAGGATTTATTTTATAGCTTTATAGCATGTTAAAGAATAGAGAGTAAGTTTGAAGCTCAAACACACACGTTTTCACGCGTATGCCTTTTCCAAGTTTATTTCCTATAAAATATACAAAAATATTTTAACACTAATTCTTCTTCCTACAAATCTGTTTTTATGTTGTATATTGATTTCATGTTCAAAATAGTTTTGATCAAAATATTTTTCCTCTCAAAATTCCCTTTGTATTTCAATTTTTGACCTGAGCCGGTCGACCGGCTATATACCACCAGTCGACCGGAGTTCTGGCAGAGTGCACGTATCCGTGTGCACGTCTGTCAGTCGACCGGTAGGCTACCGGTAGTCGACCGAAGTTTTTAGTTTGCTCTCTGGATCTGACCAGTCGACCGGTGGGCTACCGGCCTTCGACCGATAGTTCAACCTTTAGCTTTTCGGTCGACCGGCTGGCTACCGTTAGTCGACGGTTATTTTTCAAAGTCTCAGTCAGGAGCAGTCGACTGTACCAGTCGACCGATAGTTCATAACGGTCAAATTTTTGAACTATCGGTCGACCGGGCCAGTCGACCGATATGGCCGTTGAACAGTAAACGGGCATATTTTTAATTCTGTTTTAACTTGATTTTTGAAATTAAATATCCGTTGGTGGGTATATTTGGAACTAATTACTTCCTAATCTTCAGTAATTATTCCTAAACCTAAACCCTAGCCCTCTCCTATAAATAGGGGTGTTTGGGGAGAGTTTCTTTACAACATTTTATTCAAGAGAAAATTCAAAAGTTTGGGATATTACAAAAGAGCTTGTTTCTTGTTTTTGTGCTGATATTTCTCATTCATTTTCAGAAGTGTTCTTGATATACTCTCTGAATTGATTTTCTTTCTTCACTTACACAAGAGCTTCATTCCTTCTCAATATTCTCTAAGGACCTTTGTAAGGGAAGAGATATTTGAAAGAGAGAGTTTGTGATCTTTTGATTACTTAGAAATTGTATTGTGCTGAAATTGTAGGAGTTGGGTACTCCATTTGTAATTGATCTTTGTGATAGTGAAAGTAGCTAGAATCCTTCTGGGGAAGGCGGGGAGTAGAGCTGGGTGCTCGACCTCGATAACATATCCTTGTGTTTGCGATTGGTTTACTTTACTTGCTATTACTTCTTGCTATTGATTGTGACTTGCATCATTCACTTGCATTCATCTCTATATTTGTTGCTCATTGCTTCATATTTTTAATTTGGCCCTTGATTAGCATTATCACCTATTCACCCCCCCC